>VXCM01000054.1:298644-316645 GCA_014773175.1 Lucifuga dentata | reverse complement strand
AAAAAAAAAAAAAAAAAAAAAAAAAAAAAAAAAAAAAAAAAAAAAAAAAAAAAAAAATCAGTCGGATATGGGAACTCCTTCCACTTTATCAAGATTACCCAGAAATTTCTGAAAAATGTTAACTTCACGCTTACAGTCTAATTAGTTAGTCTTTTTTTTTCAACAGGTAATTGGATAAACAGATTTTAGCAGCTAATAACAATATCAGGTTTGCTCTCGGGTTTGATCTGACACGACGTGCCACTTGACTTTAGTGTAAATATATTTCCAACAATAAAAAAGTGTAATATGATGATTTCCCCTGGCCAGAGCTTTTATAGAATATTGGGTCAATGAGTCTTCAGGTCGGACGTCACTCTCCTGACATCAGCACAGCGCTTAAATACCCGCAGCACCGAGGAGCGTAAACACAAGCAGGCTGAGCTTCATGTGGGCGCATCACACACACGCACTCACACAAGACACACACACACACACACACACACACACTGCTGGAATATGCACACAAACACAACTCCAACAGAAAGAACTTTATACTTTTTGAACCAGCGTGCAGATTGGTGTATTTTTTTTCCCTATAGCTCGCATATGGGTTACACTCTACAGCTGAAGAGCGGTTGTTTTTGAATAATTAAGAAAGCTGCTGCACTTTGCCTTCGCGTATTGTTTGTTTTAACAATGATCAACGACACATTCGTGTTTGGCGACCTGGACACGAACGTTTCCGAGCTGCTGCCTCCTCTTCCTCTCAACCACAACCTCAGCGCCTTCCCAGCTCTGCGTCTGGAGTCCAAATCTCTGGTCACTTCGGCCACCATGTTCGCCGTGGGAGTCCTGGGAAACCTAATCGCTATAGTTGTGCTGTGTATCTCCAAAAAAGAACAGAAGGAAACCACTTTCTACACACTGGTCTGCGGTATGGCCATCACGGATCTGGTGGGTACTTGCTTCACCAGCCCGGTGGTGATTGCCACCTATGTGGCCAACAGCTGGCCCGGCGGAGTCCTGCTCTGCCATTTCTTCTCCTTCTCCATGCTCTTCTTCGGCTCAGCTGGGATGTCCATCCTGTGCGCCATGGCTGTAGAGCGTTACCTCGCCATAAACCACGCCTATTTCTACTCCCAGTACATAGACCGGACGATGGCGCGCCTTGCGCTCTTAGCCACCTACCTGGCTAACATTGTGTTGTGCATTATGCCCAGTTTTGGCTTCGGGCAGCATGTCAGACACTTCCCAGGGACCTGGTGCTTCCTGGACTGGAGGGCGAAGGACGCACTTGGCGCCTCCTACTCCTTCCTGTACGGCGGGGTGATGCTGGTGCTGATTGCAGTGACAGTTTTGTGTAATTTGGCGGTGTGCAAGTCGCTGGTGAGAATGAACCAGAGAACCAGGATAGTCAGGGCGGAAGTGTGTGAGCATGGAGGCTCACGTCGCCGCTTCCCCAGGTTGCCGTCGGTAAATTCTGCGGCGGAGATGCAGATGTTCTGGCTTCTGGTCTTCATGACTATCGTCTTCCTCATCTGCTCCATTCCTTTAGTGGTGAGGAAACAATCTTCTCTTCTCCTCTTCTCTTCTCTGTGTTATTGTCGTGTTCTGTCATCTCTGATATTCTCCTACTTTCTCCATCTGGCAGGTGAGAATCTTCGTTAATCAGTTATATGATCCTGCTTATATTTCTGCCGGGGGGAAGCCTGATTACCGTAGCGACCTGGTGGCAATCCGCTTCGCTTCATTCAACCCCATTTTGGACCCCTGGGTGTATATCTTGTGCCGGAAAAACCTGCTGCTGAAGGGCTGTGAGAGGCTGAAGAGGTCATTTTCTCAGGTGAAGGGAGGCCGCGGGGACAACATGGGCTGGATAGGAGGTCAACATTCGCCTCCGTCTTTGGAACACAGCAACGACACCAGCTACGCGTCATTACGCACAGCCAACTACAGGAACGACGCTGAACACCACGCCCCCGTCAAAACGAAATCCTTTACAGATTTCACAATGAAACAAGCGTGGGACTATGACACCGCCCGGGTCAACTTTCATCCATTCAGCATCGAGCCTACCGCGGTGCTCGGGTTTGAGGNCACCGCCCGGGTCAACTTTCATCCATTCAGCATCGAGCCTACCGCGGTGCTCGGGTTTGAGGAGGAAACGGCAGCTGCTTCCAAACAGACGGTGGCAAAATCTGCGGGACGCAGCCACGCGCGCCCGGCAACGCCGCTTCATTCAGCGCGCGTGAAAAGAGGGGATATTGTCACGTGCACGTTTAGTACACCGAGTTCCTGTCTATCAATGAAATGCCAGTGAAACGGACACGCTGATTTGTCATCCATAACACTGCATGGCAGCAAAATATTTTTTACTTTAACTGTGAAAGTTTAAGATTTAAAAGCTACAGTCATATCAGCTCAAACTGGAAGCAGCACACGTCAACTAACTGCACTTTATTAACAACGGGTCTGCTTCATTTAAAAAGATCTGTCTAAAATGACATAAATACATGAATATTTACTTTGTGTAACAGCAGAAGTGGAAATTTCCAATCCATGAAATTTGTACAGACTATCATACCCCATAGGTACAAACAAACAAAAGCTTGTGATAAAAGTTTGATACAGGAATTATTCCATATAGACTGAAGATTATTTTTGAAGACGTGGTTTTATGCATTAATCAATGTCGATGTTACCCAGTATTCCCTAATTTTATTTAATCTACATGCTGCTATTTTACTCTGTGCCATATGTGTTGCATGATGCAGGGTAAACTCAATGTAAGGATATTCAATCTTGTTTTATATTACACGTTTGCAAATGATATTTTGATAATTGTGAAAAAGACAAAGTGAACATGCCACTTTTAAAAACACTGATTGGATTTAAATACTGAAAAAAAAGTAGTATAGTGTATAATCTGTCGTGTTTGATGGATGTGCTATTAGAGAGAAATAAAGGGACACCGCAGACGCCACACTAAGTTTTACCTGCTGCTGTTTTTGGTTAAATAACAATAAAAGAGAAACATTAAATACTTAATTTCAGTAATTATAAAGTATTTTGTGAGATATTTTATTTTGCATCCGTCCTTCTCAGTTGATTACAAAGGAGGTGGAAAAGCGACACCCTCTTCAGCACAAAATGGAAACAATAGATCAACATCAAGCTCTTTGTTCTTGACCAGTAGGTGGTGCTATAACATAAGGAAGAACTACATTTAAAGTGAAGAGGAGGAATTATTGGGATTATCTGTAAATTAAACAATAAACACAAGATTTATATAAAGAAAACTTTATTCCCTTAAAGGATAATACCATACAAAAATAAAGGGACATTTCTATAATAATAATAATAATAATAATAATAGTCTACAGATGTTGAAGTATGTGACATAGTGAGGTCATTTATTGTAAATGTTTTGTTGCTTGCTGTACACACATTCTAGACGTGAAACTGATTTTCTGTTTCTTTCTGCTTTGGGACATCTGATATCGTGACCCAGAGTCGACCACAATCCCAGAGATCAGCTGTCAGAATCAATCATGTCAGGTGCTCCTGAGCAAATTTATTGATAATATGTATCACATCTGATCAATGCAGGTTAAACTGTCTCTGAAATTTGCTTCTTTTTTTTGTTTGTTTGTTAATACTTTTAGTTCTGTCTGGTCTGAGAAATAATGTGAGCTTTTGGGAAAAGCCCTTGGTTTGACTGTGAAACACGATATCAATCACTCATTTTATTATCTGCTGTCCAATCAGAAACGATGCTCTCATGCTCTTCATCTTAACAAGACATTTGATGACTCCCGAAGTAAAAAATCAGCATCTTTATAAAAACAATGCATGTGAGCAAAAATAAATGCAACCTGAAATCTGAATCTGGCAATAAATAGATATGCACAATATAGAGTTCATAAAAACAGCTCTCATATGAAGCAATAATAAATAAATAATTTATCAGAAATAAATATTTTAATTTTATACAGTAATACGTGAAGATGCATGGCATCCATTTGCTTGAGTTCACCCGAACATAGAAGTGATACAATGTCATGTCCCTGTTTTTGGCATGAAAAAGAGGTTAATATTGAACTTTAGAGAAAAGTTGACTTCACAACGAGAAATAGTGAGACATTTATCAAATCTGAGTCTTTTTCATTTTGAGTCTGAGTGGCAACATGAACACAGCATGAGTCCTTAAACTGTGTAATGTTCACGTTCACGCTCACGGTCTGTTTATGAGTAAAATAACCCACCGGTCTATGCTGCATTATGTTCACTTATAAAAACAATTCATCCTTTGAAGAGGCAACAATAAATCCAGACGGTGATTCCCTGACGACCTCCCCCACAATCTCTCATTTGACCTTTGACCTCAGTCATCCAGCTGCACCCTGCCCTCTTCCTCCTAAGCAGAAAATACACTACAGGAAGCCAAGGAGCGGCCTCCATCTCTTCCTCTTCTTGTCCGGGGATTCCTCTCTGTACTTTCTGTGCTCTGTGTTTTTTACAGTGCCCCCCTCTGGCCTTCTTCATCCTGGCCATCTTGACTGTATTCAGGACAGCTGACCTCCTCTCATCTCATCGTCGCCCTCTCCCTCATTTATTCATTCAGCCTATACACATGCAGCTGGCAGCGGATAATGACTGGATGGTCCTCCATGTAGTCTGGGCGTCCATGAAGGACACCGGCTCGTACCGCTCAGGCCGGCAGCAGGGATGGCTGCTGACCTTACGGGCCGTGCGGCGGGGCAATGACCCGTTCTCCAGCAGGGCCTTTAGAGCCAGATCATAGTTGGTTCTTGAAGACTGGCAGGAGCCCACGCAAAACTTAAAAAGGACAATCTCGTCCGAGTCGAACCCCAGCCCCAGATCCCGAACCCTCATCTCTCGCTTCTCCACACGGCAGTCCCTGTGGCTCTGCTTCGACTGCCTGCTGGATTTACCTTTACCCTTCCTGTCCTCTCCTCTGCTCTCTTCCTCTCCCTCCTTCTCTTTCTTCTTCCTCTTCTTCTTCTTCTTTGGTGATCCCTTGGGCTGAGGCTCTGAGGGGTCAGAGGAACGAGGGGAGCGGCCCACCCAATGACTGCTGGGATAGTCCTCCACCTCATCCAGTACAAAAGGCTCTGAGGAGGAAAGAGGGAGTGGTGGAGAGAGAGAGAAAGAGACAGAGAGAGAGAGGAAGTGAAATAAGGTGGAAGGAATTATAAGCACTAATCAAAAGTAACTTCTGTACCTTTTATGTCACAATATTTTTCTGATGACTGTAGCGACTCGTTACTTTGCAGATTAAAACTTTACAGCCACAATCAAACAAGTGAAAATGAAAAAACATAGTATTTCTCCTTTTAAAAAGCATTTTAGTACCGTAGAGTGTGTGCCAGGGGGAGTTTGGGTCACCGTCTTCTTCCTGCTCCTCGTCCTCCAGCACCTCCGGCAGCGTCACAGAAAGCTGCCTCTCCTCTTGTCCTCCCAGCAAACCCACAGCGTGGCCTGAGTCTGCTCCCACACCAGTGACACCACTGTTCGTTCCCATATGAGCTCCACCTACTAGGGGCAGCAGAGAGAACAGCACCCACAGCAGCACCTACAGGAGACAGAACTCATATGAGAGGCAGCAGAAGAAAATCTGAGGACTGTTTACGGTACTTTTTTTTTTTTTTTTAAGNTTTTTTTTTTTTTTTTTAAAGGACACTGAATGTAGCATCATCAAACAAACTATTGATTTCCAGAAAATAAGCAATTACAGATACTCTCATTACTGTAACTTTTTAAAGATGCTTTTATTCTTCCATAAATCCATAATTTTACTTTCTTTCAGATTTTCAATGACATGTTGCACTCATCTGCTTTTGGGAATCCACAATAGCTTCCAGTTACATTTTAATGGCACACTGAAAGGATAATCCACTCCCGACAACTTTGTTTTGGAACTTTTCTTTCTATTTCTAAGGGCTTCTTACCAATGGCAGGCTGGAAGGTAGGAAAAACAATTCTAATATTTAACACTCAAGTAGTACATTTTGGAAAATGGCTGGCAGTCATGTAACACGTATGCCGGTTGTATTTATTGGGCTAACCATGCAAAATCACCAGTATGCTCCTTTAAGTCAGCTAATTTTAGGAGATAATGTCTCAAAACAGGACTAAAAGTTTTGCTTGTGAAAAGCTTCATATTTCAATCATCAAAGAATCTCCTAGGATCAAGTTTCATTGTCTTGATTCTAGTGCAATAATCTGCCTCATTCAGTCTTGTTTAAAGGAAACAGACACTGATTTGTAGAAAAATCCTGAAAGTTGATTTATATTGGAAACAAGTCAAAATAATGGACTCTTTCATTCATTAAAATTAAATAATGGACTCATTCATTTCATCTTTATTTTGAGAAAATATGACTTCCAGGAGGAAAAAGGGCTTGCTAAGAATTCTTCAGATTGGTGTGATTCATGAAACAGACAAAGCCATTTTACCATTAATAGACAAATTATCATGAAAACAGTCTAATATCATAAAACTGGGACAACAAAAAAATCAAACTGACTTCTAAAAACAAGATGTTGAGACTTTGTTGGATTCCTGTTTTCCAGGGCTGCACCGTGTTTCCATTAAAATCAGCGTTGTCCACTGGTTTATAATTTAACAAGGACAGAATCAGCACTGACGGCTTTGTGGAAAGCTCAGCTCTGAGCCTGGCGGGAGTGGATTTCATTAAAACTTTATACGTACATATAATTCATCCTGTGTTTTATAGTGGTCCATACATGGGAATGAAAAATGGTACGGGCAGGTTATTTGCGGAAATAGTGACTTCATATAAGAGGATGGTGAAAGTGAATAATGAGGAAAAAGATAGATGGAGGAAGATGAAAATAGAAGATATGTGGTAGATGAAGAAGGAGAGGGGAGTTACAGGTTGGCTTCTAAGTCTGATTCTTCGTACCTTGGCCTTCGCTGACATCACAGAAAAAGCCTCCGCTCTGTCCTTCCTCCGAACCTTCCATCTGGTCCCACCTGGAGAGAAAGAGGAATGTAAAGAGGTGAACAAGGCTTCACTCTGTCAATTTTCCTCCTCCCAGAACTCACTTTGAAAAGACTAACATAAACTAAAGGCACAACATGCGGGCAATATGATGCCTGTACAGCCACAATTGTCCAGATACTGTACAAAAACAACCCAGCGGACCCCCCTTAGCGAGCCGCCATGTCACATAAATCACGTCCTCCATGCATGAGGACAGCTTGTTTGTTGTTGCTTCAGTAAAAGGCCACTGTTTGCTGCCAGCTAGTGTGGCTAGTGTCGGCTTGTCAGTTCATACATCTATGCAACATCCCAGGCCAGTAACAAAAGGTAACCTCTGCGATCTCCCTGTCAAAGGCATTCTTTGGGGTTATTCAGGGAGGGAGGGGGGGAGCAGGCACAGTGGGAGCACTTCAGAGCTTTCAGACAAAAACCACAGAGATGCAGGGCAGGTGATAAGCAGTGTTGTGGATGGAGATGTTTATATATACGTGTAGCGTGGAGGGAGGCTTGTGCAGGTCGTGGAGCGCTACACATCCAGGAACATGAGGTCATTGTGTTTCTTTTCAGCCTCCAAAGGTGAAAGTCAGCAGAGGTCAGAACACCAGGTTCTTCCTGTACACAATGGTAAGATTTTTTCCTCAATTGTGTGTTTATCTTACATCATTCAAGTCATTTATGTATCTGATTATGAACAGAATGAAGAGTAAGATGTGCATGCACGGAACGCTTACGTCTACTTTAAACCCATGGATACTTCATAACAGGGCTACTCATACACAAGTCTAAGTGGTTCACTTACTAAAATTTCTATGGCATCATGTAATAGCGCCCCCAAGGGGTGGCCATGGCTACCAGGCTGAAATTACTGACCACCCAACTGACTAGTCCTTAAAAATCTCATATAATTTTAAGGAGGAGCTATTGAGGCACTACAGGACACTTTACAACTGCACACAATTCACTTGTTTTTAATGAGGCTGAAACTGGCTTCTTATTTGACTGATGCTGATGATTTTGCATGTTTGAGCCCAATATATAAAACCCACATACATGTTATGTTTCTGACAACCATTTCCCAAAATATACACTACAAGAGCAGTAAATTTTAGAATTTTTTCCCCCCAACCTTCTAGCATTGGTTTCAGTTTTCCAGTATGCTATTAAAATCAACTTGTCGAGACTTGATATGTAGTGAGTATCCTTGAGATAAGTAGTCCATCGCAACGAACACGTGTATTGGGCTTTTCATTGAAGTCCAACACGGAGCTGCACGGGAGGCAATGTATGTTTCCGCCAAGAAATATTGAAGGGAAAACAGCTTTTACCAAGAGCCAAATGCTCACAGCCATGTATTCCAGCCTATGTGTTTACTTACAGATTTAATAGATATGTAATGTACCATGTTTATGTAACAGTCCCAAACAATCCCAACAGTTCTGTCTGAGCAATGAGATGCAAAAGGTTCTGGTTAGTAGATCAAGATGAGGCCTGTCGATGCATTTCTGAAATGCTGCGTAGTGAAGCTGCAGGGATTTGAGGAAAAAGTCAGACGGAGAGAGAAAGCAGGCATTTTCACAGGTGAAGTTAGAAGGAGTTGCAGACGCTGAGGGAAGGAGATGAGAGAAGCTGAGCATAATTCAGACAGACAGACAGAAGACACACCACCGCTGCAACCTAAAACCAAACTCCTCACCCATCTCTGTCTCTGAGCTGATTTAAAACCTAGCAGCAGTGTGAGGCGGTCTGGTGTGTGAGGGGGCGTGGGGGGTCTGTAGCTGCAGCATGGAGGCCTTCCTCCACAGATCCTCGCTGGGTCCCAGGAGAGGTGCCGTTCTGAGTCCCTAATGCCACAGCTGGGAGTGTTTAGCCTCTTTTAGATCCACTAGCTGGGAGTCTATGTGGGCCTGTCTGCTGCTTCAATTCACTCTGGAGCTGTTTACAGCCCAATGCCTCCAGCGCTTTCAGGGATGAGGTGGGTGGGGGTGTTTGAGCAGTCTGTGAAGGTGGAGAGAGGAGGAAGCTGGAGGGACAGAGCAGGGATGGTGCTGAAGACCTCCAGCCTGCCATAAGCCTATGGATGGAGTGTTTGTGTAGCCGTTTTCAGATCCAGCAGCGGCTGTGTGTGTTTCGGTGTGTTTGTTCCTTGTGGGCTGATTAAAGCCTTTGGTTTGTGGATTTCTGCAGCAGTTCTTGTCACCTTCCATTTGTTTTGTTGGTCCTCTGTGCTACAACTGTTGTTCACAGTTACTTAAGGGAGTAAAACCTCCTGAAGCAAGAGCAGCCAGAAAGCCATAGTGATTCTCCTTCTGTGGAAAGCCATTCCACGTCGTGTTACAGTGCTGATTTCATATTACGGATATTTATGAGGCAAAAACAGGCCACAGACTGAGACATTATCTAGTTATCTCAGTAACTTTACATGAAAGTTAAACCTTTCATTGTAATCTGATTATGGTATTAAGATGTTTTTCAAATGTCACGTAAAAGCCATAATCAGATTGAAATTAGCATACATCATGTACTCAGAGCTACAGACAAATTATACGCTTGTAAGTCGATTTACTCGAGCATGTAAACGCTCCAACGTTACAAATGGCATTAAGATTTCTGTGCATGACATATTCAGCAAACAGAATCCTATTAATTCTATTCATGCTGAGGTTTTATACACTTTTTCTTTTTTCCACAGTAATCACACTAGACAGAAAAAGAGTATAGTGTGCACGTAAACGTAGTGACTGAATACACTCTGCAACGTGCAGCAACATGCATGAAATCATAGACAGGTTTGATCAATTTGCTCCAACAGACTTTTTTATTCATCAGTGGTAGCCTTTGGTCCTACATCTTTCTAGGTTACAGAGGTTTTATAAATAACATGGATGTTCTGTACAGGAAGGGTCAAAGTATGCGGGGCTCTGCTAAAAACATCGTATGGCTCTGTGGTGGATTGGCCATATTGCTTGTGGTGGTTTGCTGGGGACAGAGGGAGACTAGACAAATTTGTCAGGAAGGCCAGCTATATCCTGGGATGTCCTCTAGAGTCCATAGAGGAGATGGAGGAAAGAAAGAAGGTGGACAAACTATCATCCATGTTAAACAACATCTCCCTCTATGGAGGGAGTATGGACAGAGCCAAAAGCGTCTTTAGTTCCCTCTGTAGTCCAGTGGACCACACAGCGAGACTTTGACCTTTAACTAGCTGTGTGTTTGCACCACAACATATTACTTTTACACACCATATATTTATGTTTTCAGGTTTTTATATTTAGATGTATCTTGCACCACTAGTGCCATTTTTCTCACTGAAGTGTCCTTAATTCTCTGACATTGTACACTGTAAATAGTCCCAAATTTGTCTTCTATTATTCTTGTACATTGTACGTTTTTGTCATCATTTTCTGCTCCTATTCTGCTTTATTTCTTTATTTGGCTGTTCTGCTGCTGCAGCAAACCAACTTGCCCCTGCCAGGATCAATAAAGTCTCTCTTATCTTACCTTAGATTTATACTATTCATGATTATTATGCTACTTTGTTATACAAAAAATGGAAAGTGCATTTAATCAAGTACTGTACCAAAGTACAATTTTGATATAACTTTGTTTCTGCTTTCTTCATTTCATCTGTTAGGTTTTCTAATTTTCTTCTGTCTTCCTTAATCTTGTTCACCATAAAAATCTCCAAGTTTCTGCCCAGCAGTGGAATTAAACTCTACCTGTTGTTAACTGTGAGTACTTTTACAGTAGACATTTGAGTAAATTTTAGATGTTTATTTGCAGTGAAGTTCTATTACTATTATATTAGATTATTATAATTATTCTAACAGAATCAGGTCATTAAAACACATTTTGGATATTACAGCTTTTCTCAACAATAAATAGGCATCTGCTATTCTTTTTCATTATTTCATCCCCCCTTATGTTTATTTATGGACTTCCTTCCACATGTAGCCTATATTTTATTCTTTTATGAGTCTACTTTATTCACTTATGCTGAATTTTACCATTAGCTTGTTGCATTTTCACTCTATTATTTATTTTATGGTCATGATTTGTAAGGTTTCTTCATTCCCATTACTATGTTTTATCTTCCTTCCTTCCTCTGTATGCATTGAAAAGTGCTACATAAATAAAACAAAATATTATTCTTTAACTTTTCCTCCTGAGAGCAGACAATGCAATCCATTTTCCTCTCAAGAACATAAACTAAACATATTCTGATATCAACCTGATGACTGTGAATAATACAATTCCCTGTTCAGAACTTACAAATTTGTTTTTCAGCCTTTTATCGTAACTTTTTTGCTAAAATAGGGACCAGGATGACAACATAAATGTGTTTCTGATTACAGCCAGTAATCTGGGTGCCTATACTATTACATCCCCAGACCTGAGCTTTGCCCATAGCGCCTCCATAAACCTCTCACCCAGTAAAAAAAGAAAGCTCTGAGCTCCCTACAAGCCAAACCTCTCTGATAATGGGCTCCTATTAGAGACCTTCTGTTCTCTGCAGTGTGTGTGTGCGTGCACGGGAGGTGTTCTGACCTCCAGCTTTAACCTGTCACTACCCAGTGCCTGATTGCAGCAGCAAGGAGAAAAACAGAGTACAGTAAATCACTGCTGGCTCAATAAAAGACACCTGCAGTGTAAGAGGAGATGCAGGAGAGTGAAGCAGAACACCAGCAGAGCCGCCTGATCACTACCAGACACCCACAAACCTGCGGAGGTCCAGCGTGATGATATCTCCTCTACATGCATGTGCCCCACAGCTTGACATGCGTACACCCAGAGCTGTGTTAAAAGCTCGTTTTCTAGTCATTTTCTTTGATCATGTATTCATGCCGTCATGTCACACAAGAGGCTTCGGGGTTCATAACTGAGCTGAAATTTTTTGTACGTGTTAACATGACACTGAGTGAAATCAATCCTCTTTGCCCTCATCTTCTCCCCTTGCCTCCTCTTCGTCTTCATCATGCTTCATTTAAAGCAACATATTATGCTTTCTGTTATTTTCTCTCATTTACAGGCTAACATAGTAATATTTGTTTAACACTGACAAAGTTGCAGAACTTTGACCTTCATTTTCTGAAGAGCACGGTTTGTCCAGTTTGGGAGAACAGGAATGCCAATTGGAAGGACATCAATAAGTTATTGTATTAATTTGGATTTATGGATCTTTGGGTGTTTGCTGTTAAAATCCCATGAACATCTTACACACCTACATATTTACAAAAATAAAGAGAAGTTTTTTTTTTGTCCACTAGGATGAGGAACAACCAGACATTAGACACAATAATTAGCTGGTGCTACACCTGTAAAAATAACAACACCAAGATATGACAATATGAGAGTAAAAATACAGAAAATACAATTTGTATAAACCAACAATCCTACATACACATTTTAAAAATGCTATCAGAGCTCCTACAAGAGTCTATAGCACTTAACAGCCTACAGATGGTGATATATTCTAAATAAGTAGGTACGAAGATAAGCAGGAAATTAGAAGTTCCATCACAGCATTAGTCAGTGACAATTATTCCAAAACATGTTTCCATCAACATGTAACAATTTAAATTTATCTGCTTATGTAACTGCTTAGACACACCCACAAAATACCACTAGCAGACTAGCATCACAGTTTGTGGGTGTTACCAGCTCAGGCCTGATGCATCTGGCCAATCAGAACAGAGCAGAATTGTTAGGATGGGATCTTAAAGAGACAGCGGAAAAAGCAATTTCTTTTCACTTAGTGAGGCCACAGAAAAAGGAGCTGTGGATTTGTCTCTTACACATTAAAGATTTGCTAAGGCTTCAAAATTGAGCCCTAAATGAAAATCTGTATAATCACCTTTTGAAAGTGCATTTTTTTGGTGACATTTTCTCTCTTTTCTTTCCAAGGAAGGAAAAGAGACCTACAGCATGCTGAGCCATGGAAGAGCCGCAGGAGGAAAAGCTAGGAGGAGATTCGGATAGTGGGAGAAATAATGAAAGGTGTTGGAAAATGTAATGATAAGAGCAGGAGGAGGAGGAGGAGGAGGAGGATTAATGAAAATGAGTCGCTGAATGAGAGAAACTGTGAAGTAGCAATAAAAGGACATATATGGGAGAGAGAGAGAGCGAGCTGATCGAAGCCAGTCAGTCTGTAATCCCATAATCCCTGGCAGGCAGGATGAAATTGCTCGTTAGTGCCAGTTTGCACTCTTTAGGAGGTCTGTCACTGCTGGAAAACCACAGAGAGCTGCTGAAATGAGAACCAGATAGCAGGTCCACGGTTCACTTTAGACAGGCAGGTAGGCCCCGACACCTCCTCCCCCACCACACACACACACACACACACACACAAACCCTCGCTCTTTCCGTTCCTTCAGTTCGCCCTCTCTCCACATTGCTCTCACTGTGCATTTGTCTCTCCCTGCTTTTCTTTCTCTATCCCTCTGTTTCTTTCTCTCAACTCTCTCACGAATCCCTTTTCTCGATTTTGCTCTTCGAATTTCTACATTTTTCTTTTTCCATTCCTCTTTCCCTGAACTTCTCTTTCTCCATTCCTCTCTCTTTCTTCATCTCTCTCTCCCTCTCCCTAATGCTGCATTCATTGCACCTCAAAACTAGGAAGTCGTAACTCGGAATTACATGCTTTATGACCACCATGCATCCGAGGTAAAAAAGTAGGAGAAAACATGGACGCCTCCCTGGAAACTTTTGTTTTGTTTGCCCTGTCTGACCAAAAGAAGCTAGATTTGATGTTTATGAGCTATTTACCTGTTCAGAACAACTATTGCATCACAATATGAGCAGCCATGCTGAAATGACTTCAATACTGAACTCAGGTTTGGAAGCTTAGCCAACTTTCCGAGTCAGAATTCCAAGTTGAGGGGGCATTTCCTTTAACTTTTCCCTGTCAGAAGTAAGAAATTCCAACTTCCAAGTTTACAACGAATGCAGCATAATTCTCTCCCCTCGCTCTTTCTTTCACAATTTTTCTCTTGAACTCTCTTGTGCCTCACTCCTTCTCTTTTATCTTGCTTTCTCCATTTATTTCTCTCTCTCTCTCGCTTAGATGACATGGTCTCTCTTATTTATTTCCTTCTCTATCTCTATCTACATTTCTCTCATCTCTCCCTCTTGTCCCTTTTTCTCTCTCCCTTCTCTTCTAGTAATGTTTCTCACTTTCTCTCTTGCTCTCTCTCTCACACACACACACACAGAAGGAAGGAGAGATAGAGTGGGTGAGTGTGACCTCACCCTGCATCTCTCCCACAGGAGGTTTTATTAACTGACTGACAAGTGAAACAGGACGAGATTCTTTGTGGGAGAAACATAAGTTTTCAGCCTTTGAGAGGAAAAAAATGAAGCTGAGAGGAACCTGGTGACTGACTCTGAATAACAAGGACTGAGTTTGAGTTTCTTAGCCCACTCATCAAAACCAGTGTTATAGCCTAACAGGTGTTATTCACCAACTTTCCACTCCACAGTGAGTTTATATGAGGCTTGGCCTGTGGAATTTTCATAATCAGAAACATAACATGTGAAATCCATTTTTCATACAGCAGCTCAGCATAAGAAACTTCTGTTTTCATAGCCTCTAGATAAGGGTCGTTTGCCAATATGCAGACCAGAATTCAACCAATCACATACCAATATTTAAGATGCAATGCTTATTTAATGCAAATATTCACCTCGAGATCATTAACTGGACCCAGAAACACAGAGAAGAACAAAACTCGCCTGTAGGGATAGAAAACATAACCTGGACCTCATTAGATGTACCTATTAGGATGAAACATATTGGCTCCCTGATTATAAACCAACGTGATTAGTGATTTACCTCACTGACCTCTGTGAAAAGATCCAGAGAAACGTGTCTAATGGCTCTTCAGTGGGATAAATGAAGCACTTTGAGTGTGTTTGAAGTGTAACAGTGCTGGATTAATGCCCTCGCATGTGCAGGTTCAAATAGCTGCTGCTGCCAAAAGGTGCTGCGGAGAGTTACAGCACGCCATCAAAGCGCCGGGATCAGCGGGTCAGAGCGAGCGAGGTACGATGGACTCTCACATGGGGCATAAAAGTGTCACGAGACCCCGAGCTGCAGGCCTGATGGCATCATTAAGATGACGAGAGAGAGAGAGAGAGAGAGAGCTGTAGTCTCAGGAAAGGTAATGATCGGATCTATATGTCATTATCCAGCCACCAAAGCCATCTGACTCCACTAACAGAAATACTTTCCAGTGGAATTTCATTGGTTCCTCATCAAATATCGTCTAATCTTCAACAATAATAGACAAACACAATCTGCTTGAATTAATGATGAAGGAATTGAACTTTTTCTAAACAACAACTGTATCACCGACCAGCTGGATGTTCAAAAAAAAAAAAGTNAAAAAAAAAAAAGTAGAAGTTTTTTGGCGCAATGTTATGTTTGGAGGGGGAAAAAAAAGCAGACAGTGGCAAGAGCATGTTTAATTCCAAAGTTTATCAAAAAAACAAAAAAAACAAAACAAAAACCCTTTAGGGTACAATATCAGAATAGCGATCTAAAGCAGATGATGCAAGACGATGAACCAAAGCATACAAGTAAATCAAGAACTTCATGTTTTGGAATGGCCAGGTCAGAGTGCAGACCTGATTGAGAGAAGTGCTTTGGCATGACCTGAAGAGGCTGTTTATGCAAGACATCCCAGAAAAATTGACAAACAGAAGCAGTTTTATAGAGAGGAAAGGTCTAAAACTCCTCCTCACAGCTCTGAAATCTGATCGACAGCTACAGGAAACGTTTGGTGATTACTGCTAAACGAGGATCTACCAGTAATTAAATACAGGTTCACATACATTTACCAGCGTGAATTATGAATGATTAAGGAACATGTTCGAAAAAGCACCGAGAAATAAAAGTGTTTGCATCATTACTTCAGTTTATTGTGACTTTGGTGAAGATCACACCACATTTGATGAGTCATTAATCAGAAATTGAAGAAATTCCAAAGAGTTCACAAACTCTTTCTTGCCACTGTGATAATGAAGCAACACTACACACAAAGCTGATACTGTGATAAAGCTAATAAAATAGCATTTTTATTAGGGAGACAATGAGCATTTGGAAAAATAATAATAATAATAATTAAGTTTATAGTAAAACAATATGAATCTGTCTCTAACACAATAATGCAGAGGATTAAATCTCATTATCCTCCAGTATCTCACACATGAAATAATATTATGCTAATTCAACTGCTCAGACTAAATTGCCTTGATGTTTTGCTTGTCCTGTTCCACCTAAAAGTTTTCAAATATGCTACTCAAACTCTCCCTTTTGCGTTTATTTATTGTTTTTATTCTTCGACATGCCTTAGTAATGACTACTTACACCATACTGCTGTTATTTTTTAGCTGTAGACTCTCTCTGTCAACTCCTTCCAGGACCTCTGGTTCATTACAAAGTCATGTCTAAAAATGTGGCTGTGAACGTTCATCTGTCATCAACAACTCATTAAGAGAAAAGAAAAAGAAAAGTTAAATTAAAGAACTGGTCTTGGTCCCCCACACCCAGTCTAAGCTCATATTAGGGGTATAAAGCAACAGTACTATTGGTACATGTATCTGTATTTCTATTTGTATTCTGATGGAAACCAGACGTGGGCCGAGTCTGAACCCAGAGTTGGTGAAAATAGTCTGGAATACCTGATTTCTGTTTTAAATAGCTTATGCCACAATAGTAAATCAGGTGTTTCTTCAGAAAACAAAGATTCAATAGTCAAAAACTGATTATATTATTTTTACACCAAAAAAAACTGTACTAATTACTGTAAGGAGTTTATTGGATTAAAAACTCCTAATTGCAACTTTAGCCCAAGGATGTTAACTAAGTAATAAAGTTAAAAATGTCCATACAGAAAACATATAGAAAATAAACATATATTTTCATTTGGAGCTCTATTTTGAAAACTCTGCAATGCTTTAATCTGCAGACAACACACTAATCCACTTCAAGCCTCCCTTGCTGCAATAATGCGTGCACACTGAGTGAAAACAGGCCATTTTAGATACTGTCTCTTTAAGGCCCCCCCTCCTAAAAAGCCCACTCTATTCTGATTATATTAATCAGACTAATCCACGGACAGCAAAACACAGATGATGGCTAAACACATGCTCCCTTGCCTTATACTTGGTGGGTGTGTTTAACCTGGTATAACACACCCATGTAACACGTGTGGTTACATCACACGTGTTACATGTTGATCCAAACATGTTACATAAGTAAAAGACTAATCAGAAGTGAGTTAAAGGTTTGTCTTACTGGATGCATTTCTACAGGTGTGAATCTCACGTCTTACAACTTTGACAATATTCAACATATACTGTCCCTGAAGTACATTCGGACGTTCGGACTGTAAGTGTAAGTCAGACATTCGTAAGTCCCCGACTTACGAATGTCCGACTTACGAACAATCCGTACTTACAAACCGACTGCCATAAAGTCTATTAAATTAAAAATTCATTACATACAATGATTCTTAATAACGAACAGCACACTACTTTGCGATGCACATCAAAACATTGTGCATTGTCAGCGGTTCAATGGTACAATTAGGTTTAAGATGTTTTAGTATATTTGGAAGTGTTTCTTTAATGTTTCTTATGCATAAAAAGGTACTATACTGACTATCCGACTTACGTACAAATCCGACTTAAAGACAACCTTAGGAACGGAACTCGTTCGTAACCCGGGCACTGCCTGTATGTATATATATATATACGTACATATATAGATATATACGTACATATATAGATATATATAGAGATATATGTACATATATAGATATATATATCTATATAAGTACATATATCTCTATATATATACACGTGTATATATATATATATACGTATATATATATATATATCTGTGTACATATATCTCTCTATATATACACGTGTATATATATATATATATATCTGTGTACATATATACGTATATATATATATATATCTGT
>VXCM01000054.1:278131-298316 GCA_014773175.1 Lucifuga dentata | reverse complement strand
ACTTTAAAGACAGCAAGTTTTATATATATATATATATAAAACTTGCTGTCTTTAAAGTGTGTTATCTGTTTATATCCTGAACAATGTAGCCATATTGCATTTCTCTAGCTTTAATAATGAAGCAGATATGTCTTTATAAGCTGACCATTAATGTGAGCAAGAGTTTGACTGAGCTTTTTGGGAGAAAAAAAGCTACAGTATGAGTAGACAGAGAGAGAGAGAGAGAGAGAGAGAGAGAGAGAGAGAGAATGTTTTCTCACTTCTTCGCCTTCAGTAACGAGCCATCATGAACCTACTGTAGGATTTTCAGAATGTACAGCGGCCTCCAGCAGATTAAATGTGCGGGGTCACTGGACAGTTTGGCTGATGTGCGTTTGACATTAATTACCAGAAAACCGCAATTCAGCAGGCTTCTTAGCGTCTTGTGACCCGATCAGGAAAACGAGACAAGACACCTTTATCCACCGTGCGGGGCCCACTTTCCCACGAGCATCTCAGAGGCAAAGACACTCCTGACCCATGACGTGACACATCTGTGTCCTCACCATCTCGCTCTCCTTCACTTTATTTCTCACTAAGGCAAATTCCCAGCGTCCCTGACCCCAACAACCCAAATTCCTGCCTGATTAAGCTGGTTTTAGCAGGAAGCCACACAGAGAGCGGTTGGGTGAGCCTCACCTTAAAGGGGGAGCACATTTTAGCTGTGCTGGATGATCAGAGGAAAAGGATTTCATATTCCGGTGTTTGTGGGGATAGTGGTGCTTAATAAGCCCACAAAGAGGAAAAAAAAGGGAGAGAGAAAAAGTGAAAACAAACGCACACAGATTCTACACCATGGTTCTCTATTTCTCCTTCTTTCTCACTGTACATTAACACTTCCTGTCTTGAGCCAATTAAGCAATAAGTCATATGTACTCCATACACGCCTGCTTTAACACACAACCACACACACACTGAAACCTTCCCACCCATCACCTCTCTCCCACCACCCCTCCACCTTCTTGACCTTTTCTTGCTCCCATCACATGTTGTTATTTCTTCAAATTAAGCCCACGCTGAGCCAGAGAGGAGCACTCAGAAAAAGTGGCCATCAGTGACAAACAAACACACACACACACACACACACACACACACACACACACACACACACACACTGGCCATTAGTGTGTCTTATGTCTGCATGAACCAGCGCTCTCCAAAGTGTTTCCGTGTCGCCCGCTCGCGCCCCAGACAGGCGGGCTTTAATGACCTGGCCTGATGGTTCAAAGCAGCTCTCAGACACTGTGATTAATGAATCTGACCTGCTAATTTCAAAAGAATACAACTTATTGTATCAAACACACACTCACACACACAAACACAAACATTGCACTGCGCTAGTTAACATTCTTCTGTATTTTGCGAGAGAAGTTGTTTAAGGAGGGAGATCTTGGGATAAGAACAGGAGTTAGCTTTACGTTTCATCAGCGGCTCCAGAAGTATTAACTGCTGCTTTGTTCTAAATTTAAGCCAAAAGTGCTCAACAAAAACCAACAATTCAAGATCAGAGAAATAATTCCACCAGTGTACTTACACAAGATTGTCTACCGCCACAAAGCAGCGAACAAAAAGCAGAAGTAGCATGGGAAGCATTTGTCTGAAGGAATACATCGAACAAATTTGAAATTCCTTTTTGTCAGGTCATGCCTCCGTCAACTTGCCCTGAAGGAATTGCCGTGGCTCGCCGCGTCCTCTAAGCATTTCCAGATTCAAGTTGCCCTGTGGCACTCCAGGTTGCATAATCAATCTCTCTCTGCGCGTACTCTTCATCAGGGCTGGTACAAAACAAGCAGAGTAACATTACACATGAAGACACATCTGAAGCACACAGGACGTCATCCATCTTTAACGGCTGGTTTTCACCAATCAAAATGAAAAGGCTGGAAGCCAAAGGGGGAACATTTAATTGTGTCAATGTTGCTGGAGAGGAAGGATCATGGGTGAAAAATGTTGCTCATCTCGCTTGTGGCGTTGAAGCCTGTCAGTGAAGTCTGTTAAGTAGATGCTGCTTTGTTTTATGCAAATTCAACAATTAGTAGTTTTCACTTTTTTACATTGAAATTCCTTCCAGTATTCTATTTTGATTTGATGCCTGGAAGAGCTTAATTTGGTTTATCTTTAAAATATGTTACACTGCAAAACTTTAGACTTAAAGGACCATACCATCCATTTTGCATGTTTGAGCCTATTATATTCAATTTTACATGTTAGGTTACTGACAATCGTTTTTCAAAGGATAAACCGTATTTCAGCTTTCCTGATACTTTGCAAAATCTCTTAATCTTTCAAAATCAAATATTCAAGCAATACACCCAACTTAAAAATCGATGTTTCACCTGTTAAAAGTTACGCAGCCTTATGAAGTCATGATTGTTTAAATTTTTTGATAAACACAGGTCTTCTTTTGGGACTATATTCCCCAGTGGAGACATACATNTTTAAATTTTTTGATAAACACAGGTCTTCTTTTGGGACTATATTCCCCAGTGGAGACATACATTCACACCATGCTTTTTATTGCACTTAAATGCTAAAATTGCATCACTTCGAAAAAAAAAACCCTGAAAAAACCCCTAAATAAATCCATGATAGTGTTGTTCACTATCATGGATTACCTAACCGAAGAACATTTCAAGTATCAACAAGTGGATTTTAATAGCGTACCAGAATGAACTGAAACCAATAGCGGTCTGGAAGGTAGGAAATACCTTTTTTTAAATCACCGTTCCAGCAGTATGCTTTGGGAAATGATTGCCAGTAACGTTACATGCATGAAAATTGAATATAATAGGCTTAAACATGCAAAATGGCCGGTATGGTCCTTTAAACTGAAGTTTGTTTGCCTCTAAATATCCAGGAATTATGTGGAAGTAAAGGAAAAAACAAAGTCAGTTATTCTTAAAGGCTGCAAAAAAAGTCAAACTTATTTGATCTTAACAGGTTTTATTGTCATCGAAGCCTGAAATACAGTTTCTACCCAAAGACATTGATTTTGTGGCAGCAGTAACAGTTTTAGACGTCCAAAAATAGCTGAATTTGTTATTCTTTTCTCCAATTCATTCCTCTCAGTTGTAAGTTTTGTTTATTTTGGCAGATTTAACAAAAAAGATGCAATCTTCCAAGAGTTGCATTTTGTGAAAACAAGGTTCTTTATCCTCAATCTTCCTCAGAGTCGGACATTTAATCCTGGAGTGAGTTTGTTAATGAAACACTAAAGGTAATCTTTGTGGGACAGCATGGTGACTGTGAGGAATGAAAACCGCTGCGAGAAGATAAACAGTATCAGGATCTGTTTCACAATGGCTGCAAATGTATTCGTGAAGGCTCTCCGATATAAATGAATGTTTGTATCGTTCTTATTTTGTTGTTTTAATTCAGAGTGTAGACATGCTGCATGAACCCAGCAAGACTGTACAAGAGCAAGAAAGAGTTAAAGCCATAACACCAGCAAACGGCACACTAGTTCTCGTAAAGCCGCATGCCAGTTAAAACAAACCAGACCACACACCGGGAACCGATGCTAAAGAGAACACATCGGCCCGGTGTGTCTGACCCTCAACAGGACCGCCGACCTCCTGACCTTTGACTGGAGGAAGTGAAAGCTGTAGCGGTGCGACAGGAGAGTGTCAGATGCCAGAACGCAGGCGATGCTCTTCATGTTCACTCTGTGAACAAACCTGAGAGTTTAAAGGACACGAGTAAAGAAAAACAAAGTGTCTCACTACACGCTTTAAGCCGTTTAACAGGGATTTAGCTGTGGACGCTTGGTGAGGATGTGTGAGATATTTCAGGTAATGCCAAATCTCTCACACACATGCACACACTGAGATTCTTCTTGTACAGCAGTTTGCAGGAGTGAGACAATGTAGAGATAAAACACCACAGATTAGCTAAGCAGGATTCAAGCCTGAGAAAAGTGTGTGTCTCATTTTGCACCATTATACACTACAGTATCACCATCATCCCATTTCCAAAACCGTGTGAAATAAATCTTCTCAGGTAATTATAGCATCCGGTATTCAAAGTGTGTCGGTAACATCGTACTTAGGACATGCGGGGAAACCCCTGAGCTGTGTTTGTGTGTGTTTGTGTGCTTCTAATGAGTATGACATTGCATGTGCATGAGTGAGCGAGTCGATCTGTCAGTCGGTGGGTTACTGAGTCAGAGAATAAGTATGGGTGAGTCAGTGACAACACACACACACACCATGCGGATTCTTATACGTCTATGAGTGGACATTGATGAAAAAAAGAAAGTTTGGGGTGGAAACCCAACCAAACCCACCAACGAAGAGACAACAAGGAAGATAAAATGCTACAAGTAGGTCTGGGGCTTTGCAAACACCAGCAAAACCCTCACAAAAACAGCACAGAAGCCATGAATCATGAATCCAGCAGCAACAAAATTAACTTAAGTTCTACACCATGCCGTAGAGTGAATGGAGAAGAGGAACCCAGCTGTGTGTGTGTGTGCATTTGTGTATATGTGTATGTGTGTGTGCATGAGCAACACTTTGATATTTAGATTTGCAGCCCACCACACAGAAGAGGGTCACACTGGAGGACTTCCTGAGTGCAACTGTTTCCTCTGGTAATGAACTACACACACACACACACACACACACACACACACACACACACACAGTCTCTCATTTAGAAGATCTTGACAGACTTTCCAAATCTTGCAAATATTTCAGAGTTTACCAGTAGATCACAAAATCCATTTAATAAAGCACAGAGACAAATATCCATCATTGTCATCATCATCATCATCATCATCTTTCACCCCCGTCTGCATTTCACAAACACTTCCACACACACGCACATAATGAATGCAGGTCACAGTGACCGTGCAGGCAGGTGCACTCAGGCAGATTTGTGGATCAGCAAAAGCCACTGAAGTGAAAAAAAACACTCAATGGAACTTCAAACAATTTCAGTGTTTTCTCAGCAAACACCCAGACAAAAGCCACGAGCAATTACAACTTTCATAGCAACCTGCTGCCATTACGCAAAGGGAAAGGATGCAGAAATGTCTAGCAATATTTTGAAGAACAACATGTTTTTTCTCTTGGTTTTATCAAGGTGAACGGTACTTTACCGGCTGTTCTGCGAGAATTCGTCCGGTCTAGGTGCGCACCGGACCGGACTGAGGAGCCGCTTGTCCCGCGCTGGCTGCAGGTCATGTTTTTGGCAATCCATCCGCTGCTATGCGTCATATTTTACACCTTATTCTCACGCTTCCAATTGTTCCAATCAGTCTATCTCCACTGGGACTGACGGAAACATTTAGAATCCATATAAAGCGGTTCTGGTTCAACGCTAAAGACGCCTCCTCCTCTTCCTCCTCCTCCTGGTTTTTGCGCGGCTAGAAGACTCCTTTCACTTCTGTCTGCAGTCTCAGCACCCTGCGTAGAACAGATCGGTTAAAATACAACCAACTTAAGCAATAACATCCAGAACATCTTATTTATAACTTCCACCTTAAAGTCTGATTTCACACAAAACAGGTGAAGAAATTCTTCTTTTTTTTCCCCCTTTCCTTTTTTTTTACAATTAAGACTCACTTTCTTCACCTGTCACCCTGCCTTGTTTCTGGAAAAATCTGGAACAAATCCAACTTTACCGGAAACGTGTAATTATCTCATGCGCACACTGATGATTTCTTCCAGTTATTTAAAGAAAAGTGTATTTTAAGAGGCAAAAGAGCCCAAATGACACCTTAACATGGACATTTTACAGCCGGTATACATATCCAGCAGACTGAAAATATAGCTCCCATCTTTTTAACAGCTGAAGGCAATAGCCTACTAAAATCTGATTTGGAGTTTTATGTTTGGGGTTACATAAAGTCTCCAACACGGTGAGCCAGAGCGCAGGACAGCAAAATATTTGTCCTTATTTGTTAGTCGCCTCTTTTCTGATTCACGTCCAACCATCTTTAATAAAATAAAGCCAGTTTTTCAGGCATGACTCCCCTCTCCTTACCTTTATAACCTGTTCAGTCTTGCCTCCAAACAGCTCAAATAGTTAATGAGTAAATAACTGCGGGAAAAGCTCATAATGTGTTCTGTATCTGGAAGTTAATCCAGGGTGGATACGGTATAAGAACCTCCAGAAACAGGCTCTCTGCGTAGCGCATTTCCCTGAATTTAGAATGAAATCAGATTTAACAGTTATTCTGTTCTTTTAATCTGTGCCATCCGGCCGAGAGCGAATCTCCATGTGAAGTTCAGGCTGAAAACTCTTGTCTTATAGGTTAAAATATCTTTCTGAAACTTGCAAACTTCATGCGTCGCGCCTTTACGCACCTTAAGTCCGCATCTCCAAACACTTCTCCTGCTGTTAAAACCTGTCTTGCTCTTACTTGAGACTCGGGTGTCCGGTTAACAGAGGCTCTGCCGCTCCAGTGTCTTCTCAGGAGTTTCCTACACAGCTGCTTAACAATGTCTACAATGCCCCGCAGGACTGGAGGCTACGCGTAAAAACAGCGCGCCGCTCCGCCTGTCATAGACTGTGTGAAACCGGAGCGCGGCGGCCGCTCTGTTCAAAGTGCTGCGATCTTTCTTCCCCATCCACATAGCTCAGATGTCTTTTTGTTCCTCGTATGGGAAGAGGGAGGGAGCCGAGGAGGGGAGCGACTGTCATCCAGGACAGTCACGGAGTGTTTTTTGGCCGCGGTGCAAACGTGTTCCAGTGGAAGAATCCGCCACTCACATCTCTCCTTAACGCACTCCCAGCCTCATGAATATGGAGTGCTTCATATGTCTGCACACATACACACACAAACACGCACGCAATTACATGCGCAAGCAGGCGCGCGCACGCCTACAGGCCAACATAGTGCGCACACACTCCTGCATGTTTGCCACCCGGCTCCATGTTTGCACAGCGCAGAGTCTGCAGCACAGCTGACTGTCAGGCTGAAGGATGGAGAAAGTGTAAGTGAGGGAGTGCAGGTTCCTCTGATACTGCAGACCCCCGACAACACACACTTCTCTACACACACACACACACACCTTCACCCAGCTCCCTTCACCTGCAGGTTTGTCCCGTTCTGTCCCACCCAATCCACCCACCCACCCTGCCAGCTTCCAAAGGCCCTCCAGCTGAGGCACTCCCTGCAGGGCAAACACTGAGGCCCGCACAGCACAAAGGTTGGGTAAACAGCTCCTTGCTTTCCTCTCTGGGCCCACTCTCCACGCCAAGCCAGAGACAAATGCAGGGAGGATCCCTGCTCTCTGCCACGCTGCTATTAATAGCAGCAACCAACAAGACAACAATGTACACTGCTGAGGTACATGACATGCAGGAATGTACCAGCAGATAATAAAGATGAGTTCAACAACAAGTCCAGTTCTGTTGAGAGCCAGGATCCACGCCTGGTTTACTCCTCACAGACTTGAAACACATAAAACCAATTCGCCATGTAATGTCAGTCATCCTCTGAAAAGATGATATAATAACTTCCTGAATGTAAAATGTTCTAAATAAAATGAATGAATGCATAAATCCAGGCAGCAGCGGATTTGTGTTTCTGCAGCAGATTTCTATTTCAGCAGAGGGCACCAGTCTGCAGCCTCCAGACTCAGCCTGTCATATCATCCATCAAAGAGACAAATGCTGATGAATGTGTTTGGTGTTGTAAGAGGCTTTACTGTGTGTCGCCCACAGTTAAGCCCCGCACAAGCACATTGACTCACACACATAGTCAGCAGCACATCCACACACACATGCAACTTGTTTTAAATGTAGAAGTCTTCTCTGGCATGATTTTTATGATGTAGATGATTTCTGGCATCCCAATTGGCCATTTGTTCTGGTCCATTAGTGTGTTTCTGACAGTGTCATTTTCAGATGTTTACAACATCCACAGTTTCCACAGCAACAGGGTGCTGTTCTTTGTCGGCCTTTGGAGCCATTCCAAGTGCATCCACCTTCAGCATTAGATGGGGAGAGGTTGAGGGTTTTGGCTTTGGGGTTGGGCTCTAGAGGGAGGAAGGAGGAGAGAGTGACTGCTCTCCTCCACATATGAGGGGAAGTTAAGCATTTTTATTCCCTTCAAAGTCTCTCCAGTTTCTTCTCAAGGCACGGGTCAATGCCCTCACTGCTTATCCTTCCTTCCTATTTCCCTTTCTGTCTCTCTCAGTACATCCAAATTGCCTTTCTTCATTGGACATGTTCCAGCTTCCAAGTTTGTTTTCTCTTTCCAAGTGGGAACTCCCATAATCCTCCACACTGTCTGTCTGAAGCCTAGCAAAATCTGTAAAACAAAGACAAATCTGTAGGACAAAGCCCAAGCAGTGACAGCAACAAGTAAAATCCACAACAAATTTCCATCTTATCTCCACAAGTGAACATAATATGATTTGTGGTTTACAATTCGCAAGCAAGTGCATTTGTGTGATTTTCTGCAGGCTTCCTCCAGATGTCTTTCACCATTGTTTGTTCAAAGGAATCGTGAAGGTGCAATGTTAAGCTTGATTAGCAGAATGCTAACACGGATGAATGGAGGACTACAGCATGTAAGCTACAGCAGTTTGCACTGCTGAAACTTCCAGATGTCACTTTGATCATAATCTTTTCTCCAAACAGCAATAAGATTTTTTTGCCGGCTGGTTTTGTAAAAGGTATTATGCTCAAGTTTTACAAACATCTTTATACTGTTTACTTGTCAGACTTTATCCTAAAAGGCCACAATAATGGCTGGCTGAGTGATGAGGTGGCTCATATTTACAGATGTTTCTATCTTTTTGCCTCTGAGCACTTGTTTGTTGTGCATTCGGTTTCCATCATGCCGGGCAGGGGATCAAACCATCCAACATCCAGTCTTACAAATGTTAATGCCATCTTTGAACAGTTCGATGGCAACTTTGAAGAGTTATGTGCCATTACAGAATTCATTTACATTTAGCCAAAGTGACTTATAAGTCAGGCACAGCATCAAGAATATCTTCCTAAGCATGTGAGTTCCAGAGGACAGCAGGTGCATAAAGTCAAGAGTTTTTTGTTTGTGTTTTTTGAAGGATCTTCTGAAGTTTCGATGATTTTCACGAAAAAGTTGGGTTTTTAAGGACTTCTTTTTTTTAAGAGCAAAACAGATACAGCAGATTAATTAGATTTGGGTATCACAAAAGAAATTAGCTAGAAACTTAGAGCTGTGCTGTGGCGGCAGCACAATCAGCAGCTCAGAGTCTGAGCAGCAGCACTGTAATCCCAAATGTTGTTTTAACTCAAAGAAATTAGTTAATTGAACCCAACATATTCCATATATGACCTAATGATTTTGAGTTAGTTGTACTTTTTGGATTTTTTTTAAAATTCAGTTAGAGGTTTTGAGTTGAATCAACTTAAATAAGTTTAGTTTTGCCCATTGCTATTAACAAAACTTAAAGTAGAATTTTGGTGATGGAGTGGGGTGGCATGATATCTCAGAGGTCAGCCCTTTTGCCTCACAGCAAGAAGGTCCTGGGTTCGAGGCCAACCGGGTCCTTCCTGTGGAGTTTGTTCTTCCTGTGCTGAACATATACTTTTTTGTTTGTTCAACAATGCATAAATTAACTTTTTTTAGGGCGAGTTAACNGTGCTGAACATATACTTTTTTGTTTGTTCAACAATGCATAAATTAACTTTTTTTAGGGCGAGTTAACCATGGAATATTAGCTCATTTGAGGCTTTTTAGAATCCTAGGTTCATTGAATACATGCTTTTTGTTTTTTCAACAATGCATAACTTAACTTTTTTAGGACAAACTAAAAAAGTTAAGTTATGCAGGGTAAAAGTTAACTTTTACCCTTTTTTTTTTTTTTTTTTTTTAAGTTGAATGAACGTATCAGGGCTTACAGTGCACAGACCTTGTAGGCCTTGTTCTGTTTGCTGTCTTGTAGAAAAATATCAAGGATTTCAAACTTTATCTGAGCATTTCACCAACTATCCATCTACCCATCCCAACTCCAGAAGGAGAAACGTGGGTGTCACATCCAGAGACAAAGGTAACCTGGCAAAAATATGGAGTAGAACGTAGAGAAGGGAATGTTCTTTTCCTTCATCTCATCTGTCCTTGTATTAAGTAAGCAGAGAGGGAAAAAAGATGTCTTCCTGGTGGGTGTCTGAATGGGTGTTTTCTCTTCCATTCCAGCTCTTTTACGAGGAGTTTAAGTTTCAGGGCTGGAGGTCACGGCCTCTCCGTTCCAACCCTACTGAGAGGAGGCGGGGTGGGGAACTTGTCGCCGGGAATAAAAGCTCCGTTGGCTGAAGAGGTGCAGGCGTGCTCGTACCCCCGTCTTCCGGACCGACAGCAACGAGTCCCCCCAGCCGGCCAGCTGCCTCGGGAGATCCCAGGTGGCAACTATTCTCCTGCTGCAGCGAGAGGCCAGAGGGAGCAGCCATTCAATTGCACCCTGCGGAGGTCATGAAATATGTCGAGTCAGGGTAGCCAGAGCTTGAGTTTTGGTGAGCAGTGAGGCGTGACTGTGGGGGCCAGTGTTTCTGGCACCCCATTAACAGCAGGATGGGCCCCTCCGCCGGCGTTTTAAGGGCCCTCGGCATCTTGTCCTCCTTCACCTCGCAGCAGTACTGACTTACTGCAGCTGGACGCTCTGCTCTCGCTCGTTCTCAGCGCCTTTTCTCCTGGTTTATGGCGATGTTATGATGTTGCGGTGTGTGTGAAAGCGACTGAAGGTTTTGCAGATGCAGCTGAATAGTCTTTTGTGTGTGTGTGTGTGTAACAGGTCTCGGACAGGTCCCTCGTGGTGAAATCAGTGAAACAAGATCTGCCTTAGAGTTTAGCAGGTGAAAAAGCGAGATTTAGATGGGAGCAGAGGGAGAGAAACAGAAAGAAAGTGGAAAGGAGAGGAGGGGAGGAGAGGATCGGGGAGTTTGAACAGAAAAGTGAGANAGAGAGAGAGAGAGAGAGAGAGAGAGAGAGAGAGAGAAAGAGTGGGACAGACATAAACACACAAGAGACAAGGAGAGTACATTAGAGAGGAAGTCCGGTGGATGGGGATTGAGAAATGATTTCCTCTGTCGCTGCAGGTAGGAGATACAGAGTGCAGAGCAGGAGAGGAAATCCCTTTCTCCTCACTCCTCCGTTCCATTCCTCCGTCATCGTCACCGTGAGCCTCCTGCAGTCTGTAACTTCTGAAACAGACTAATGGACGCACAGACAGCACAAGACCTTATAGAGGCTACATAACACGAACCCTTTGGATTGTAACCTTCATTCTTTGCCTTGAAAAGCCACCATCACAAGCAGGACTGCTGAGATAAAAACAGAAAATATGAGTAAAATGCATGAAAAGATAAAATAATTACCACATAGATATTCACAGTATACTAGATGGTTGTATATACAATGACACAATGTGCTGTTTGGGCAAAACATATTAAGTTGCTCCACAGAACCAGTCACAAAATGCAAACAAATATCCATTATAAATGCATTTATTAAGTTGCAGAAAGCCATTTATAACTGTATATAAAAAAGAAACAGTAATACTTTTATTTCGATCACTTATTCTGACCTTCTATTGATGACGGGCTGAGAGGTCAGATGTTGTAATGATGATTACTGACAGTTCAGTCACCTAACAGTCAATATTTTAAAGTGAAACACTGACAAGAAAAAGTGTACAAGCATGGGTGATAAAGGCTAATACATTCTGCTTTATTATCAACATTTTTTTCAAACAAAATACAATTTGGGTCTGATCCATTTTAACACCGCAAGCATTCAGAAGATTTCCAAACCTAAAGAACAGAAAAAGAAGGGTGCTTACACCGACTACAGATCTGCTTAGTCTCAAGGTGTAAAGGACATACTGGTGGTTTGGCAAGTTTTAGCCCTCTGACGGAAATGATTGTTGACTGTTTTCCAAAGTATACTACCAGTTTATAGATGAACTTTCTACCTTCCAAAAACAGCACCTGTTTTCTTTCATTTCAGTTTGCTTTGAAAATCTACCTGGAGAAACTTTCAGCTTGCTTTTCATATGCAAATTACGACTGTTACATAGTCATACACTTAAAACAATGACATAAAAAAATAATTCATATACTGATAGTTTCAACATGCTGCAATTAGATTTTTATAATAGATAGAAGTCAATAGGTATCTACAAGGCAGAAAATCCAACCAGAAACTTATGATATACATACTTTGGACCAACAGCATCTTCAAATATACTGCAGGCAATTTGTCGTTGGACTTAAAAACAAAAACCACCAGTTTGGGTCTTAAAACATTTAAGTATAAATACTGTATATGCACATATATAAATTATTGGAATTACAGCACCTCTGTCTTTTTCCTGGACTTTACATTGACTGGTCCCAAAGAAACAGAAGTTGGGACTGACCTGTCCTGACCAGATCAGTTGTGGTTGTTCTTTCTGGGTCAAACCTCTGGCTACATTTAAGGGTGGTGAGATGTAAGGCACTGACAGCGCCTCATGGATAGTGCAATGGTGAGCTGATCCCTGTAAATCTCAGACTGGGGTCTGTTTCCCAAAAATGTGATCCATTCTTTCAAGACCCATGTTCCATGTTAGGGCTTGGGGACGTATGTTGCTGCATTGTGGGATTTTCCGCCATCTTTGGAGGACTGCCTTGGATCACTTCAGAATCTGATAATCTGATTCGTCATCTATTTAAAATGACTGGATGTGTGTTTAATGCAGCTCTTAATGATAAAGAAACATAAAACAATAGAACAACTCTTATACCGTCACAACCAGCTGTACTGATCTGTTCCAGCAAAATCCACTGAAATGTTTAATAAAACATCCTGTTTGCAAAAGTTCACTAACGCTGATAAACATTTATATTTTAACTCTCTGAGCATGAAATACACTTAGAAATGAAACGACTATTGCTGATCTGTAGATTATAAAGTCAGATTGTTCTGCGTGTGGACGTTTTTGTCAAACTTCATGTTAAATTGGTATAATTAGTAATAATCAGAGGAGAATATTTTATTAGTTTATTATCCTCTAGAAACTAAAACACAGCAGCACCAAGCGTTCTGACAGCTGATCGGCTCTTATATCGTCCATAAGTCATGTTGCTTTAGGCTACGTTCACATTACACGCTTAAGTGCCCCAGATCCGATTTTTTTGCCTCTATGTGACTCAGATCTGATTTTTTCACAGCAGTGTGAACAGACCAGATCTGATTTTTTCATATCAGATCTGGACCACTTGCATATGTGGTCCTAGATCCAATCCATATCCGATCTCTGGCTATGCCTCTGTCTGACTGGTAGATCGGAATTCATGTGGGTTTTTTAAAGTCTCACTTAGCGCATATTGCATCTCGTCCTCATTCAGTGTCGGCACCTCATAGCAGCCTGATAAAAATAAATATAGAGAGCAACAACAGTGATGGGGGTGAGTGGAGAGACAAAGAAGTTTTAAATTTGTTAGATATATATGGAGGCATCCGAAAGTTTTCAGTGAACTGTTCCTCTGTGAACTTCTGAACATTGCGGTCCCACCATAGCTGGCTCCACCCTCGTACCCACACCTCTCTCTGCACTGACGTGCAGCAACAGCCACTAACAGAGCAGCTGCTATGACTTTTGTTTTTTGTCGCTGTCTCGCTTCTCATAAAAATGATGGTTATTATTGTTATTCTTGTACGCATGCAGCTCACATTTTAGTTAAATCTGTGCATGTGTGGCAGTTTAGGACCTCAACGGCATTCACGCTGGTGTCGGATACAGGTTACTAACAAATGAATGTGAACCATCAACACAAAAAGGTCAGATCTGATTAAAAAAATTGGAATTAAGCATTAAGGTCTTAACATAGGCTTAGATGATACCTGAGGAATGAGGATATTTCATTTCTCTTAAATCACCACTCCTCAGCTCCGTTGTCCTCTGTCCTAACGTCTTTTCCTCACGTCTTCAGCAGACAGGACTAAGATGTGAGGAAAAGACGCAAGTGAGGGAAACGTGGAAACAAATAAGGAACTTGGAACACACCAAATGACACTGATACAAAGCAATGGCAATGGTCAGCTCTCCGAGCATCCTCCAAATATGGCAGGAATTCCCAAAATGCTACTGATGACAGCATGTTCCCCAAGCCCTTTACAGAGTGGGCGAGAGAGAGAGAGAGAGAGAGAGAGAGAGAGAGAGAGAGAGAGAATGCACCAAGTATGACCTTCAAGTTAAAAACTTAAAGTAGGCCAGAAATATTTGACGAAAAAGTAAAAACACTGTAAAACAAAAAAAAGTCTGTTTTGGTAAAGCAATATTTCAAATGCACCATCACCATGTAAAGCTGACATGAAAGCGTGTCGCATTCAGATGATACAATGAAAAGCAAACCGATGTGACATTTTGACATTCGCACATGAGCTTTTGAGAAGCAGAGGGAGATGTAACAGATGTGACTGTAATACTGGATGTGTTATGCTTATGTGGTGCTGAAATACTGAAATTATTTGTGGTTGAAGGTTTGTATTCAAAGTGCAAAGGCATAATAATTACATGAATTTCAGATACTAACTGCCAATTATCAGGATTTAATCCATATTAAGTTATGACGTTTTGCAGCAATTTTAAGAAAATACTACTATGTGACCATTGTGACAAAAGGGCAGAGAATTTTGTTAAGCTGCGCAAAAAATAAAGGGACTGTAACAACATTTAATCCTCTGCCAATTTAAAAAAATATTCATATTTTCATTCATTCACAACACTGTTTCTGCCACAACTTATCAGACAATGCAGTCTAGAAGGAAGCACATGATAAATTCAAAACAAACATGTACGCATGACTTTGTGTTTTCTCTAAACACAACAACAGAAAGCAGGCCTGCCTGTGACCAACATGTTGGGACTCCAAGAATTTGATAAAATAAATAAAGTTAACCTAAAAACACAAAATATACTTTCTACAATCTAAGATTTTTTTTTGTCAATTTCCAAAGTACAAGAAAATCCGCAGCACTAAGAGGTTGGCTGAGGGATCAGACATGAATGCAATCCCATCCTACTGTGGCTTTCCCAGCGCAGGACATGCGATATGTACAACTGCAGCCTGAAGGCTCGCGGGTGAGGAAGTGATAAAGACAAAAGTGATGTGGGTGAACTAAGACGAAGAGGATTTGACATGGAGAAACAACAGAAAGACAAATACAAAGAACTGAAAGAGAAAGACTGAAAAAAAACCCCAAAAAAAACAGACATGTAGAGTCTGAATTTAACCTTTTCACTTGCCAAAGCTGGCAAATTAAAAAGTACATTTAAAAAAATAATTTTAACTGACATAATTCTCAATATAAATTTTTCATACATGTCATCCCACATGTTTTAATGCTGCTTTGTGTACAGAATCAAATAAAAATAATTAATCATGCAGAGTTGCAGTTTTAATTTAAAACTAAGCCATAATTTAACTTTTTAGAATCTTTCTTCATTTGGTCTTTTTTGGTGGCCTTTCACCTGCCTGTTTAGTGTTACCAGGCGTTTGCAGCAAACACCTGGTTTCTATAGTTACAAATTTACTCTGACTTGAATTCTTTACGGTGAAAACATCTATGATCACTGGCCAAAACAAAAATCGGGAAACCACAAATCTCTGAAAGATGGCGGTCGGTGTGGGCAGCGGCCTTTTTGGCTTGGCGAGTGTTCATTTCAGACACAGAACACACTGTGAAAACATGAATGAATAAAAAAAGAAAATAAAGGCAGGTGGGTGGGGGTGGGGGGGTTACTGCAGCTTGTGTAAAAAGCACAGTAAAAATCTTCGATATTTACACTGAGGAAAGTGAATACATTCAGGCAGCATAAGGAGAGGGGGATGACCTCTCCCATGTAGGAGGTACGTTTGGCACTACTAATACCCATCCCAGCATGGTCGCTGCATGGTCGCCTTCTTTCTGTCCATCCATCAGTCAGTAAATCAGCCTTCCGGGCCGAATCTCAATGTCCGCGCGGTGCGACCGAAACCGCTGCTCTTACTGTTCACTCATGATACTCGGGGGGGTTTTTGAAGTGGTAAACGTCAGTTAGCTGAAGGAGGTCGGTGGAGATTTCCTACGACCGTCTTTCAGTAAGACAGAAACCAGCAGATCCACTCCTTCCCACATCCCTCCCACTTGAATCAGCAGGAGCCTTTGGTTCAGAAGGCACGTGTGTGTGCATCTCCCCACAGAAACACTCCCACATCCTTTTGCAAAATAATTTCCTTTGATATAAAAACAGCGGCAGTGTGCAGGCCGCCCGGATTCTAAAGGTTCTTTTCCTGTTTCCATTTCCCAGTGACACGTTTTGTAGTTCTTTGGGAAAGGCAAAAGGAAACTTTGGGTGGGTGTAAACTCAGATGCCACTGGTCAGGTCTGTGATGACATTGGCCTTCACCAGCTTGCGGAGGAATTCCTTCTCCTTAGATATGTTGTGTGTCCATGACTGCCAGAGAACAAGAGACAAAATCATTTCAGAGTGATGCATTACAGATAGAGGAATGAATCTGGATCTGGGGCGATCCAGAACCATTGTGAGAAAGCGCATGAAGGAAAATGTGATTCTACATTAGTGCTGCTTTCCCAAAAGCCTGTATCTTAATTTGGGAATTTCTTATTCCCTGTGTGTGTATGAGTGGGTGTGCATGTGTGCATGTATGCGTAAAGTCACGCTGGGTCAGTTTCCCTCCCTGCTGTGCTGCAAGGGTTCAGTCCAGTGGGCCAACATGTAACCAGAGCCTGTGGTTCCTGTGTGGCGCTTTGGGATAGAGAGACAGAGGAGCAGTCAGCGAAGGAGGCAAAGAAGGGTGGAGTAAGAAGCATGCGGGAGGGAAAAAGAAGGGAAAGCATGCAGAGAGCTCGGCGGGGCCCTGCAGCTGCCTCTGGTCTACCTTGCTGGTTCAAGACTCTGCTGTGGCCTTTAGGCCTGTCTGCGTCAGTCCTCCTAAAACTTAAGTCCCTTTTGTACGTTTCTCAGGAACCTTTTCAGGTTCCTTTGTTTGACACAAGGACCCACTTTAGTGCTGGAACTATAGATCCTGCACCGTTTTTCAGCTCCTACTCCAGGGTACTTACTCTCTGATGCTTCAGCACCTGCAGCTTGTTAAGACTGAACATCGCTGACTGGCCAGACGTAAGCTTCCCCCCAGCCCGAACTAGCAGACAACTTTAAATACTCGTGTTTAGCTTGTTTTTGCACACAGAGAAACACCAACACAAATACAGGAATGAAGTTTCAAGCATTTTTGAAGATGGAACAGCTACTACGTGAAACTGTGGACTGACAAGGAGGTGCAAGCCTTCCACGAGGAGATCCAGAGACTGAGTCGTCCACTTGAAATGACAATGATTTCAAAAGATCTCGCTACATTTAACAAAACTTGGAATTACTCATAATACAAGGCAGCACAAAGAAATCATTTAAAAACAAAAAAATGAAACGGCTACAAAATCACAATAATGTAAATGTTGCAACAGACGGAGATGCGACTCTATACTCTCATCTCCAGTCTTCATGATACTTGGTAGGAATGTGAACAAGGAACTTGCTGAAGTTACCACATACTGGGTAAAGTAGTTCCTAATTTAGTTCCAAAACTTGAGGTCAACTTATATGAAAAGTCACTACAAATGTGAGCCTTAAGTTAAGGCTAACACTAAGCTACAGCCTCGCTTGGAGCTAAGGTAGCAGACAGAGCTTCATCACTGCTCATCAGCACAAGTAAAAAACAAAAAAACAAAAAAAAAAACCACATGGATCAGTTCAACTCCAACAGAGATAAACTAGAAGACAGGAGGATCAGATGGAAATGGAGGGTTGTATACACACAGGAGGTGACCTTGATAACACTTTATTGTGCAAAGTGAAGAGTGTGTATTTTATTTTCACTTTTGTGCAGCTCGTGTGGTTACACGACCTCTGTGGAGCTTTAAAGTATTCATCACAACAGCATACAGGCTGTTTCTCCAAAGCAGCGGAAAATCAAACAAGGTCAGCGACTGGCAGCGGTTAAGTGTTCCAAACAATATTGCTAAACTATTCCCATTCATTAGCCATGTGCGGCTGATGATGACAATGCTGATGAAGATGATGAAAATAAGAAATGCCAAAGGTTCAGCGGGAGTTTAGACAAAGGTTATCATCATACTGATCTCATGGTTTACACGTCAGCAAACGGGTGACATCTTTGATTCCACTGGCTTTCAGCGTAAACACTGTGAGGAACGCTCGATTGATGGAGGATCTTTCATGAAGGCATTTATAAAATTATTGTTTAAAGAACACACTGATAATAAGCGCGTCGATGTTGCTATGGCGACTGCTGAAAGACCAGCACCATTTCAATCCAAGGGAAAAGTAACTGTTTTAATCTTTCTTAATCTTTTTTTAATTTTTAGTTTTGAATTCCAGTTTGCTATCAAGGATGTTACCAATTTCAGTTTTAATTTCTTAAAAATACTATTTATTTTTTTTAAGTTTGTTTTTTAAATTTTGTTTCAGTTTTGGTTATATTTTTATTTACTGTGTAATAAAGATTTTTAGTTGGGATAAACAACTTTTTTTTAAATTTTATTTACTCAAATGGGGTATTACTGAATAGAACAAAATATGAATGAGTTCTTACTGAATGTGTACATCTGAATTAATACATGTAACAATCATAACAGTTTCCATAATTAATATCTATTTTAGATAAACTGATTGCAGCAGGATTCTTTTTTTTAAAGACTTAGGTAACTCACAATTTGAGCACCAAGAATACGCTTAATTAAAAAAAAAAAGCAACTTTATCTGTAATTTACTTTGTTTCATATTGTGTTACCTGTCGTTTTATTACTATTGTGATAATGAAAATATTTTTAACCAGTAATTTTTGCTCTCTTGCTTTGACAGTAATTTAATGGCAACAGTTTAACTCATATAAAGTTATTGTCCAAAGGCCTCTGATGACACAACAGAACAGATAATTTAAATATGACCTATATTCTTTCAATTTACTGCACAATAAAACATTATATTGAATTCATTATAGTGAATTCATTATAATGAATAATAAAGAACATCAAATTTAAGAAGTCGGGATATCTCGAGTAAATCTGAATGATCGGGAGACAATTAATGGATATTTTAAGTGACTGCATAGCAAATGTGCACAGAAAAATGCCCTTTATGACGTCCTAAAAGTATTTTCCATGACTTTGAAGACACTTTTCCTCCAAACTCATATTCATAAACAGCACAAAGAGTTTCATATCAGGACGACTTCTTTTGCTTGTGTGCGGGCAGACGGATCAGCACTGGTTCCATTCTCCAGATCTTATCAGCACTTGTCCACACATTTTATAAATGTTAATGTCGGATCTCTGAATAAAAGTTAATATCAAAGATCAATGAAATTCAGTTCATGCAGAATATTATTTGCGTCAACCTAAAGACTGAATGGTTTGTTCTGAGAAAGATGAATCGGTTTTGGCTGCAGATGAGTTCAATTCTCCACAGCAGTTCCTCCTCATGATGTCATTTAGTTGTTTTTTTGTTCATGAAGTCGGTATAATATTCCATGGACAATCTTTACACCAAATTTAATTTTAAAACTGATAACTGTAGTGTGTGTGTGGGTGCTGTGATTTACTGCATTACATTATTCTTTTGCTTACTTACTGACAGACTCATGATTCATAGAACATACATGTGATCCAACAACTTCACTTTTAATTTCAATGTCAAGTTTCAGAGTTAATGAAATTGTACCGATATGAGTTTTGTTCCCGGATGTTCAAATACTCACCTCTTTAATGGCAGACATCTTGACGGTCTCATAGTAGTGCAGGGGAGCGTGTGGTGTGTTCATGTCGTAGCCAAAACCCGCCACCGCCACCTCATCACAGTTATGCAGCGCCATTGTTATAGCGACCGTCCCCAAAGTTGGAATATTCTGTGGTAAAGACAGACGGATCCAGGCAGTCAGACACTTACTCAATGCTATGAGTAGCCAATAATTTGGTGCAGAAGTTAATGTACATTGTAGACATGTAGAAAAATAAAATAATAAATAAGTTTGACCAAAAGCATGTATATTATTTTGGAATTGATCTTTTTGACTCTGGATCAGAGACGGCTGTCCACTCCCCTTCTCCTGTATCTGCCCCCCCCACCCCCACCCTTCTACCTCT
>VXCM01000054.1:160578-278114 GCA_014773175.1 Lucifuga dentata | reverse complement strand
CCCACCTAACTCCCCCACCCCCCCCAGACCCCAAGAACGAAACAGTGATCTACTGGCTTAAATTCCGCTTCCTAACTGCCCTGGGCTGCCAGGGATCTGGGGGTACAGAGGCTGTGTGTGTGTGTGTGTGTGTGTGTTTGTGTGTGTGTGTGCACGCGCGTGTGTTGGAAAAGTACGGGTGCAGAAGAAAGAATGGAGAGAGAGGCCCCATTTAAATCATTACCCTGATTTGCAGGCCTCGGGGTAAGTGGGCCTGAACCAGCAGCTGGTCAACCCCCTACTGTGTGTGTCCTAATACACACTAATGTACATACACATGCACAAATGCACTCAGCATAAACACAAGTAACAACTAATAAATACACTCACTCATTAATTTCCGCATACATAAACATACAGTGCAGTGGTCAGCAGAGATGTGTCAGATCATACAGCCTGAAACAGAGCTGCAACCATCCGGACACACTAAACACAAACACACGCACGCACGCACGCACACGCACACGCACACGCACACGCACACACACACACACACACACACACACACGCCAGATGCCCACATGTTCAACACATGTTGCAAAGTAGAGTTCATGCAGAGGTGTACTGGTGGCCCCAGAGGGCAATGCTACAATGATACACTCCTCATGTCCCCTCCAATTGTCTAACAATATGCCCCTATGCTTACCAAAAGGAACACATACACACACGCACACACACACACACACACACACACGCAACTATGCATACGTACACAACAGTATTTTATTTGTTTGGTTTGTGCTGTTCTGCTCTGTGCTCCTGTTGGTCTCCACTGAAAATTCGTCCACTTTATTCCTCTGGTCAAGAAGTGATGCGTCGCTCTCAAGACAGATGTGATGTTTGTTTTAAGCTCATCCATCAACTCCTGATATCAAATAAACGTGGAGGTCCACGCAGAATTCAGTCTGCACGAGGTAGATGAAGAGGTCAAACCCACCGTGGGTCATTACCTCTTCATTTACTTTATCTCTCCCTCTTTGCATTTTGAAAAATGATGAAGGCGTGCTGCAATTCACAGAATAATGAGCCTTCAAAAAAAAAAAAAAAANAAAAAAAAAAAAAAAAACAGAGTCTCGAAAACAAAGGCTAAGACAGCAAAGTATTAAAATATAGTAGCAATGTACTGACAAAAACACTCTGAGGCCTCGGCTTCCTAACATGCAGCTACATGATGTGGTTGTTCAGCAGGTGTTAAGTCAGATAGAATGAAAAACAGGAAATGCAGTTGTAATGCAATTGTAGGAGTTCTCAAACCAACATACGGAATATATGAGCAGGGGGGAATCCGTGTAACAACTTAATGATAATAATAACCAATTGTAATAATTGAAGGTCATTTTTTTTGGTAAAGCCCAGTCTTATCCAGCAACCAGAAGTTTTCCAGTTGTTTGTTTCCTCCTTACGACACACTTCAAATTGCTGGGACTGCTACTTTTATGATTTGGTGTTTCTTGGTCTCTTAAATCTCATTCGCTTCTCATAAGACATGCTGTAACTTTTAACCCTTTGCAGTTTTCTGCTCCTTCACAAATCCTTAATTATATTCTGACTTGTAGCTGCAATATGTACGATGGTGTATTAGGGCCATATAAGACAAAGTATTTCTTTATTGCTAAATCCGATGGAAAAGTACAATTTAATAAGGTCATGTACTGCAGACATAGTCACAACGTGAGGGCGGTTCCGAGTCTCCCTTATTATTTTTCTGATTTTAAAAAGTGACAAATTTGTGTAACCGCCCTCACGTTGTGATTATGTCTGCAGTACGTGACCTTATTAAATTGTACTTTTCCATCGGATTTAGCAATAAAGAAATACTTGTGCTTTTAGTGCAAAATCATCCAATTATCATAAGCATAAAGACTTTTAAAACTCACAATAATGCCCCCCTCGTTTTTGTTTTTCATTTTATATGGTCCTTATACACCATAGTAAATATGATCAATACGTTTGAAAAAATTTCATTTTTTTTTTTTAAATTTTCATTTTTTTTTCCTATTTTAAATTTTCCCTCTTAAAGGACCATACCGGCAACAGATCGTGTTTGAGCCTAATATGTTCAATTTTCAATTTCAATTTTCTTAAAAATTGATGTTTCTCCTGCTAATAGTTATGCAGCCTTATGAAGTCACAATCCTTTAAATTTTTCGATAAATGCAGGTCTTCTTTTGGGACTATATTCTCTGGTGGAGACATACATTCANTAAATTTTTCGATAAATGCAGGTCTTCTTTTGGGACTATATTCTCTGGTGGAGACATACATTCACTCTTCGCTTTTTATTGCACTTAAACGCTAAAATTACGAATCTTTGAAAAAAAAAAAAACCTGAATATACGTGTTCTTCACAATGATGGATTACCTATCACAAGAATGTTTCAAGTATCAACAAGTTGATTTTAATAGCGTACCAGAATGAACTGAAACCAATGGAGGTCTGGAAGATAGGAAAAAAAAAAAGTTAATTCACCGTTCCAGTAGTATGCTTTGGGAAATGGCTGTCAGTAACGTTACGTGTATGAAAATTGAATATAATAGGCTCAAACATACATGATCGCCGCTATGGTCTTTTAAGTTTGACACATGGTCTTGTGTGTCTTTTCATTTCTTGTGATGTTTACAGGGCCAATACGGTTTGTGTAAAAATTGCCAATAAGTTTCTGTTTGGGGATGTAACTTGTTATCACACTTGCTGTTAAGACGCATTTAAACGTTACAGGAACTTTAAATATCAGCAGTATGTTTCTATTTTAAACTCACCCCTTTGCCCATTAGGCCATTGTTGAGTGGCAGACCTATGAACTGGAAGGCAGCCTCCTGGATGAAGTAGGGATTGAGGATTCTCATTTCGGTCGGCTCCCGAGGAACATACTGAGCCACCGACTTCCAAAAACCCTCTGTGCCTCTCTGTAAGGAAAATGAAGACAGCAGCAAAAAGAAATTGAAGGAGGAGAAAAAAGAAAAAGCGGGAGATATGCATTCATCATTTTTAAAAACTAACAGTGGATTTGTTTTTTCTCTGCAAGGTTAGATTCATGTACATAATACATTAAAGTGACGTTCACATGAGGACATTTCCAAACGCATTTCACCAGCCAAACATTAAAGTCAGATTATCGTCTGTAACACTGACATAAAACACAGAAGCCGACCAGAAGCCAGACCCCTACTACCACTGATTAGGGAAATAGCTGTTGGCCCTTTAATGAATGCAGTGTGAGTGGAAGGGTTGTGTGTGTGTGTGTTTGGGAGGGGGCTCACAGAGACTAGTAATTACAACCCCAGTAGCAGCAGAATCTAGCAGGGGGTGCAGAGTGAAGCTGGCTTGCTGACAACGTACCATTTTAAAATTTTATTCATTACATTCCAGACTTGACACGTCTGATTTAAAACCAGACAGAAAAATGATAGATGATGTTGACTTTTAGGAAGTAAAACTATGTTTACACAATCTAATTCTCTTCTCCATCATTGTGTTGATTCATTCTTCTCTTTTTTTTTTTTTTTTTTTTNTTTTTTTTTTTTTTTTTTTGTCAAAGACGAGCTATGTAAAGTTTCGCTTTGGCATGCCTACAAGAGTTTTCTTCTTGTCAAGCTTAATTTTGGCCTTCCCGACACCGTATGTTCACATCCGCATTACAACTTCGATTATACTCCATTTAAGGCAATAAATCTATTTTTTCCAAACATCGTTATAAACACCATAATTAGATTTAAATTGGCATAAATCACCGTGTGCTTATTCTGAGTAAGAGACCTCGATTATGCAATTGCAAATCAATTTACTCATATAAATGTTATCATCAGAGTAAGCACGACTCTCATACTCTTGATTAAGCAACGTATAATATCTATATTCAGCGGAATTCTATTAATTCTATCTATGCATGCATCTTACTTGTATTTTTGCCTTAATTACAGTACAAGTAAAAAGTCAGAGTATAGTCTGCAGATGAAAGTTACGCATTCAATGGTTGTATCAGGCTTAATGAAGGCACTTGTCTATTACGCTTCAATATTACTGAATCGCAGGTATTTCCTGCAGAAAAATAAAAAAGGTTAAAATGGTTACAACCACCTGTGATTAGATGTGCCCATCTAGTTAAGAAATTGCAAACCTGAGATCAGCGTCCTTTGCTGATTTAACCAAGGTTAAACAAGGCAGTTCATAAAGGAAGTGGTAAAAATCACACCTTGACCTGAGGGTGTTCTGGGAGACCTCTGGTCTTTAACACGGGGCAATCATCATAATCAGTCACTCGGGCGACCTGTCAGACGGGCAGGCCGCGCCATCTGAATTAAATTACGTAACTTAATTGCATGCACTTCTTTTACTTAGTTGTAGCATTGCAACTATAGAACATTGGGGTACTGAGACACAAACCCAGCTTTGCTTGCTAAAACTGCATTGCCTGTACACAATATCATTACATATCCAATTCTGAGCTCTAAACAAAGTCCAGTTGACAACAATACCTAAGTTCCCATCACCATCCTGTCAAATAATACATCTGATATGTCACTTTATGTGCAATGTAGTACTGCATGACTGACTTTGTCTGTGTGACTTCCTAAAAGGCAGAAAGCCAACAGGGTCAACAAATGTAAATGGGAATCACCTGTTCAAATATTCCAGCACCCGCCCGGCTACCTTTGATAAAACGATGCCTGACTGTGTATGTGTGTGTGTGTTTGCGTGTGTTGGCAGAGGCAGTAGCAACAACTCCGCTGGCTTTGTGGCTACAACTACGGCTGCTCTTTTTGAACGAAGGCCCATTTCTGAGCCTTCGGCAAGCTGCAACAGGAACAGCAGCTCATCTCTCGTGTCAACACAGCTTGTGTTTGCCAGGAATCTATTTAGCAGCGCTGTTTGCTTGTGTGTGTGTGTCTATGTATGCCGAATAAAGACAGTGAGGCATGTTTTTTTTTCCTTGTTTCTTGGAAGGAGAGAAGGTAATGACACACACACACCCCCCTTACTTTACATAGCAATGACCTGACATGTACACAGACACAACTGTCGCGGGGTGGGGATCTCTTTGAAGATATGCAGAGAACTGGCTAAGTACAGGCGGATCAGAGGAATGGAAAGACAATTAGCAAATATATATTGAGGACATTCACGAGAATTGAGAGGGTGGGTTGTGGGTGGTGTTAAGAGTTTAGGAATGTGCGTAGCTGTATAAAGTACAGGTCAAAAATCTAGATGAGGTCAGATGGACACCTGGTCCATCTGACCGAGAATGATTAATTGGGGAAATTATGACACAGTATGAATTTGAGTAAGACTATTTATGTTCACTAAGCCTCCTCTGAATAAATAAAGCTTATGAAACAACTAATAAAACTATGGTTAATAGTATTTAAAGTGAATAGTATTGAAAATTCTTCAAGTTTCACTGAGCAACTTTTTGACCAAAAAGTGGCAGAAAGAATCCAAAACAAACTTAATACATCATGATGTTAACTAGCTAACATTTGGAGTCATCTTTCCAGGCCAACTTAAAAATGTGTCCTGCTTTGGCTTAGTAAATATTCTCCAGTTATATTGACCAGTTTTTGACAAGTTTTGGATGTTTTGAGTTTTTTTGTTTTTTTTTTTTTTTTTTNTTTTTTTTTTTTTTTTTTGTAAAGATGAACGATACAACAAGGTCAAAGTAGCTGAACACTGCAGCTGGAGGCAAGGGGGGTGTTGATTCTCAGTGGAATCTGCACTACTACCAAAGCTATTCACATAATTTGATATGTATATGAAAAATATTGCTTCATAAATATTTAAATAAATACTTCAAAATGCTGCATTATCAGAGAGTTTACTCACTGCTCCTTTAACCAGCGTCAAGGGAACAGGATGTGGTATTCACTGTGGTCTGATTACTAACCTCTGTATGTACGTGTGTGTGTGTGTGTGTGTGTGTGTGTGCATGTCAGGAGAAGCACCACTGCGGCAGCAACATTTGAACAGGGACAGAACAGGAAGCTGCAGAGTGGTCCTGCATCACTCACTCACCCTGCCGTGAAACACACGAGTACAACAAACACACACGCAGTCAAAGGTGAACAGGCGTGTGTAGCTTGGCTGGTTAAGGCGTCCCTGGGTTGTTGTCAGAGAGGAAATGGCTGCTTCCCTTGTCTCGCCACAGCTTTATGGTTAAATTGGTCTCGATTATTAGATTTAAGTGTGTGCACACGGCTGTGCACTCCAATAAAGCACCTGTTAAAACAAGCTTTAGCTGGGACAGGTAACGTTTGCATTACAGGGAGATGGATGTATGGAGGTAAATGTATGGAGGTCATTTGTCAGGAAAAGGACAGCCAATCTATACATACTGAAATCAGTCTATGTTTAGAAGCTCTGAACAAACAGGAAATTACAGATAACCTACCCAGTATTAATTATTTACTTGACCAAATAAATTCTCCTCCATATTAAATCTATTTATAGTATATATTCTATACAGCAAGTCAAACAGCACTCAAGGTTTCTGCTGTGGATCTAAACCTTGACCTGCATCCATTTGGGAATTCTCACTTCAACTGATACTCCTATTCTGACATCTTCTTCTGCAAAAATCATCTTCATACTCAAAATCTAAGAGTTCTCTCACCTATTTTTGTGAGGGTACTAACAGTTCATGGCAGGGTCTCTGAGATTAAAAGTGAACGGGGAGGAAAACTAACATTGCTGAATGAGAAGGCAGGGCCTTGGGAACAAGGCCAAACGCTTTCTGCAATCAACTGAGCATCGTCACGGTCACCCGGCACCAAAGTGTCACGTGCACCATCTAAAAACAGCCATAACATTCAGTGACAACAAGTCAAAAACTTCAAATATCTGGAGTCACTCCTTGCTCCTTTATTTCACTATTACATATATTTTGTGTGGTCATTGTAAAATTTAAAAAAAAAATCTAAATAGAACACCAATGTGTGCATTCACATATTATTGAAAAATGTGCTGCTCCTGTTTTACAAACTCAAACATCCCACATGTGATCGAGGCGGACAAGGTAAGAATTTTCTTTTTCCTTCTCCAAACTTCCCCCAATAATTAACCCTTCTATAAATGCAATTCAATCCTCATGAGCGAGCTCATATTAGCAGGTGAATGTATTAAACGTATAAATTAAAAGGTCCCACAATATCAAATCATGTCATAAAGCTCACAGCAAGTAAAAGTCACACTAGCCAATGAGTTTATGTCTGGCTTTAAAGGTGTTATGAAAGCTAAAGCTGTAGAACGTACGCTAAAATGTGGGTAGTAGCTGCAGCAAAAACAGATGCAGAATTTGCTGAGCAACATAAGACACACTCCTGTCTTTGTGTGCATGTAATGTCAGAGGATGTGTGTGCAGACAATCAACAATCGTGCCTTAAAGAGGAAGCTCTGAAAAATGAATTTGCAACTAACTTATCTACTGTATATTATGTTAAACAAAGTGCAGCATGTCACTTCTCTTGTTTTGCGGCCAAACAGTTAATGATCCGTGTGTGGCAGGAAATGTCAGGAGGCTCTGTTTAGGTGTCTGATACCGTAAAAACACTCCGTCTCCTTCGTGTCAAACAATGTTGTGAAGCACAGCAGCAGCTCAGCACTGACTAAGTGTATCTGTGTCGCTACTTCGCGGCTGTAGGAAAATTAAAGCTACGCAAACCATCATCAATAGAGCTCAAAGCAGAGGATTAGAGCAAAACAATGTGAAACAGTGAGGAGAGAGAGATCCACTGTTAGCCAAGAGAAGTGAGGGATCAAACTGGATGGAAAAAGTGATGTGAACAAGAAGGAGCAAAATAAAAGAACTGCTAGAATGTTTCTAGTAGATAATGTACAAAAGCATGGAAATGTAAAAAATAAATACCTACTTACCTGCATGTATCCCTATTCAACATTTCTAGGTTAAGAACAAATGATACACAAAAATCTAAATTAAAAATTGTCAAAAAAAAGTAACTGAGGACTGCTGGCAGTGAATCACTTATAATTAGGCAGGACTTAAAGCATAATATGCATTTTTTTTTAGGCGATGTGGTGCATAAAATAAAATTTAAAAAGTGCCACAGTTGCAGTTCATTCAATAAATGTAAGAGCCTAAAAAGAAATCAGAGTGCAGACTTGTGCTACCTTTATAGTTTATAATGTGATTTGGTGTCAATGAAACATAAAACACAAGCCCAAGAATAAGAATTCACATTAAATGAAGATGTTTCTCTAGTTTGGTTTATATAGTACGCCTTGAGGGGCTAAGTGAGAGGAGCAGAAAATTATAGAATGCTGAGTGGAGGAATGTAATAACAGAAAAGGAGGAACAAGAAAAGCAGGAACAAGATGTCTTACATCTGCGGGTTTTTTATAGGTGGCAAAAAACCCCTTAACATAAACAAACACAAACAAATTTCATGTGGAAAAGCCAACAATGCCAACAGAATCTGACAAATGCTCTTAATTTCTTCATAGGCAGCTTTAGTGCAGTTGTGGAATATTCTGCCTGAGGAGGGTAAATTTGATGTTTGATGAAGTGGACTACCAAAATGGGGTATACTGCATTCTGGACTTAAGACAATTAAAAAAAAAAAAAAAAAAANAAAAAAAAAAAAAAAAAAAAGACAGCAGCACTGAAATGATCAGCCAAACTGGAGGTTACAAACATGGTGTACATGTTGGGTGTTTGAGGTTTACAAGCCACAGGATCTCACCACATACATGCTCCACTGAACAGAAACCTTCTGAGTAAGAACGACTGAAAGGTGAGAGATCTGAGACGCATGCCAGGGAATTACAGTTTTCAAAGAGCCAGACGACTCAAATTCAGAAAAGCTTCAATGATTTTTTTATTCCCTTTTGTTTGTGAGGAATCTGAAGCATTCACCATTTGCCATTGCTTTTCTTGGCACATACCATGACCTATGCCCCCACCGAGGTCACGGCGGTTTCTGTTTCTGTTTTCCTGGCCTCTCCGAGGTTACCTGGTGTGTGAAACCCACGTCTTCACACTCCCATGAAGGCAAACGGCAAAACAATGGGAAAACTTGACAACGCTATGACCTCGCCAACTTTTATGTGCAACATGGCCGCTAGGTAATAACAGATGACATCTTGGAAGATCATAAGGCTGTTGCTCCACTGGTCTGTCAGTGCTTAGATCAAATCTAGAGCAGGTTTTCTGTCCTTTGGAAAAAACTAAGTAGTCTGGAAAAATTCAAAAATCTTCTCAAACTTTTGCTAAGAGGATACCGCTTCAGGAAGCCGATGCACAGGTCTGAGTGTTAATCACGTCTGGCTCGGTAGGTGACTCATTTTTGAAACACGACACTCGTGGTAATCAGCGACATCCGGAACCTATGTTAGTCACTGGGTTCATGTTCTAAATCCATGTTTACGAGTATGTAAATGTTTATGAATGCATGTATGCATACTACTTTCTGCACAGATGTTTGGGCTAAAAAAAGAGCTATATAGCTGCTATTTCTGTCCAACGCCGTGTCCTCAGCGATAGAGTTACAGTAAACTGTTCAAGCAGGAATGACAGTCTGTGAACCACAAAACCTGTGCAGCACTGCACAGTGTGTGTCGATATGCTTGGTTACAGCATAGTAACAATAAGAGATGCTTCGTGACAGCGACCAGCAGTTGGAATTTTGTTTTTATGTTATGTAACTTCCTTCCAAACTAGCTCCTTTAATGATTCCTTCGTCATCCATTTTTGGGCTTAAATTTAGCAGACATTGCACAAGAGATGTCGTATTTAAATCTGTTTTGATTCTACTCTTTAGCAATCCCTGAAAGGCTGAAGATGAAGAGAGCGGGACTCTCTTCATTAAATTGTCTCCCTCTATCTTTTTAATCGATCTGGTCTGCAGAGAGCAGGGAGAGTTCCTGTAAACAAGCAGGAAAGATAGAACACCGACACACTCCACCTTCAATCCACATGTTTACCGCCAGCTGTATATCCTTCACTGGCTCTGTTTGAAAATACCTCCGCATATACAAACAACCGCGGCCGTGTGTGCATGATCCATGGGTGTGCGCCGCGCATGAGGGCAAAAATCAAAATAAGGTGGGGAAAAAAAAAAATCAAAGATGGTCAAATCACGCCGGAGCACATCTGTAAACACAATCTAACGGGGCAATCAACCATGCTGCTGCGCATGTGAGGTCAGACTGTCAAACTCAGTGGTAAAGTCGAGTTGTAACTATGTAACCCGAGATAACGAGGGATTAGGGAAGCTGGAAGTCTTGGATTTAAAACCTCACATTGCTGTGGTGTTGTAATTGTAAGCGTGGTGGAGGACTTCACGGGTTTAAAGCATGAGAAACAATCTGAAGGAGAACCCGTGGCTGTAAAACTGAAAATCAAATCAGGCCTGAGCTCAAGTTTCTAAAGGCTGACCAGTCTGACTTTCACTGTGTACAGTATGTATGACTGAGATATGAGGGGGAGGGAGTGGGAGGGTATTTTGTGTATTTGTGAGAACGTACAAAACGTTAAATAACAGATGAGGAAATCGCTCCTCGAATTTGTACTCTGTTCAGCCAAGCAGAACAGCAGCGTAGGTATAGTATTTAAAGGACCATACCACCCCATTTTGCATGTTTGAGCCTAATATATTCAATTTTCATACACATAACGTTACTGACAATCATTTCCCAAAGCATACTACTGGAACGGTGAGTTAAAAAAAAATGTTTTTCTTACCTTTCAGACCGCCATTGGTTTCAGTTCATTCTTGTCTGCTATTAAAATCAACTTGTTGATACTTGAAACGTTCTTGAGATAGGTAATCCATCATCGCGAACAACACATATATTCAGGTTTTTTTGAAGTTTCGTAATTTTAGTATTTAAGCGCAATAAAAAAGCCTGGAGTGAATGTATGTCTCCACTGAAGAACATAATCCAAAAAGAGGACCTGCGTTTATCGAAAAATGTTAACGACTGTGACTTCAGAATTTTGCGTAACTATTAGCAGGCAAAACATCGATTTTTAAGGTGGGTGTATCACTTGAATATTTAAGTTTGAAAGATTAAGAGATTTTGCAAAATATCATGAAAGCTGAAATATGGTTTTATCCTTTGGGAAATGGTTGTCAGTAACATAACGTATGAAAACTGAATATATTATTGAATATATAATATATTGAATATAATTGAATATAAGCTCAAACATGCAAAATGGCTGGTATGGTCCTTTAAGCCACAACAGCACAGCATAGTCGAGCGCAGCGACCGATGGCTGGGTGATTCATAGCAGCAGCATAACAGCAGCGTACCACCCACCAACCCTTTAAAGAAGCAGCTAAAAACATTTCCTTTCATACCTGCCGATGAAGAAGCGGTGAAAGGGCTATGCATTCCTTCCAGCTGTCAGTGTGTCTGACACAAAGGAAATCCCTGCTGGACCAACAGAAGTCAAAGCTCCCAAAGGGCAGCCATTCAGCATTACATTAAGTGTACCCGCGGGATGGACCGAATGGATCCAGCAAAGGGAGGAAAGCTTACTGCTGTTTGGAGAGGATTAAATGCCTAGAGTCCCTAAGAACACACTATCACTCTCTAAAGCCAATTGTTTCTGTGCAGTTGCCAGCACCTTTATTGATGTGTGTACCTGCAGACTGGAGTGCACAGGTAGAAAAGAAACAAAATAAAGAAAACTGTAATTATGAGTCATTGTTGTTGGGAGTTTGTCCACGTGAGCACAGGTGGTACACACACACACACGCACGCACGCACGTGTTACGTTTCCACTGCAGTAGTTTGTGCTGTCTTTCTAAGGTAGGATAACAGGACTTCAGCTGCTTTTTATGTTGAAATCCTGTTTCCATAGCAAACAAACACTGTTGCTAGGGTCCTGTTTGGTTCCAAAAATAAAGTCACTATTTTTGCATTTCCGACTGTATCTCATGGTTTTATGACTGTGCAAAAATCTAGAAATATGTCCCTACATCCAGTGTTCTAATGCAGCCTAGTTTTGCAAAAGCATCTTAAAGGACCATACCAGTGATTTTGCATGTTTGAGCTCAATATTTATATCCTACATACACGTTATATTAACTGGTCCAACACGGAAGAAAATGTATTTCTCTGTGGTAGGTAAGGTGGGTGCATCACCTGAACATTTGATTTTAGGGGATTTGGCAAAATAACAGGAAAACCAAAAATACGGGTTTAAGTTTTGAAAATTAGTTGTGAATAATGTAAAGTGTGTGTGGGGAGCATTCATTAGACTTAAACATGCAAAATCACTGGTAAAGTCCTTTAAGGCGAAGAAAAAACAAAACAAAACAAAAAGATATTCGTAGTCTAATCGCAATGTCTATGGGCTAACATCATGTCAGCCTTAGGATGCTTTTGAGACATGGGGTCCAACAGGAAATCAAAACAGAAACAGGCCTCATTTGTCAAATGAGAAATCAGCATTTGAACCCAGATACATTTACTACTTAGTACTACTTAATCCATGCTAAATGTATCACAGAGCATCCAGCTCCACACAGTAAAAGTGCATGTAAATGTGTATATGACGGTAATGAGGGTGAAATCTATATGATAAATCATCAATTATTAACCGACTCAGACTTTTTTTTTTTTGTTCCCCGTTTTTAACTCATGAGAAACATTCTTCCTTCCACAGCAGATCAAAGAGGGCTGATTTGGTTCGCCAGGGACCGGATCAATTATCCCAAGCAGCCATTTCCACTGTCCTCTCCTTCTGACATTCCAGAAAAATCTGGGCCCTATCAAAGGCTGAAGGGGCCATCAGCCAGCCAGCCAAGCTATTTTCCTCCATTTCACTTCACCCTTCCACTGCTCATTTTCTTTTCCTCAGCTATTATCCCTTTAGCCTATTTCACTTCATCCCTCCCACCTATTTTTCCTCCATTCTCTCATCCTTTAATCCAGTCTCACACCATTGCTTCTTTCAGCTTTCCACTTTTTACTGCCCTTTCCATCCTCCATTCTGATTGTGTTTTCCTTTGCTCTTCATTTTCTGTCGGCTTTCCCCTCGCTCGTGACTTTTGTATTTTGACAAATGTCACCTTGTAAAAATTCCAGCTGGCTGCTGGTCCCTGAAAGTCAAACAGCTGTGTTGGAAGAGGAAAGCGGGTTCCCCAGTCACTGCTTGTCTGATTAAACAGAAGGATCCTCACTCAAGAATGAGACAAATAAGGACTAATTATTCTCACTGCGTAATAAATGTCCTAACAAATTACATATCCTTTACACAACTAATGACCATTTTGCACTGGATTCTGTATAGTTTCAGATTTTTTGTGTGTTTTACATAGCCTTCAGGCAGCTGCTGATCTCATTTAATTTCAATATTGTATGTAACAGAAATAAAATTTACTGAAGATATATGAAAATTCTTGGGAATCAATGGCCAGTTCCACTAGGCTCTTCCAAGGTATTGCTTTAAGTACTTTAGCCACTAATTAATGAATTTGTGGAGGTTTTCACAGAATCTTCTGTGTAGTTTGCACCTTTTTTTTTGTCTTTTAAACTCTGTAAGGTTTTAATACTGAAAGATCGCAAATTATTGCATGAACCAATGCCTGTATAGTAGAAAAATACTTCAGTATGCTTTAGCAAATGGTCAGCAATAGTGTCAAGTCAAGTGATTTGGCCTAAATTATGCAAAAACATCAGTATTTGATCCACTCTAAGAAGAGCTTTTAATAAGTAGCCTTTATTGTCCAAGAGCTGAATGGACTCAATGTTATCTGCACAGGGGATACGAGAGACCGTTCAAGAAGAAAAGAATGAAAGTGCTTGTGGGAGCTTTTTAGTGACAATGGATAGAGGACGTATGAGTCATTAAAAATGGCTGCTGCCTGTCACACTTAAAAGAGATGAGATAAAGCCAATTCTGTCAGGCAGACAATTCACAGCCTGTCACTTAAGCGTGACAATAACTACATAATCGCAGGACAAAAAAACGTGTAAGCAGCAATAACCGTGTAACTTTTCTCTTATTAGTAGGACGACACATATATCTTAGCCTCTTAGCCCCTTTACTGGAGAGAAGGCTTACATTTCCAGAAGTAGAAATGTGAAGAATGTGTTTTAAAATTAATTAAGTAAAGTTTAATTTGTCACATGCAGTAATACAAGTACACTAAAGTGAAATGTTCTTCCCCAACAGGCCTCCCAGGTCTTACATAGCGAAAATAAAATAAAAACAGCACTCAAAGATAAAATAATTTAAAATTTAAAAATGTAACAGCTTAAAAAGTGACTAAAGTCTAATTAGACTAATTAGTTCAAATATTCAAACAAACTCAGTGTTTCTCAGTACTGACACAACTTCAGTCTGATAATCAGCTGCCAACAGCAATTATGACACAATTAGCACAAATAAGGTTTGAGGCTCAAACCAGCATTAAGGTGCATTCAGTGTAATGCAAATCAAAAACCAGTGGCAATGTCAATGAAAATACACTAACAGAACATGCATGTGAACATCTGGATTCACTCTAATTTTAAGCAAATTTTAAGCAAAAATACATCCATTAATGTTGAAAATGCTTCATATCGAGTGAAACCGTCAGTGCTTATTTGACACTGTATCACTATTATGCACACAGACCAGAGCAAAAATGAGAAGCGTCTCAACAAATTTAAGATAAACAGTTGCACTTCCTTCTGAGTTCTGAAATCACTCTGACTGCCTGAACTGTCACAGACATCCAAAAACACACTCCACCACCCCCACACACACATACTGTACACACATAGACTCACTCACCATGTTCACATGCATGTTCAAACTTTGATTATACTTTNCACATACTGTACACACATAGACTCACTCACCATGTTCACATGCATGTTCAAACTTTGATTATACTTTAAGGCAATAAATCAATTTTTTTCAAACACCATGTAAACACCATAATTAGACTGAAATCAGCACAAATCGGCGTAAGCCTACTTTGAATAACAGAACTAGATTATGTGATGGTAAACTCATTTATTCAGGCATGTAAACATTATAACTCTGTGTTTCATTAACTGATAGACTCGTACTCGGTTTACGCAACACTTCATTCTGCGAACTACATGTCGCTTATTCGCATTTTTGTTTAATCACAGCACAGCCACAAAATCGGAGGTACTGAATGTGTGTTAGCTAGCTACAGCAAACATCTGTACTGTCAGATGGGAGGACACGTCCACTGGCTGTTTGTGGCTAATGAACACAGACTGCAAAAACACTTCAGCAGTCAAACAATCTTAAGTATTGCACAGGTCAGTTTAGAAACCATTTAAGTCTCTTGTGAATTCACTTTTGCTGCTCAGTAAGAATTCTCTTGTGCCCTTACCAGTTTCTCCTTGAAGACCATCTGTCTGAGCCACTTGAAGTCCAGCGGTTTGAAAGCAGAAAAAACAAAAAGCGAGTCTTTCTCGTAGTGTTCCGGTTTCTGGATTGCTCCCTCTGGATAGGTAATCCTCATGGTGGTTTTGGTCCCTACATCCTTGCCATAACCACTTACTGGGGCCTCATTCAACCTGTCAACACACACCAAAAGCTCTAGTTAACATAATGTGTTTTGACACTGTTAAAGGTTAAGGTTAAAGGGGCCGAACAAACAGATTTAAACAACAAGCTCATCGTTTTGTTACAATCAGCTGACACAGGAAATGCTGACTGTTCATCAGTAAGACAAATTCTTTAATTATGGATGTGGATTTAACTTTTTAGTTTACACAGTCACAAAATGAAGGATAGGGACTTTGAGGAGTCTCACCTTATTACAACATCATAGTCGTCGATACGTGAACCCAGAGACTTGTTGGCCAGGATGCCCCCGTTGCCAACAATGATGCACTTTTTACAGCTCAGACTGGAAGGTAGAAGGGCCAGAAGGGTCAGAAGTTAGCATGATCAAGAACTTCTAGATATGTAAAACTAACAGTTGATTTGGTTGATTAGCAGTAATTACCTGTCCAGCTCCTCTCCAAGCCCATAATTTTTGGTGACAGTTAAAATGCTGTCGATGATTCTCTCTGCAAGGAAGAAACAATAAAAGATGTGGATAATAAAAGATGACTATGAATGTCACATGCACGACATTGCAGTGCACAATACTAAAAAATTTACATCTTAAATAAGAGTGCAACTCAATTTAAAATATTTGTGTGGGTTATTTTATGGCCTGAAACACTTTGTGTATAAATACACTGTCACCCAGGGATAGCCTAAGGCTGCTTCGCTGGCAATGAATGGGAGCCTGTATTTATACATCTATTCTACAGCCAGGATATTTTAAAACCAGAAAATGATCTTCAGTCAGTCACCATTAGTATTCATTTCTTGTGGAGGAGTAAAAAAAAAAGTTGATGTTATTAAAATATTTTCTAAAGCTGGTGCTGTGGGATATTCTTTAAAAGATTAACAAACTGCCAAGGACTTCAACACGGCGCTTAAGATACTGCAGTCTAGGTGGTCTGAAGTAGACGCTGAGGAAAGATCACCTCTCTCTCCGTTTATTCACTCACAGATAAGAAGTGACCAATCAACCCTCAGCAATAGTGGCGATGGGATTTCAGAGAGAATAAAGCTGTTATATTCTGGAGAGGAAGAAACATACATGTGGGGTTTGGGGACGGCATGCGTGTGTATGTAGAAACTATCCCATAAAAGCACTCACAGAGGAATGCTGTTTTCAAACAAGCACATTCTCATGGCTAAGTGGGTGACATTGAGCTCGTCTCCCTGAATGGCCAGCACCCCTCTGAACACAGGGTGAGAAACGGGGATGTTTAGCCATAGCATGCATTCCTGCCATGTTCTGCAGGGCATTCTGCTAGAGTCATGCTTCCCCAGTAAGAGATGACATATATCTGTCTGTTCTCCTGACCATTTTTAGGCCTCCCTTAACTCCTAACATCCCAAATGTACAGATTCTATTACTTATACGGTAGTTGCCACTATCCTTGATTCAAGTTACGCATGAATGCTGTGGTTGAATGAATTGGGAATACTAATGGTCGCCTTGTGTGAAGTTTAAAAAACTGAAAGAATAGCATTTTCACTGCTCTGCTTCACTTAATGATCACCATATAGAGCATAATCTATAGAGTAGGGAAATGGAGAGAGAGAGAGAGAGAGAGAGAGAGAGAGAGAAAGAGGTTTAGACTGGGGCCTCCAAGCAATCTGTAAGAAATATTACGGCCCCATTCCTCCTGGCTAACGATCCTAATGATTAACCTGCTGCAGAGAGGCGAGCAGAGCAACAGCCCATTGTTTGGATGTGGTGTCGATGTCTGGCGTCAAGCATCACCCTGAGCAGCATAAACACGAGACCAAGGACCACACCTGGATCCAAGAGGGTGAAAAGTGAAAACTCACGATGGGCAGGACTCTTTTCCAGAGGACAACATGGAAGCTAATTGTTATAAGTACCCAGGGTAAACACTTCAGCAAAGTATGTCTTGTGGTACGGCTGAAGATAAATGGCTGGAGGTTGAGACGTTTGTCCAACGCCGCTCTTGAAATGACAAAAATCTTTACTTAGTGGAAGGTTGGAAGCATCATGAAACACATATACACAAGACACTGTTGGGCAGAGTGCAGCCTAAACAATATGAAGAATCGCGTGATGACAGGATGCTATTTGTTAGGCCTGGACTTCAGATTGATTCAATAAAAACTGTCATAAAAATAGTACATTGATAAATACAATGGAGATGTAGATCACCGAGGTAATAAAGCTGAATATAGCTGAGGGAATCAAACAAGTATTTTTATTTTTTAAATATACATTAACATATGATTGAAAACCTGAGGTTTGTTCAGCATGAAAAAGTTTTGTGGTTTGCAACACCGTGAAACAGTCTGAAAGGTCCCAGCTCCCTTCTGATGGGTGAGTCATAATGTTGATGTTAGCTTGGTAAAAAGCTACGTATCCATAGTGAAAACCCAAACGAGCAGAGACATAAACCTTTACTATTAATATATTTAATATAATAATATATTAGACATTTTAAACATTACATAATTGACAGGCATCCCACAGTGCTAAGAGGTTTGGCTTTTCTCATTTTATAGCTCATGAATAAGCTTTTGTTAAGGTGCACCCAAGATGCCCCTTGGCAGAATAAAAAAAGTAAAAATAAACTCCCCCCGCAGCCACCGCCACTACCCCATGTTCCCAACTTGGAATCCTTTGTGGCATTCTATTCAAGATCCACACGTATCATCTCTCCACATGAGCAGCACTAAAAGGGAAACCCCACTGCCATGGCAGTCCGTGGAGAAAACAGAAACCAGGTGTAGCACTCACACAGGGCGTGCTCCTTTGATAGCCATGCTGACAGTGTGTGTGTGTGTGTGTGTGAGATAGTGGAGAACTTGCCAGAGCACAAAAGTAACGTTGACTGTACCCTGTTCTGCTTGTCAGTATTGGAAAGTTTGTGAAGCCATGCTAATGTTATCTCTGCAGTTCCTGTGGCATTGTTGCTGGTTTGATATCTGGAGTGCTGTGGGTGTGTCTTAACATCAGAGAACAATGTGTGGAGCACTATGTGAGGAGACTGGAGACGTAACATTTGGAAGTTTCTGAGGCAAGCCTTTTCACAGCAGGAACTTTTCCAGGAACCCAAGAACCTTTTGAGGTACTCTGGAAATTCATGCACATTTTGACCCTGAGCTACAGTTCCTCAAGCTTCAAAGGTCCCTGCTCCTTAGGTAGTGGTTTCCTATTGGCCAGGAATGATCAGAGTACTAGGTGTCAATGACCAGTCAAACACAAGTGTCTAGCATTCCTTCAGACAGCAAGCAAACACTGGCTCTTGCTAGTACCACTATCAGCACTACAGATGAGAAATTCTTTTATATGCTTGAATGACAGCATAGATGAAAAAAAAAAGTTGCTACTGTTGCAGAGACAGAGCAACAGAGAGCATAACAAAAACTAGATTTCAATATATTTGCTAATTGTTTCCATGCAGATACAGGTACGTACAACAAAAAGAACAGATTCTTTCTGCTTTGCAAACAGGATCTTACCTTTCTGCCATTTTCACCAAACCTTTCTGCTTTTACAGATCTTCTTTCAAACATGACTCAAATGTCACAGTCACACAAATGTAACTTAAAAAGAACAACATGATGCTGAGAGTGGAGCTTTTTAAGAAGAATTGCTTCAGTCTGGTCAAAGGGTTGTAACATTGCCTAGGGCTAAGATAACACTGACCATTTATAGTATATAGCAAGTTAGACAAGTTAGTTAGCAAGTTAGAGTTTTTGGAACATGAGCTTTCCCTTGAGCTCTGCTTTTGGGACAAAAAGTTTGGATTTTCACTTCATTTCATTTTCAAAGTTAAATGTGGCTCATCTTTTCTGGACCCTCAATTATAAATGGGAACTCTTGGAAACTCTCTTTGGTGGTGCACTCAAGAAAGGCTCTGACTCCCAGAAGCCAACAACAAATAGTATGGGCATTATGAGAGGTATAATGTTAGTAAATGTACCACAAAATGGATTACCCTCAAGCAGGCTTTAAGCCACTGCATGTTGATTTTCATAGTCTTCTGAATGAATAAAACCAATGGCTGCCTGGTGGCTTGGCTACGGTAATGCAACAAGTATAACCAATTTGTAGTTAATGAGCTAAAACATACATGACTTGTCAGACAAAATCTGTCAAATGTCTTGTTTTTTTAGGCCTGTCAGTGTGACCCATGACAAGGCGGTGCAACAAAAAATGAGGCAGTTCTTCCAACGTTATGTTCTTCCAACATAAACTACCAGATATCCAAGAGAGATCATTGATGACGAGCAAAGAAGTGGTAGGATCATGGCATTCTCCACACAGCTCAACCAAATCTTTACTGAAAATTTAAAAGAGCAGGTGAAACTGACAGTTTGCTGAAGTCTCACAACTTACATCAAGAGTGCCTATCTGAAACCTAATGATGCCTGATGATAAGGAGGGAGTTTGGCAGTCATCACTCTCTTTCTTTTTTTAATTTCAATACATCTTTTGTAATATTTTACCTTGTGTTTTGAACCCAAATGGAGGTAAGTAATTGCTGACTTTTGCAAGCCGTTTGAAGTTTCGATCAAGAAACATGGGAGCTGGCTTCTGGAATCTGCAAAGAAACACAGGAGAGGGTGGAGACAGAGTGGAAAAGAGCTATTATTAGCTGAGATGAAGAACTGATAAAAAGCACATTATTACCATGTTGATGAGGATGTTTACATAGTAAACATACATACTTCTGGAACTAAAATCCTGTGAGTAAGAATAATTTATTTCATTGGGGCCTCTAATCATCCCTGCACTGACCCTTGCAATGGTAGAGTTAATGTCCTGTGCAATGTTTAAGCCACTGAACGACAAAGGGAGAAGCCAGTTCTACTGACAATAATATAATAGCTTCTTCACTCCTTGAGACTGAGAACATCTTGCTTCTTTAGCAGGACAGCCAAAAGTGAAAGTCATAACAGAAACTGACAGAGAGGCAGAAAGAAATGGAGGGAGGCTGCAGAGCATACCCTATCAACATGACCTCCCTACACAGGAGAGAAAGCCTAAATCCAAGTCGACACAAAGTTTTGATAAACGTGTCTCAACATTATACATGCCAGAATGATTTTCCTCAAATGTTCTGGGACAAGACTGTTTCTACAAAGTGAGTTACTATGGATGGCATTATTCTCTATTGCCCCTATTTAGGGGAGGAGACCAGCTAGAAACTGAACCTATATGCTTAAGTCTGAAGTATGAAGTGCCTGCGTTTCCTACTGACATAGCACAGGCTACTTTGACTACTTAAAACAACTCCTGTGGCCCACAATGACACTACATTGAGTATGACTTTCAAAAACATGTCTGTGACCAATGTTTTTTATGTTTGAAGTGTTGCTTTTGGCATCGCATATTCCAGTGTGTGTGTGTTTGTATCCCTCTTTGACAAAGTACAGTTCTAAAAATCAAAAGAAGTCATTTCCTCTCAGTGGTGCCTGCGACCCAGGCGCTGGGCTACGTGCCGCTTCTGTGAGTGTGGCTGCACGATGAATGTGTGTTTTTATGACCTGCTGTCAAACCGGGGACACGAGAGGAGAGAGATGGCTGCTCGGTGCTATCTCTCTTTAACAGGCAAGGAGCTTCACGGTTGTACTTTTACAAGACTGTGAATGTTTTCATGCTAATCTCACATGGTCATTTACTACTTTAGAGCACACACACACACACACACACACACACAAAATGCTGGGTGTGTGTGGTGGTTGGTGTGAGGCTTTAAGAAATCTCTTCATTTGGTAAGTAGTATGTTGTTTATAATAGAAGGCAGCTACAGAGGTATTTAAACTATCTCAGTATCTGAAACCAGACCACCAGCAACAAAGCTATTGCATGTTGGTCATAAAGTCTCTCTCTCTCTCTCTCTCTCTCTCTCTCTCTCTCTCTCTCAGATTCTCTGACTGATTGCATTAGCAAAGACATTTTAAACTGTAGAATCAGAAAAGGACACACTGTGCAAGGGAATACAGACATCTAGGATAATTTGTTACCATAACATTGCCACAGGTTTACGAGAAATATGCAGAGCTCTGAGGAACAATGACCAAACATGGCTGACATTATTGGGTGGCCTTCCGGTAAGATTCAACATTGTCTTTCTCTTCCAAGTCTTAGAATTGCTCTTTGATATCCTCATTATCCTCCTGCTGTAAAGCACGAGGCAGAGAGACTTCAGACAGAGACACTCCAGCAAAAACAAATGGAGTTTCCTTAAACTCAAGTCTTTTGAGGGCAAATAGGGACTATAAATAACACGGGACCATCACAAGTCACTGAGCCCACACCAACAGACAGTCACAGACACCCTGACAAAGCAGAGAGACAGGGAGCTGCTTGTTCTTAAATAAAAAGAGAGGGATCCCAAAAGGCAGTAGAGTGGGAAGCATTGTGCTCGTTTCCTTTGCTAGCTCTATCTCTCATGGGCCATATTTTCATAACCGTGCCGCCTCAAGTTCAGTGCCAGCACTTGATTTAGGACTCCAATACAAACCCTTTTGGGTAGAACAGAGGGGAGGGGAGGTGTTGAAAATAAATTGGATTCTGAAGAGCAGAGACAAACATGGAGGAAGCAGGAGATGATTAGAGGGAGAGTCAAAGGACCTCACTGCTAGAGGTTAAGAAGGTTTTCTCTGACAGGCTAAGCTGTAGGCCACCTATTTATACACAATGATAACATGAACAGTCATGATAAATTTAACTTTGGTGGATGAAAGTTGACTTGAGATTTGAACCCCTAAACTAATTTGATTTGAAAACAAGATAAGTAAAATCATTTAGATTATTCTTAACTATATATTGCTTAGAGATTTGGGTGCCTTTAATATATTGAGTTGGGACTGACTGTATTTTTGCCGCACAAACACACAAACAATTAAACTAATATAATTGACTGTCTTTCACACATGGCACAATAAAACACAATCATGGTCTTTAAAATAGCAAAGATACAGTTAAGACATATAATCTCAGGCTCAGCAAATACATACACACAAACAGCACGTGTGGCATTAGTTGTGCTCATTGACCTGTGTGTGACTGGGGTGAAGGTGGTAGTAATCAGTGGGCTCCCGTACAGAACTTTGATCCGACACGTGCGACTGATTAGAGGAAGTCATTATGAGTGAGAACATTGTTAACACCAAACCGTCGCAGTCTTGGGGAACTCCCCTCTACCGAACCTTCAGTAGAGGACAATTCACAGCCACCAGTGTAGAGTGTTACTGAAAGCAGTTTATATGTATTTATGCGAGCCCAAAAAGGTCAATAGGAGTTAGTCAAAATGCATCAACCGCCATATGCCTCGGATAGTGTCACTTTAGTTGTGACTTTAAATCGCAATCAAACAGCATACTGAGAACATGTTGCTTCTAAATTTTGATATATTTCCCATTTAGGCACAATATTGGAGCAAGACTTTATATGACTTAAAAATACAGACAAATGGGGTATCAGTTAAGGAGAGAAAGCCAGTGCCAAATGCACCAATGTGTTGGGACTACGATGTGAAAATAAAGTAAAAGTTTCAATACACATTGCAATTTATGTTACGCTGGTATATATTGTGCATGAAGAAGCAATTCAATTAGCCAGTAAATTTTTTTTAGTCCATTTGCGCTTTGAGCTCTATCTTCCTTCTATCTTCCCCTATTAGGCCTAAATTTGAGTTTACTGTAGCTCAGGGGTACTCAAATACAAATCTTAAAGGTCCACAACGAAAATTATCAATAAGACAAAGCTCCATTTATTAAAGTCAGTCAAGCCAGGTTCGGACTGGGATCCTAATTTTTACTGGGAATTTAAGGTGTCGAGTGGCTGCGCTGTCAACTCTCAATGAGCCCAACGCCATGCCAACCCATTGTTGACATTCTCACGCAGATAGTGGAGCAATCAGACATTCGGTTTTGTTTTCTGTGCTGCGAAGAAAGTAGAGAATTTTGACTCGTCATGTCGCAGTGATGTCTCGCAGATAATACAAATAATACATATGAAAAGTATAATTTGCTTAGAGCCCGGAGATAGTTGTGGTTCGGTCCAGAGGTCCTTTGAGGATGAGTGCTGTAGATGTCATTCATTGTTTTCATGTTGGTCTTCATACATCTTCAGGCAACAGATGAATCAGTTGTAATACGCATGCTTGGAAATGGCTGCTGAATTGGGGAATGAGGCCTTGTTTTATAACAAGGTCAAATATTGCAATGAAGTGCTACCACCCATTGTTTTAATAATGTGGAAAACTGCCCCTCAATTAGCTTTAGCTCCAAAGCTGTTTGTGAGACAATGTCCTACAGATCAAGCTGAGTTGGGCGGCAAGAAGAGCCACAGCAAAATCAAAACGGCCAATGGCATCAGAGAGGGCCATAGAGCATTATGTGGACTGTGTGGGCCGTGTACCAGGAAGCTCATGATGACTCATGGCAAGCTGGACAGGAAGTTCATGTCCTTCACAGAGAAAGCATCTAAGATTCTAAGATATGAGAAGGGAAAGATAGGAGACCTTGTACTCTCATGACAGAGATTCTTTTGTTTAGCTGGGGAGCTGACAAGGACGCAGTCATAGTTTTGTGCTGGAAACAGCTTAAAAGAAACATGACTGAAAGTGAGAAAGATTGCATGGCAATGTGCGCCTCTGTTTCTGACTCAAAACCCTTAAGGCTACGCTGGTTTGAGTAGTGACATCATGCATCTTAAAAGCAGTTTTTGGCTTTCCTCCTTTTGACATGCAAGTAAAATGATTTGTTTGTTGAGCTCCTGATAAATGCATGTATGGAGTTCTGATAGTAAGCTTGAAGGAGTCTGGCTAGTTCTTTTTGAGAAAAAAATACTTGACAACATCACAACCAACAGACTATTAAATCCACCCGATGCGACAGAATCCTGCAAACAAACAGAGATATCTTTTAAAAAAGTAAATTCTCACTTGGGATAGATGGTGGTCATCTTTGCTGCTGCAAAACCTGGTTTGCACATTCCTTCACTGAGGTTGCCGTACTTGTATGCCAACTCCGGCGGCCTGTACATAAACAGAACAGAGGACAGATTGATCAGAAAAAACAAGATAAATGATGATCAACTTGCTGTCAAACAATCTGCTTGAGAGATAGTTAAATATGCTGTTGAGGAAGTGGGAGAACTCAGCACCAGCTCAGCCCATCACCTGTGTGTGTGGCAAGACAAAGCAAGAGGCCCTAGTTTAAATAATCACACTGGCAGACCAAAAACTAGAACCTCCCGATTACTAGCACAATCGTTAATAATCTGGTGTATGCTGTGAATCCAGTTCAAATAAACAGAGGCCCAGGTCTTACCATGATGTGAGGCCAATCGCCCAGAGCTGACAGGAGAAGTGGCTTGAATGGGACCTGCCTGAGCAGATTTTAAGGCTTTTCTACACTATTACACTGCAAGCCAGAAGTTTGAGGCCACCCCAAGATTAAAAAAAAATTCATCAATACACTGTTTGTTTTACAATTTATTACACAGAAAATGACAAAAAAATATATAAAATAAATGTAACTAATTAGTTTTCAAGAATAATTTGTCAACAAGAGCACATTATNAAATATATAAAATAAATGTAACTAATTAGTTTTCAAGAATAATTTGTCAACAAGAGCACATTATGTAAGCATTATGGCTTAAGAAATTATTTTTAATGAAGGCATGCCCAGTCTATATTAGTGCTTGGCACTCCAGTTGTGTTCCACCTCCCTTGTCCAAACTCCCTTGCTTGTGTGTTTTAACATTCCATTCAATAGCCTGCTGTCTGCCTTCTCCCAGATCATTTTGGGATTATGGGATTTTGCTACACAACCACCCCCCATGTAAAACATGGGGGTGGTTCAGTAATGCTGTGGGGGTGTTTTTGGGGAGAGAGAGATCTGGAGACTTGGACCAAGTTAAAGAAATTATGAAGAAGGAGAATTACCATTCCATCCTTCAAGGAAGCACGATTCCATCTGGTTTACGAATTATTGGTCAAAATTTTATTCTTCAACAGGATGACAATCCAAAACATTTATCAAAATTATGCCAAAATTTCATCCATTCAAAAAAGAAGCAAAAAGTTTTGAGAATTATGACTTGGCCAGAGAAGGGTCTGGTCTGAGCCTGAAATGACTTCAAAGTGCTTTTATGTTGACAAATTCTTCTTGAAAACTAATTACTTNGTCTGAGCCTGAAATGACTTCAAAGTGCTTTTATGTTGACAAATTCTTCTTGAAAACTAATTACTTATATTTATTTGTTGATGATTTTTGTTAAAAATCCAGGGGTGGCCTCAAACTTCTGGTCTATAGTGTATATTGCATGACAAAACTGCTACAATGCTTAATTATCCTCTAATTGGTAAGTGAAATGGTGAGAAAGAGCTTTAGGGGGCACCAGGTCTGACTACGACTAAGTAACTTTCGTGGAATAGTGACGTCTCAGTATCACAAAACTAAACAAACACATTTGTAATGTTGCATGAACGTATTCTGATTGTGCCATTACTGCATGTAATCACACTGTAGATGTATATGAAGAGGCATATTAAATAACACATTCAACCCATGTGAAATCCACCTTTAAGAGTGTGCTGACATTGTGTGTGCAGAGTGCAGACAGACATGCCCTGTGAGAGCCAGGGTGGTGATGGCAGAATATGATTCTGCCTGCATGGTAAAGAGGGGGGGGGCAGGGAAAGGGCCTTACCATGGCAGTTTGGAGCAAGAGTGTTTTAATTCAGGCATATATATACACACATCAACATACACACTGACATACTGCAAAATGACTCTATCACATCTTCTCGCCATGACAAACAAATCAACAAAAAAAAAAAAAAAAAAAAAAAAACTAACTGGGTCTCAGTTCACACAAACTTTACAATGTATTACTCGTACCACAAATAAAATCTGTGCATTTGTCACCAGGTTTTGGTTAGGGCTCTAGTGAGACATTAAGTGTTTATTTAAAAAAAAATATATAGTGAGATCAACTAAGTGTAGTGAGGTTTAACTGTTCCAGATATATAACAAGACACATGGATTACATGGTAATGAATCGCTCTAAGTATGCCATTTAATGATAGATGCTTTTACCAGAAAGTAGACATGTACTCACAGTTTTATGTCCAGCTTCAGCAGAAAGCCCTGCTTATCATACACTGGAAAAGGAAGACAAACACAGAGAGGCAAAGACCCATTAAATCACAGGTCTGCAAAGCAGAGAAACTCCCCCGTGGCAGCAAAGTGATACAGTTGCAGCATTAGCAGTGGTCATCCAAGCTAAGATCTAACAAATTGTCAACTATCAGCTCATTAGCTGTAGTTGTGAGTCTGTTGCCAAGTAAACAGCCTATGCGTTTTTCAAAGGGAAAAACAAAAAGTAAGGGCAAAAGAAAAAAAAAGCATCATAGTTCAAGAGGATTTAGACTCAGACAAGCAAGGTTAGGGAAAAACCAGCCAAAATAATCTGTTGAATTTAAAAGAAAGTTAGCAGAGAAGTTAGAGATCACCTATGTACAAACGCAGGAGAAGCCCATAGGTGCCTTCTGAAGCGTTGAGAAAAAGCCATTAATTAGACAAAGAAGCACAATTAACTGGTTATGGTGAAGTAAAAACTTATTCTGTATGATTTCACTGGAGTATGTACAGCAGTCTCTTCTAGATTAATGATAGAATGATTAAAAAAACAAACACTTTTTATGCAGACCTCATTTCACATTATACTAATTTCTGTAAAATGTTACAATTGTATTAGCATGACAGAGGATCACGTGCATCATGAACAATAAGCATTAGCGGTAAAGGAAGAGGACGGGATTATCCTGTGGTTTGTGGATCTTGTCATCAGAGGGAAGCTGGTGGAGAAAGATACAGAAAAGAACAATGGAAAAAGCAAGATGGCTGGTTAGGGTGGAATCTAAGCACTGCAATGGAGGACTGGGACTTTGCCATAGCAACCAAAATGAGAGGGAGAAAGAGAGAGAGAGTGTGTGTGTGTGTGTGTGTGCGTGTGGTGTTTCTGTTGAGAAGCATATGGTAGCCAGAGGGCTTAGTCGAGACAACAGCTTGGGTGAAATGAATGCGGGGGGGGGGGNGGGGGGGGGGGGTCCTACCAGTAACTTCAGGAACCACCTCAGCACTGAAACTCCTGCAGACTGCTGCACTGCTAATGATTTGTTGCCAGTTCAAGACAACAGAGGGCGCCGTTGTATCATGCAGACACTTCAAGAGGCTGACATTCAGTTCCTTATTTTGAATTTGCAGTGCCAAACAATTGCCCTATGTCTATGCTTTCCGTGATCAAAACCAAGTAAATTCATCAGGGAACACAATCTAAGGTTAATGAATGTACAGTACAAGCTGTAAAGAGTCACAAGTTCTAGGGCAGAGTCAAGTAGATTCTCACAAACTGATGTTGTGGGATTATGAGAAATCATGTATGTCTGTTTTCTTTTCTTAAAATGGCCCGATGTGTGCCTGACAGTAGCTGAGCAATAAGCTGCATTCTGCAGGGATCTGGCAGGGCACAATGTTGGGAGAAGACAAAGACAAAAAGCAGTGAGCCAAAGCAATGAGTGACAACAGATTTCTGTAAAGCTACTTCACAGTCATGGGCATCAAATTCAGAATTTCATCACTGTAACAACCTGATTTGACACTTGGATTCAACATTCAACATTTAAATTGGATTTGTGAGCTTGAATACTGAAACACTCAACTTTCTAGCGCAAATGGACTGACTGTGGATGACAACATAGGTTAGCGGGTTTTGTTTTGTTAGACGTTTGAAGGTTCTGTTTTAATAGCCTTCCACCCAAATATAGCTGCTGCAGGCTTTCAGCTATTTTGTTTTGAAAGGTGAAGGAAAAATAAGTATGGGTATTTGGTGAGGGCAGTGGGGTTGCAGCTGTACCTGAGCCTACTATTCGTCCCACGGTGATGTCCATTTCCACCTCTGAAACACAAAGGGGTCAGTTAGCACCACTTGAGTCAGTCTGCTAAAGCAGAAGAGGATGTAAAATAAAGCACACTCCAAATGGCAGTGATAGCAGAGTTTAAAAAAAAAAAAAAGGGGGGGGGCAGGGAAAAGGATAGGTTAGTAGCATTAATTCCCACAGGCTCAACTGTACTTATGAAACTGAATCATCGTTGAAATATGAAAGCCCAGTGAAGAGGAAAATAAACTCCAGAATTCCCCCGTTGTGTTTTAGTGATTGTTACAACTGAGGTATTTACCCAGAAAGATTCAATGAGTAAATGAGCTTTGATAAAAAAAAAAAAAAAAAAANAAAAAAAAAAAAAAAAAAAAAGAAAAATGGATTGCAAAATGATGAAAGTGGTGTAAATGCAAAAGCTACAGTTGTGTTAGCAGAGATCTATATTCCGTGAAAGTAACCTCAGCATCCCAGTTTCACCCTGTTAACAAGAGTATGACCATCACCCAGCAGAAACGGGCAGCAGCATCTCAGAGCCTCTACCTGTAATTCTTTTCACTTCAGCCCCTTTAGTCAGGACTACAGTTGTCAAATCTGCATCAATTTCTGAAAACAAAAGGGGGTTAAGACATTGAGCAAAGAGGGCCAACATCACTGCAGAGCTGTGGAATCAGCTGTTAAACAAGACCAGAAATACTCAGAGGATTTTTTTTTTTTTTAAGTATGCCTTACCAGTATCAGCTAACACAAAACACACACACTGTGGCTACACACAAATAGATTCACAAACCAAAGACAGACACAGAGATGGAGCTTAGAAACCAAGAAAGCTTTCAAAGTTGCCCATGCCCCCAAAATACCTTGAAAAACTAGCACACTAGTGTTATTCAGAATAAACTATCAATATAGCATGAAGGTAATGTACCTTTATTTAATGTCATGTACCTGTGGCTTAGCAATGACCTGCAGTGTAAGGGCCAAAGATTAACCTCTGACAACAAACACAGGATGAGAACAAGCTCTGTGATGCTCCTCGTCATACACAAATCTTCTGTATGAAAGATATTAGTCTGGCTAACAAGTTCAGAGGTCAATTTTCTGACCAGCACTCAGTTGCCTGTTTATTCGGTACACCTGTTCAATCCAATGCAAGATCCCTGCAACAAATCGCATCTTTGTAAGCCTTGCGTTGCTCTCTTTTCACCGATAGCGTGACAGGTTTTCATTTAACTCTAAGGTGATTTTTGAGGCTGTAGTTAAAGGACCATACCACCCATTTTGCGTGTTTGAGCCTAATATATTCAATTTTCATATGCGTAAGGTTACTGACAATCATTTCCCAAAGCATACTACTGGAATAGTGAGTTTAAAAAAATGTTTCTCCTACCTTCCAGACCACCACTGGTTTCAGTTCATGCTGGTACACTATTAAAATCAACTTATTGATACTTGAAAAGTTCTTGGGATAGGTAATCCATTATCATGAACAAGACGTATATTCAGATTTTTTCGAAGTTTCGTTATTTTAGTGTTTAAGCGCAATAAAAAGCGCAGAGTGAATTTATGTCTCCACCAGGAAGATAGTCCCAAAAGCAGACCTGCATTTATCAAAAAAATTTAACAACTGTGACTTCATAATTTTGCGTAACTATTAGCAGGTGAAACATCAATTTTTAAGGTGGGTGTATCACTTGAATATTTGATTTTGAAAAATTAAGAGATTTTGCAAAATATCAGGAAAGCTGAAATATGATTTTATCCTTTGGGAAACGATTCTCAGTAATGTAATAACATCTATGAAAATTGAATATATTAGGCTCAAACATGCAAAATGGATGGTATGGTCCTTTAATGGTGTTGTATTGAACTGCATTATATTGAAAGGTGCTACTAATATTTTGTCCAACTCCAATTTAAATACAAGGGAGCTTTAATTCTAGTTCCAGAGCTGAACAATAGAGAAAATAGTAAAAAATCTCACAACCAGGATGTGAGTGGCAGTTAACAGGCACTTGTGTGTGTCAGCCACTGTATTTCTTGACATGTTACCCGAGAACTACAGAGCAGCTCTGGCCTCTGAGGCTGAGTCGGGGGAAAGGAAGCATCTTTTGTTGAGAGTAGTGAAGTGGACTGGGGCCCCTCATCACCTCAGCCTGACAAGAGTCAAACATCCTCTCCAGCTGCCACAGGAATGACAACAGTCATATGAACCTGTTGTGAAGCTGACCCTCTCTGAGGTAGCCAAAAACAAATGTGATGGAAAATGCTGACTCTGCCCTTGGGTTGAGAGACAGACAAAAGTCTACTGGGGAAAACTGAATGTTACTGAGCACCGATCTGATCATTGACTACAGGCGTTGTCACTCAAATAAACCTGGATGAATCAATGACTATCTTGAAACCCAAAACAGGACATTGTACACACTGTACAATCTGCATGTGGTAGCATTCAACAACTGGTTAAATCCTTCTCCTATAACAGCCTACGTACTCGCGCAACATAATTATGCTTTTGTAAAAGGAGACAGCTCAAGTGTCTGACGGCCAGGCCTGTATAATACACTACTAATCCACACTTTGCTTGTTTAGAAGCATACTCTAGTTCTGTCAGCAACCTGCAAAAAAGTACTCAAAATTATCAAGATGCTCTAAATTATATAAGTTATAAATGGGGAATGGTCTCTGCATGTCCCATTCACCTCTGGAAGACTGATTCAGTCACTAGTGTAAGAAGTGAACGACGAAGAGAGATTATCCAGATTTGATCCTCTCGGTGACACAGCTTAGCTCGCTGACGGCGGCTCCACATGCTCATCTCTCCCCTTTAAACATCTAAACAGCTGCTGCTGCTGACATGCAGAAAGCCAATTTTTTTTCACCCTCTCCAATAAAATGTCTTCTCCAATCTTTGCTGTTTAACTGCGTATTAAAAAATCTCAATCTGCTCGGTTTTTCCCCACAAAACACACCCAGAAAGAGGAACAAGTAGGATTCATGACCACAGAAAAGCTTTTTGGTTCACTGGGTTTTACATCTTTGTAAGAGAAATCTTCTGACCCCCTCTGCTGGTATGTAATAGTTATTTCATAACCCCTGCAGTATGAGTTTTTGTCACCTTTATCATCTTTTTGAACAAGTTGGTTTCACTATGGTGGCAGATAATGATTAATGTTACAATCAGATGATCTGTTGTTAATTTTTCAATCAACTGATTAATCATTTAGCATATAAAATGTAAGAATTCTTTTAAAGTAACAAATACCCATCACAGTTTCCTAGACACTTGTTTCAGTCTTAGTATCCAAAGGGATTCAATTTACAGTGATAAGAAACAGAGGAAAGCAGCAAATCCTCACATTTAAGAAACTGTAAACACCAAAATGTTTGGTATTTTTACTTCATAAATGACTAAAATGATTACTGGTTATTAAAACTGTTCTGTTGATGGGCTAATTGATTAATCAATTAAACCTAATTGTTTCAGCAACAATTCTAATCACATACTGTATTTTGACTGAAGAAGAATTTCTGATTGAGTTGACAGTAACAGCATACTGTATAAACTGCCAGATACCTCATGACCACTCATTTCAAAAGAAGGAATTCCTCAGAATATCCAAAGTGGACGTGGAAACATACTGAGTCATCACCGACACCCAAACATGCCAGAAGTGTTTGTAAGCAGAGAGTAGAAAGAGACGTGCTTTCAGTAAGCTACAGTACAAATAGGATTGCAAAACTATACTGCCTATTGTGTGGACTGAAGTGATTCTTAAACTCCATTTCTTTCCATCTAGGTGAAAGAATAACTCAGCTAAGTTGTTCTCTCCACGGTTAAAGAATTTTGTTCTTCATATCTGAGCCTAAACAGAAGCTTTTCAGTATCCATACATGGTCATATCCACTAGCTTTAAATACCAGAGATGGAAGAACGAACACCGGATGTAAAGGAAAATCTGATTAAGCTCTCCCATAACATCTCCAGCTCTGGCAAAGTGAATGACAGGCTAATATAATAACGCAGACAGGCAGGTTTGGACCAACGAACAGCCTGACACACCGTATATAACAGTTCAGTGGAGGGGCTGTAAAAAGAACTGACGTATGACGAACTGGCAGCGGAGACAGAGAAGCAGACAGAAAACCAGAGACAGACATAAAACAGACTTTCTCAAAAACAACAGATACAACATGCATAGAATATGAAAATCACTGGAGTCTAACAGCTGGATGAACTTGTAATAGATGAATATTACAAACATTTTAGACCGGGTGATGTCACTTACGTGTCTTCTGGCCCCATACGTGTATATGCAGCTTCCCAGAGGAGTAGTAGATGAAGCCCAGGACCAGCATGGGGCACAGGACGAACAGCAGCTTGTGCGTGGGCTTCATGGTCTTCAGTCATTCACATGGCACCATCCAGGTCATCACCTGAAACAACAAGGAAAGAGGCGCAGATTTCATTTAGAGATCGCAGAGGAGAGATTCATCTGTCAGCAGCAACAAAAAGAAACACATCATACAGGTATGACCGGCAATGTGATTACAAGTAGGGAGGACAAAGGGAAGCACAAACAAGAGTGGAATTTCTAAAAGAGGACATGAAGTGGAGTCAAACAACAGGGCTAGGTATCATCTGAATTTTGATACAGATAAAAAAAGAAGATATGTTTGATTGATTACTTTTTTGTTTTTGTTGTTGTTAAAAAAAATTCCTAGTTGAAGGCAGGATGGAAGTACAAAGGAGAGCAACTGAGATAAGAAATGAGAGGAATACAAACAGGTTGCACATGAGATAGATAGTTTCTGGTCTGATTTCATCACACCTGAATCTCTACTCTCAATCTTTAAAATTTCTCCAAATCTCAGTGAGGACACAGTTACTAAAGAAAAAAAGAATTGGGAAACCCTGAGAAAATTTGGTTTGGATCTGAAAATTTGCCACTTACTACCCTACTTTTCTTTTGAGCCAAAGAGAGGGGTTCTGTTACAGTGGACAACAGCACAGTGCTGCTTATCATTTGACTGAAGCATCCACTGAAACACCCTCCACCACAAACAGCAATGTTCTCGACAGTTTCAGTATCAGGAAACCACACCCTCCCCGCTGAAGAAAGCATGACTCAATACATGATGAGGAGGACTGTGGTTTCTAACTGTGTTGGTTCATGAAATTAACAGTTACACATGATGGTTTCATTGAGTTCTTTTCTCAGTTGACCGTAGCCTTAATCAAGCTGCCGCAGCTGTAATGAACGCACACAAACTTAGACAGATAATAAACCAACAAAAACCACAATGCAATATTGTCAACATGTTGCTGTCAGCAGACAAGAAAGCTCATAAGTCACTGAGTTTCAGCATGTCCTGGTCTCTGTCCTGAACGAATTCTGTCAGTTACCCTGAGTTGTCTTAATATTTTAAGGATTGTAACCCAGCATCTTGGAACTGCATTCAACCCTGACAATTTTTTTTAAAGATCTTCTCCAATCTCGATAGTTTTATTGAAGTGAGGACCTGTTGAAACAGCATGCTGTGCTGAATTTCTTAGGAATTACATGTTGTAAAATAAATGTTTCAAATTCCACTTTGGTTGCATGTGGGACTTTTTTTTTTTTTTTTTNTTTTTTTTTTTTTTTTTTCATCCTGAGAACAGCTGGAGGTGAGTGCAAAGAGGAAGTATTAAACCTGAGCACCTGAACTGTTTGACTCTCATCGTTTCTCCTGCATGGTTGTAAAGAGTCGTGTAATGTTAGCTCTCCATCTGGCTGCTTCCATTGGTTTGCCTACATAAGTAATTCACGTACAACAAACCAAGTTGACCGGCCAACAAGGACCTGAGCATCTATAAGAAGAGTAAGAGCTCTGATGAGACTGTAATACCTCTGCCAGCCCATACATTTCAAAATAGATAAAGCAATCAATAATCCAAAAGAGACTAATTTAAGAACACATGCTGCTTCTTAATACTCAACAGGTTATGTGACAAACAACCACACAGCCGGATGACTAGGTCAATCAATCAGATGATGTCAGTTTTTTTTCTATTAATACATAACATAAGCAGCAACTTTTGACAAAGGTTCCTAAGAATTAATAAAGAGTTGTGAGGTACTATCAAAGGTCATTAAGTAAAATTTTGATGAACAGTCTCAGTCATCCATGCGCTAGATAAGTTGTAGAAAACACAGTCAGGTCAGTTGGATTCAAGTTTTTAATTCTGAAACATTTTACAATCCATCCAAATGGCTCCATCAGTCAGAAATGAATGCAAAGAAGGAGGTTAAACCTCCAGTAACTACAGTAACTATGGTGTGCAAATACAACTAACTTTCGATTCAAATGAAACAGATATTATTCAAATCCCTTTGAAGGTTAGTTGTGTTTGGACACCATAGTAATGGAAGTTTAACCTCCTTCTTTGCATTCATTGCTGACTGACGAAGCCATTTGGATGGATGGTGAAACGTTTCAGAATTAAAAACTTGAATCCAGTTGACCTGACTGAGTTTTCTACAAGTCATTAAGTAAAAATACTGTAAAGCTCACAAAGTCACTAGAAATATAGCTATTTCATCATAACTATACTCAAAAACAAATATTTCAAACATAAACTTATAATAGGGATTAAATGTGCATTAAACGCAGCATATAAAGCAAATGTACTTTTTCATATCTACTCAAATATAAGCAGATAATGGTGTTTTTAATAAGCTTGACTCATAACATTGGCTTACTTAAATTGTTCTTTTCTAGAAAAGAATAACAGCGAACTCGGTAAAAAGACACGTGGCTCTTCAGTAGAGCTGAAACAACTAAGAGATTAATCAACAGAAAATTAATCAAGAAATTATTTATTAAGTTAAAAACACCAAACATTTGGTGATTGATGCTCCTTCCATGTGAGGATTTGCTATTTGTTTCTATCAATTTGAAAACATTTAACTTAATGGTAATCTAATAATCAGGAAATTTGTCACCTTGGGCACTGGGAACTTATGATTGGCATTATCAGCATCATTTGATGAATCAGAGACTAATTAATTCATCGACCAAATTATTAACAGATTAATCACTAATGAAAATAATAAGTTTAGCTGTACTCTTCAATTCAACAGCATGTGTACCGAACGTAGACAGAAAAAAACAATATGTTTGCCCTACAAATGTCACACATGTTAATTTCTCCAGATAGAACAAACATAGCGTCATGATTCAACACAACTACACGCAAATGACCATTAGCTCAAATTCACAACAAAGGTTAAGTTAAAGCAGCAGCTGATTTTTAACATCAGGCTAAACAAAGATCACGACTAGAAAGTGAAAAGTCTGCAATAACTTACCATCATAAAGAATAACCAATTTTCCACAGGAGCTGTTTGACTCTCATCGTTTGTCCTGCATGGCTGTGAAGAGTCGTGTAATGTTAGCTCTCCATCTGGCTGCTTCTACTGGTTTGCCTACATCCGTAACTCACGTACAACAAACCAAGTTGGCTAAAATATGACATCATTTTTCCTCATTTAACAGCTCAAGTAGAGAAACAAACGAACATGACGCTAGGGAACTACGACGGGAAAATGAAAGCCTTACAGAAAAGTCGCCAGCAAATGCCAGGCAGCTAACCGTTAGCCGCTATGCTAACAGACGCTACGTTGGCGGAGTGAGAATTTTGCCTTGATCCCTTCGGCGGCCTGTACCATAACAGCGCAGCGCCGGTGAAGGGAAATGTTGAGCTGAGGTGCGGTAAGCGCAATAGTTTTTAGAGAAAGAGTAAATAAAAACGGTATATACAGTACATGAAAGTATATGGAGTATAAAGTCAGGCATGAGAACAATACAAACGTAAGCTGGTCAGGGAGAAAAACTGGACCGCTCGTTTGCCAAAATTCAACACCTCCATCGGTGCCGAATAGCGTTAAATACGACGCACGAATGCCGTCTCGCCGTTCATCATTGATGGGGACAGATGTAGACTTTACCTTACCCCTTTTCTCTGGTTTCTCAGGTCAGAAACGATGCCAGGTTTAGTTTATATACAGGAATGGTCGATGCGGCGACCGTATTGTTCCTCCTCTTCACGCCATGGTCACAATATCCATGGAAATATCCTCTCTGTGTAAACGCAAAACGTCCAGCCTGGCTGCCTGTTTCCCCCTCTCTCACCGGCTGCTGTAAGGGAAACGCACCCCCTTCTTCATCATCATCACCATCCTCATCATCATCGTCACCAGGGCTACGGTAGCATAGTTTGTCACTGACAGTCACATGGGGTATTTCCGTGAATTATGATGCCCCTTCCTCTATAAGGGAGCAGAAATGAATGCACCTTTTCATCTGGTTCTTCACGTGGTGCTCCCCTCTGCCCGTCAGCGGGGAAGGCTGCACCGTAGCTGGGTTTGTTTTTGCACACATTCCGCTCTTAGAACCCCTGTTGTAGTAGAGGTGATACAGTGCCCAATCAGCCTCAACCAATGTCTTTCTCAAAAATCAAAAAGATCCAACAGGTTGTTCATGCTTTCAAAGCACTCGAAATAATAATGACAATGCATTCCATGGAAGAAAATACAACAAACGTAATGACAAGGCATAGGACACATTAAAACATCAGCATCAAACACCAGCAGAAAAATCATGACACAGCAGTGTGAAAAAAAATAAGTTTGTTTCATATAAAATGCACATATAAAAAGGGTGAAAACAAAACATCAAAATGACTGAGAACAACACATTGCAACAACTAATGGGTAGCGTAAAAGGGGGTCTTAAGATTTGAAATGAGAGGTGTTGGGTAAATGGAAAGTTATTCTGGACTTTGGACTACTGTAAAAAAAACGGTATTGTGGAGCTATTGGCTGACCTGGACCATTATTAAATTACTGAGCCAACAAAAGTAGTAAAAACCTGTTACTTAGCAATTCTGTAAAAGGGGTCAGAAGATGAGATGGTAGGTGGAAGGCTGTTCAGAGCAGAAAACCCTCCATGACGTTTTTGTTTTTAATTTGTTTTTTGTTTTTTACATAGACTCTGGGAAGACAAATGCTATATTACAGACTGAAATGGCACAGATTTTTTTTTTTTTTTGCCTGCATATGACATATTTTTTCTGAGCAGTGTGAATTAACCAAATCTGATTTTTCATATCAGACTTGGGCCACTTGCATATGTGGTCTTAGATCTGATTCAAATATTTGACTATGTGACCGCTGGGTGAATGGTCAGATCAAAATTCATGTGGATGTTTTAGATTTTACTTCTGTGAATATCTGTGTATATCTCTGTTGCCATCATTCAGCATTATCATCATACACCCTGGACAGGGTGTATCCCCAAAATGAACGCAGCCTGATTTTAACCAAGTGGTTTTAACTTGGTCTCTAGAAGTGCCTTAGTGCCCACACTGGTTTTAACCTTGATTTCTAGAAGATAGATTCCATTCAGGCTTACATGAGAGGCTTCTTTAGGGGATTAAAAGTTCAGTAATATAATCAGGTACCAGACTCTGTAAGGCTTTCTATGTAATTAATAGTGCTTTAAAATGTATTCTGAAAGAGCTGGGCAGCCAGTGCAATGAAGATTGGAGTGATACGGTAAAAATGCTTTCTTTTAGTCAGTAACTTAAGAATTTTGTATTATCTTAAGCTGGAGAAGGTGTCTCAAAAGGCATAGTATCAGTAAAACAACCTATTCTGCATTGAAGAAAACAATTCTTTCAGTGATTACTATCTTGCTACCAGTAATTTTCTAAATCAATACACAACAAACTTACAATAGTATTGGCAGCCACAGCTTCTAAATATAGAAAACCCCAGCACCCACTCTCCCATCAGTAACCACATGTAGTATTTCTGTTCTGGTTGGGTCACCTTTCCTCGCATGTTGAGCTCTAATTATCATTTTGAGGGTCAAATCACTACTTACAGAAATATCAGAGTATTCAGAGTATGATTGTACTGTCAGTCACTAATATATGATTAGAATGTTGTTGAGTGTTTCTACCATCATTACAGTCATCAGAGCATCCAGGTGACCCAGCAGAAATCGTTGCTAAACACTTGCCTTTGCCTTCCTGAGTTCAGGCTGGAAAGTAGCTTGCAGCTACAGACAGCCTGTTCACACATATTTTGAACTCCAAGACCATAGAATTTACCTGGTAAATATCGTAGTATTTACCAGGTAAATTCATGTTATGTGTCCGTACATATAGACATATGGAGAACAGAGAATGCTTATATGTATAAAGTGTAGCAACACTGGCCATCGTGCATGTTTGAGCCCAATATGTACAAACTGCATACATGGTTCATTACTGACAACCAATTTCTAAAACATAAAACTGTATCTTAGTTTTCCTGTTATTTTTTCAAATCCCCTAATCTTTCAAAATCAAATGTCCAGGTGATACACCCACCTTAAAATTCAATGTTTTGCATTTTAATTTTTCAGGAAAAGCCATCTTCTCCTGGGACTATATTTCCTGGCGGAGACATAAATTGTCTTCCATGCAGCTCCGTGTTGGATCGGTTAAATAAAGTTACTTGGACAAAAAACTTTATAATAGAAATGTTCACTGGAATGGATTATGTATTCTCAAGCATGTTTCAAGTCTCTACAAGTTGATTTTAATAGCGTACTGGAATGAACTGAAACCAATGGCAGTCTGGAAGGTAGGAAAAACAATTCTAAAATGTACTGCTAAAGTAGTATATTTTGAGAAATGGTTGTCAGCGCCGTAACATGTAGATGGAGTGTATACTGTATATTGGGCTCAAACATGCACAATTGCCGGTATGATTCTTTAAATGCTACATGTAAAGGTGATCTTCATTGTAAAAGCAGAGACAGTTCATGCTTTTGAACCCATCAGCCCATATCTTTGGATATACTCTGCATACTCTACATACAAATGTAATGAGCTAAACAAAAGCAATGAGCATATGAGCAAGCCAGTTTGGGTCCAGTTTACTGGTTTCAAGCAGAGCCTCTTATTTGGCCACAGAATTTGGCCTTTTAAAATATAAAATCCTATCAATATGGGCCGAGGAGAGCCCATATTTTTCAAGAGTGCTGATATAAGAGTAGTAATTGAATAACTTCACCTCATAGTGGACCTAAAAGCCAGTCTGGTCTCAAATCAGCACTCCTTTAGCACTTAATAATCCTGCAGACCTTGCACATCATCATCATCAATCCCAGCTGGGTTTGTGCCTTGTTACGTGGCAACTCACAGCAGGTTGTATGGCAGTGGATCCATAGTCCTGTCCTTCACACCTGCTTAGATTACTCTGCTAATTCAGTTTCCCTCATGGAGCCAGGGTCCTGTTCATGGCCTGACATTCACAAGGCTTCATATCCTACATGAGCAGTTGTTGGGTTGAAAGCCAAGACAAAAGAAGTGGATGGGGGGGGGNGGGGGGGGGGGGACACAGTCTTCCGTTTTTCTGCACTGCCATGAGTGTGGTAGCATGGCATACAGGTCTATTAATATTGAATCAAACAGGAAATACAGTCTGCTCTCCCACTGTTCTCCATCTGGGGTTAGAAGATTAACAGGAGCCAAGCAAGCAAGCAAGCACACTGACCTGCACACATACATACACACACATACACACGTCACAGCCTACTGAAGTGTCCCAGCATCATAAGTGTTTTCAGAAATGCCTTCTTGAGACTCCTTTCCATTTGGCAACACCCCGTGTCCCTTTGGCCCATAGATCATTCATTTGTTTATATCACAGTATAAAAGACCAAAGATCCACATCCATAGAAAACAATGCAAGGAGCTATAAATTTTCCATTCTCTTACTGTGCCGGGGAAACACACTTTGAGATGTTTGCCAGAAAGGAGCTTTACTCCTGAAGAGGAAAGCTGTGTTTGTAATATACATATACACAGATTCTATTTGATCCGCTATATTGTACATCCTAAGTTTATGCTCAGATAAAGCCATATCCCTCAAAGTCTCCTGTTTTATTTTTAGAGGAAAATGTTTACGTTGGCAGACTTAAGTTGATCCTTCAGGGCTCAAAATCCAGCTGTTAATCATTTAATGAATGTGGTTTCTCTCTCTCTGTGTGTGTCCATCACACTTCATTTCTCTTCTTATTTTTGAGCTGGACAGGAAATGAAGAACAGACTAGTGTGTGTTTGACTGACAGGTCTCTCATGTTAACACCAAATATTCCTTCACTCAGTGCCAATTGTGGAATCACTGGCGATATTAATGATAATTCAAGTCCAAGACTGGGATGAACATTTTTTTTAATCTTCATTCAGCATAGTCGGACACTTTCCAGTGTGCACAAGCTTCAACTAAGCCCCTCCCACCAGCTTACAAAAGATGAATGTGGTCAATGGAAACTGTGAAAGGATGCTCCTGCAAATGTGCTGTCTTTTATGTGGTCACATTGTTTGTGGCTTTATTTGAGTTTAGGTCTCACTAGTAGTTTGAAGGTTTGCAGAAACTGGCAACCAGTTTCTCAGGCAATTCTGGGAGGTACCAACTATAAAAAACAAAACAAAACAAAACAAAAAAAAAACATTTAAAACTCAAGAGAAGAAGCTCACCAGAGAATCTTAATCTCTTGATAATATCTACAGAGGCTGAAGAAGGAACTTAAAGGACCATACCAGTGATTTTGCATGTTTGAGCTCAATAAGTCGACCCTCATACATGTTATGTTACTGACAACCATTTTCCAAAACATAAAACTGTAGTTTAGTTTAATCCCCTCATCTTTCAAAATCAAATATTCAGGTGACAATGGTCGTTTTAATTACTTTGTAAAAGCAGTCTTCTCCACGGATCATTGTTGGATCTGTTAAATTAAGCAACTTTGACAAAAAAAAAAAAAAAAAAAAAAATTATAAACATGTTCACTGTGATGGATTACTTATCTGAAGCATGTTTCAAGTCTACAAGTTGATTTTTATAGCGTACTGAAATGAACTGAAACCAATGGCAGTCTGGAAGGTAAAAAATTTACCCCTCCATTAGTATGCTTTGGAAAATAGTTGGCAGTAATGGGCTCAAACATGCAAATTCACAAGTATGGTCCTTTAGTCTGGATTTTCATCTTTCACCTCAGCCTCAAATTATATCAAACTGGTCAGCCGTACTATTTGCAAGTGTTTTTGTGAATAGTACGGCTGTTGTGGTCAATGCTGAGCCGTTTCATTCCTACATGAGCAGAGCCAAGGTTTACTGTGTGAAAATAAATAATTCATCACCGTATCGTTTGAGTCATGGATTAATATCAGCTCTTTGGAGTGCTATAGAAGAAGGCAACAGGAAATAAACAACTCCTAATGGGTAATAATAGATCTCAAGCAGGGACAGACAAGAGTGATTCAGTCTAAAATCAGCAACACTCTCATTTCCTCATTTATTTTATTTATTCACTGCTGGAGGCGCCGTATTGTCTACAGCCTCAGAAACCAAAATGCTGATAAAGATAATTTTCACTTAACCTCAATCAGAAGAAGATACTTTTTTTTTCTTTTTTTTTTTTCTTTTTTTTTACTGTTGCAGCAATTTATGTAAAGGCCTCATAGAGAGATATTATTTTCACTAGTCTTTAATAATTGTCATTTTCAGTGACACACTACCTTATTTTGTGCTTACGCATCATCATTTCCATGAATTATGTCTGTTTTACACAATGTAACTGCAAATTCAGCCAACTTTGACATAGAAATATATAGATTTATGTTACTGCTATAGAACACTGATAACATGAAACACAAGCAGAATTAAAGAGGAAATGTGAAGTTGTTAATCAGGAATTTGGTGCAAAAAATGAAGATCTCTGTATTTATCAATATGGATATGATTTATGTATCCATTCTTATATATACACTGCTACATTTCTCTCACATTCTGTACACATCATTGGTAACATAAATTAACCAAAGGCACCATTAAATAGTAAATAGTGAGAGAGAAGCTTGTGAGATGATGTGCCAAGCAGCTTTCACAATTCCGGTCCAGTGCTTTGACAAGCAGAAACAGGCAAAGATTGCGTTAATATTCTTTCCTCATCTTTTTGTTTACCTTCTTTTCCATTTATCTGTCCCTCATTCATAAATATTTACACTTTATATATTACACGCATCTATTCACTTATGTAATAAGGCACCTGGTCAATGCTGCAGTGAAAATAAACAGGATTTTAACAAACCAATGGTTATGTTAGTGTATCTGCCAAGGAGGTTTTTTTTAACCATGTTTTCTGTTTGTGAGTTTGTTCAACAGGATATCTCAAAAGTATCAGATAGATTTTGACAAAATTCTGGAGTAGATGGATCAAGATTTGGGTCAAGGAAGAGTTGGTTACCATCAATTAGGCAGATTTGGAGCCAGATCGAAGGCATTTGTCAAAGTTTTTGCCTATTATGACATGAATCTCAAAGAGTATATTCAGAGAGAGAGAGAAGAGGATAATGTCCACAATATTGCTCTCTGACTTTGCATGGTAAATCTTTTTTTTTTTTTTTTTTTTTTTTTTTACATATCCATCCATCCATCATCCATATCCTCTTATCCTAATCAGGGTAGTGGGTGGCTGGAGCTGATCCAGCCATTACAGAAGGGGTTAGGACTGTCTGAACTTATCACCTTGGTGAGTTCAGATCTGTTTTAAAAGAACAGGAAATGAGTAATCTTGGGAAATGTCTATGTTATTAATCATTTTGTGAGTTANTGTTTTAAAAGAACAGGAAATGAGTAATCTTGGGAAATGTCTATGTTATTAATCATTTTGTGAGTTATTGCATTGAATTATTTGTTTTGATTTACGTTGATATTGTAAATGTTTGATTGGTATTCTATGTATCTGTGTTGCAACTATGTAACTGTGCTGCCGTCTTGGCCAGATCGCTCTTGGAAAAGTGATTTTGAATCTCAGTGAGTTTCATCTGGTTAAATAATGGTTAAATAAATAAAAACTAAAGTCCCAGCGGTCACTGGGTGAGAGGCAGAGTACATCTGGACAGGTCGCCAGCCTATCAAGGGCTGACACACACACAAACTCATTCACACTCTCATTCACATCTGCAGTCAAGGTAGAGTTTTCAATTTACCTAACCTGCATAAATAATAATGGTAAAAGTCTGGTTTTATATTGGTATAAAGAATCAGAGGCCTGTTGGACTTTGGCAGAGATACGAGCTCTCTAAGTGCCCTTGAGTTTCGCTATTGTAATGTACAGTATACTAAAGAAAATCCATAAAATATCAGCATGCTAACACTGCTACAAATACAACATGTCAAGTGTTATTAAATAAAATCTTGTTATAACTAACTCACTTCAAAAGTATTGCAAAATTGCTGGATGGGAATTTGACAAACATAGAGTTTTCTCATGGACTCTACTGCTTCCTGGAGCGCACAAGGGAGTTTATTTTCAGGAAGCCCCTCCAGGCCAAAGTCTTGAATTTGTCCTTGGCCTACATATCATTCCTGTATTTGTTTCAAGGCTCTGTTGTAATTGTCGATATTTTGGGATTCAGATTATTACATTTCCTCATAAGCAGATAAGCAACCAATATATCATGTGATTGTACTTTTCATTATTTGGGCTGGACTTTTAAAATTTCTTCATACTTCTCTTTTCTTAACATACTGATGTCACAACTAAGCACGAAAATGACAATTGAACTTTTTTTTCCACACATTCTAAAATGTTACTGATTTTTCACTACTGTAGAAATTCCTAAATTCAAGAAAATGGATAAATCTAAAAACTCTCTGGGGAAAATCTTAAAATATACAGGATACATATAGACAAACAACCTCAATTCCAAAAAATTCTTCATTCTATAAAAAGAAATCTAGAAAAAAACATCTAGAACCACAGCCTAGAATATAAATATTTTTGAAATTTGTTTAGAAATTTGTTTCTCATGTGAATCATGTTCTTCTCTTTCTGCTGTCATCCTGATCAGTAAAGCATTTTCACTCTGCAGCTTTTTAGATTTCATGCCCCTGGTTCAATGAAATCAAAAACTACAAAAACAGCTTCCAGAGGGTTAATTATAATATCAGTTCAAGAGAATTTGCACATTCCGACTTTAATAGCCTTTAAACAGACGTTACCTTTTCTGCTGTGGTTCTTTCTTAATCCAGACTGTTGGGATCAAATAGACAGGCATCACCGAATGACTGAATAAATGTTCAAATACTCAAATAAAACACTCTTTCCAAAAGAGTGAGGCAACACCAAAGATGCCTTTTGATCGTGTTGCTGTGCTTTTCACCCTGTCTGTAAGCATTAGTTAACCAATAACAGGAGAGACAGAAAAATCTATTGACAAGTTACCCTTTAAAAGCTATGCATGCTACTCTGACTCGTCCTGTAAAAAATAACTGATGTTCTGCTGTCCAGCATCACTTCATATCATTCTTACACCCAGATGTCACAGAAAGAGATAAGAGGAGAAATATGGCATGACCTTTGTGTAAGAGATTATCAGGACACACTCAGAGCTTCTTTAAATCAGCTTATATTGTGAACGATACTGTGTGGGATTCAAATTACATGTGTGTTTACTGACACAGAATAACCGAAGGATATTAAAAAAAAATATGATAAAAAATTTACATTAATGTCAGTTTCAGGAAATCAACTAATACTCTTAGAAGTCATGTAAGACAATAAATTACTCTTAATATATAATATTTGGTTCCATCACCTCCAGCTCTGTTGACATAATTTTGGATTAAATCTTATTTTTTCTCTCTGAAAAATCATAGTTATTCTCTTTATCATATCCATCATCTATTATCCATCCATTCAAACTGTCTATACTGTATCTATCTCATATCTGTCACATCTAATCTATTTTATATTATGTATCTATTGTATCTATTTATCATACTTATCTATCTACTGTAGCTATTGTATTTGTTGTATCTATCTGTTACATCGAATCTATTGCACCAAAACTATCATACCTGCTGTATCTATTGCATCCATCTATCCATCTGCTGTATCTATCATATCTATCATATTTGTCATATTTCTATTGCTCCAGTCTGTCATCCATCCATGCTGTACTTTCATGCAAACACTATTGGAAATAGATTTGTACCTTCATTGAAAACTCCAGAAAAACTTATCTAGAACATGTGGCTCTTTTATGGATTCCTCTATAAATTGATTCCAGAATGGAGCAGAGTTGAGTCACAAGATTAATGTGTTTGTTGCAGCAAAAACACCACATGACAATTATCACACATTTGCATAACGTTGATGAACGATTTTTTTTCTTCCACAACCCACAAAGCAAAACCACTGCGTAACAACAAGAGTTTAAAGATCTGGGTCATACTGATACATTCTTCAGGATTTTAATGACATCTTAGCACAGTAGGTTTCCGCATCAGTTTAGGAGCTTGGAATGAAAATTCCATGTTACAGCCTCTTTTTTTCTCCAAACACCAGGATCTGGTGTTTAATTTGCTGGAGGGACTCCTCAGCATACTAAAAGTTGGTGGCTTTGGAAATGGGAGAGATTGCGTGCTTGCAGACGCAGATTGCTCAGACGATTACTGGCTCGATCCATCATGTGATGAAATAGGCCCTTGAGGAAACCTACAGGCTTATCTGAGGCTGCTGTAGTCTGCTGCTTAATGAGGCTGTAACAACAGGAAGTCTATTACTTTGAAAGAGGAGTATGCAATACACGATCATAATGAAACATCACTAGTACAGTGGTGGTAGTGTATACACACACACACACACACACACACACACACACATATTTATATACATATACTCAGTTTTTATCAGTCTAGAGACGCAGCACAGAGATATAATAGACAGGTATGACCCTTTTAAGGCTTTGTTTGGTTTTGATAAACAGCAAGATAAACAGAAATAATATGACGTAAAAACAGAGATAATAACCAATGAATACAGCAGCAGAATATAACAACTTATTCCAGATGTTTCAAAATGTGCCATAAAACAGCAAATACAACCGTAAAACAGCCAAGAAGCACAAAAAGTTGTGAGCTGATTTTAAAAACACTTACCAGTATTTTTTTGCATATTTTATCTGGTTTACTACAAATAGAGGTGTGCTTTAATGTTTTTACTGTGTGCAACACATAGCAGTGAACATTAAGTCTGCATTTATTTCTGTTGATGTTACATTATCATGACTATAGAATGCACTAAAGCCTTTTGAATCAGTCTGCACTCACAACTGTAGTACCAAGCAACAACAATGGAACTATGACAAAAATTAATACAATAGTCTGTTCCTTGATTTCCATCATTGTATGGAAATGAATGGAAACCAATGGCTTCTCTGCAGCCTTCATTTGAAAATGGCAAGCAGGATAATGAAGTATACATTTATTTTTAGTTAAGATAAAACCTGCAAAGAAGCTGACAAGGTCCTTTTTGACCATGAAATATTTTGCATCTTGCACGAGCCTCATTCTCATTTTCGATTCTCAATGTGTTATTCATACATACATATAACACCATCTCTCTTTCACACCTACAAACATCTAGACTTTATGACTCCATTGCTCTTAAACACACATACATACTCTCCCACACGCTTGTGTGCGTACACTCACATGTATGATGTCTCTGTGCAGGGTGTGTGGTAGGGTAGCAGGATGTCACCAGCGCAGCTGCAGAAACGTTACTAAGCTTTTTTTGATGGGGTGTTGCAATTTGTGACAGGTATCGAGCTCCAAAATAGAAAGTAAAACATCAACAGCAAGAAGTTGCAAGGCGAGCGCTAAGTATACACACACACACACACACACACACACACACACACACACACACACACACACACAGTGGGGCTAAGAGTTGAATGATTAACTTAGGTTGAATTGAAGGTCACAGCACTCAGCTCTTACATCCCACCAGATTTCTCAGTTCACCATGAACCCTGTGACATAATTAACATCATGAAGTTGTGTGCAATTATTGTACTTGGCAAAAATTGAAAAAAAAAAAAAAGATTATAACAGCAATTACTCATTACCCCCACCAACAAGGTTATGTGATCACCAGCATTTGTTTTTCTGTTTCATAGATGAAATTTGGGAGACAAGATAGAAAATGTTGAGAGGAAGAAGTGATTAAATCTGGGGGGTAATCAGGATCATGTTCTGGATCCAGGATCCAGAAGATATTTTTATTAGTCTATAAAATCAAAGCTAATGGGCTGATTTCAATGAAATTTAACATGATGGCTATTTTTATTTATTTATTTATTTATTTTTAACAAAAAGATCTACTTATTTTGATGGTGATCCAGCTTGTATTCTGGATTACACAGGATCCAGGGTGGGGTGGTGTGGGGGGGAGATTTACTGATTAAATAGTGTTGTTACCAACATTCAGTGAGCTTTTATTATATTTTTACTTCCACCGAGGACGTAATAGTTTCATGTCTGTTGGTTTGTTTGATAGCAAGATTACTCAAATTAATGAACAGATTTTGGTAATGATGTAAATCCAAGAACTTTTTTTTTTTTTAATGATTTCTTAACATTGGAGAAATAGGGATTTTTCAATATGTTTGGTAATGTCTTCAACTATAATATTTATTTATTTATTTATTTAATTTATTTATGTTAAACATAAATGTGCCATTTGATGTATTGAGTTAGCTTAGAGCTAATATAACAAGCTCAAAGGAAAAAAAAATCACACATTTATCCTATGATAGACTATCAAAAGGTACAATTTGGCGTGGATCTGAATACATTTTGAAATTTATTTCTTATGATAAATAACACAATTAACTCCTGCGATTGTTTATCACTTTCTCTTTTGGCCATTATCTTGTTAGAACGAGACAGATTTGTATGGACTTGTTTGGTCTTGGTGAAGTATGAGCTCTAATGAGAGCACTTCCAGTTCTTTGATTCAAGCCAGAATCAGCCATTAATACAGTCTCACCAAGAAATCATTCCTTATTATCAGTCCTGCAATGTTTGGGGAGGATTGAGCAATCTGTTTGCTCACTGAGGTCGTCAGTGACCTGCTCTTCACCTGCGTTCAATGTGTGTGTGTGTGTGTGTGTGTGTGTGTGTGTGTGTGTGTGTGTNGTTCAATGTGTGTGTGTGTGTGTGTGTGTGTGTGTGTCTGTGGAGGGAGGAGGGGGTCTAACCATGTCAGTGGCTTCCAGCATTGACTCAGCTCAAATGCAGTTTCCTTAACAAAGACCTAAAATCATCACCGTCTGTCTGGATGAATACTTTGCATCTGACTTTCATCTCATAAAGGGGTTTGAGTAGAAAAGTTCACCTTGTTTGATTTTGAACAATGTGTACAATGTTTCCATGGTAATGATTAATGTGAATGTTAACCAGCACAGAGAATGGGTCCAGAATGAGAGATATCATTGTGAGAGATTATGAGAGATTATTCAGACAGACATGACACAGAAGACTAATGGACATATAAGGAATTACAACACTGTAGGTACTGGCATAAATACCAGATTTTGGAAATGAGTCTCAGCTGGAGGACTGATTTTTTATGATCTGAGAACTGAGGTCAAAATAATTTGGTTTTTTTTAAAATAATAATTTAATAATAAATAATTTGTCAATTTGTTTTTTTGTTTTTTTTTTTAAATACTTATCTTATTTGGGCCTCTGTTGTCATTTTTTCCTGTGTACACTATCTGGTTAAATTCTATAAATTCTTTATCTCACTAGTTTAGGTGTTTTTTTTGGGCTTGCATCTACCTCAGTCTGCTCCGTGCTTTATGGCAGCATGATCAATTTCACCAAATGCTTACATCTGGATGTGTCTATACAAATTTTCACCATGTAGGTAGCTGTACATATATCTGTGAGTATTTAGATATGGATGTGGTCGCATGTCATGTTGGGGTTTTGTGCTATTTGGGGGTGTTTCCTGTGCTGCATTTAGTCTGATAAAGACTAACAAAGCCTGAAATGTCATGCCCGCTGCTGAGATTTATAGTACATGGGAGCATAATGGCATATTTTTGCACTTTTCCAGGATTAAAAATGCATACGTGTTGTAGATAATATAAGTCAGAGGCAGTTCTCGCCTTAAGCAGATGAATTTTTTTTTATTGAAGAAGCTCAGCTGAAGAGAATCAGTCATACAGTGTGCTATATACAAGAGATGCTAACTAGACATGGAAAGACTAGCTACCTTTATAGTAATAGGAGACAAGTTAGGAAAAGTGTGGCTACGCTGTGTGTGTGTGTGTGTGTGTGTGTGTGTGAGAAGATATGTGGNAGGAAAAGTGTGGCTACGCTGTGTGTGTGTGTGTGTGTGTGTGTGTGTGAGAAGATATGTGGTGCTTAAGTCTATGAGGGCAAAAGGACAGAGAAAAATTTGAGGAAATGGAAGGGGATTAACTTATCACATAGATAAGCAGCTGCACAATGGATAGAAAGCAGCAAGGAAAAAATCAGACTAAAATCAAGGTTGGAGTTTAACTAAAGGTCAAACAGAAAGGTTAACATCAGAACTAAGCTTAACTATAGGAAGACCCAATCTTACAATTAAATATGTAAGAATTTATAGTGATTCTCTAACAATGCATGACCAGTGATGCCAACAGCGATGAAAGAAGACAAAGGAATCATCATCATACTTCAGCAGTATCGCAGTACATGTGATATATTCGAGTAAAAGTAAACATTCACATTAAAGGACCATACCTGCCTAATATATTCAATTTTCATACACGTAAGGTTACTGACAATCATTTCCCAAAGCATACTACTGGNTAATATATTCAATTTTCATACACGTAAGGTTACTGACAATCATTTCCCAAAGCATACTACTGGAATGATGAGTTAAAAATTTTTGTTCCTACCTTCCTCCATTGGTTTCAGTTCATTCTGGTATGCTATTAAAATTAACTTGTTGATACTTGGGATCCATCAACACGAACAAGACGTGTATTCAGGTGTTTTTTCGAAGTTACATAATTTTAGTGTTTAAGCGCAATAAAAAGCACGAGTGACTATATGTCTCCACCGGGGAATATAGTCCCAAAAGAAGACCTGCATTTATCAAAAAAAATTTAAACGACTGTGACTTCATAATGCAGCGTAACTATTAGCAGGTGAAACATTGATTTTTAAGGTGGGTGTATCGCTTGAATATTTGATTTTGAAAGATTAAGAGATTTTGCAAAATATCAGGAAAGCTGAAATATGGTTTTATCCTTTAGGAAATGGTTGTCAGTAGCATAACATGTATGAAAATTGAATATTTTAGGCTCAAACATGCAAAATGGCGGTATGGTCCTTTAAAATATACATAAGTATCTATGGTAAAATATATTTATCCACTTCCCAACTGCAACTTCTGTTGCAGTTTTGGAGGAGTTTTCCATCAGATCAGTTGTAGAAAAAAAGGAAGGAAATCAGGTCAAATTATGTAAGAAAGGATGAGAGAAAATGATGACATAAAGGAAAAAGAAAGGAAGGAAAGAGCAAAAATAGAAAGGAATGAATGAATGACATAAAGTTTATACTTCCAGTATTTTATGAGCATATCATGTATTAAAACAGTCATCTGCAAACTACCTCAAGTAAAGTACTAGAATGTACCTAGTGAATGAATGAATGAATTTAGTTACTTTTTCTCCTGTGGCGGGTCAAAACTGATTTCTACTTTATAGCGGTTATAATAACACACATTTTCTTTGAGATATATGGAACTCAGACATGAGCAGCATGAAGTAACCTGAGCTGTGTCACCTGACCACCATGTGATTGTTCTGAGGCTGCTGCAGAGAATAATACACCACTAACAGGAGGAGCTGAGGGAGCTGCAGCAGCGAGGTCAGAGAGGAGAGTTACTCAAGACGGGATGGTGTGAGAGTTAAAAGATGAAGGCATGCTGAGAGAGAGGGTGTGAAATATGCAAGCTTTTCACCTGCAGGTTCATGTCTGACTCCATGTCTGTATGAAAATAAATCAGATTTTGCAAAATGTGTGTGTCTACCTAAAAACATTTAACAAATGGTATAGCATTTAACAATTATGTAAACTTTTCTATTTATACAAACATTTTATACAAGCTTTTTTTTTTTTAGCAAATGTGAGAGGAGATTTTGTCTTTTTAGACGTTTAAACAAACACGTAACAATTTTTTTTTTTTTTTTTTTTGGCATTTGTTACTTTGCAGCACTGATCAAACAAATACAAATTGTTTTTTACATAAATGTCTACCTTAACAGATGTTTAACAAACATTTATGACTTCAGCAAATGTGCCAAGAATTCCATACTGTACAATTTGTAAAAGTGAATTCTTTTTAAGACAAATGTGGGAAAAAAGATGTGCACAGTTCTGTTTTCCATCATTAGTACAAGATGTTTTCGGTAACTTTTAAAATAACTTTCGGACTGTAACAAATAAGTTTAAGCACTAACAGGAAAAATGCAGCTAAAACTGAATCGCCTTTAAAAACGACACCACCACTCAGATATCCTCACGACCCTGACATCCTCAGTCGTGATACATCCGTTTCTATTATCCCACACAAAAATCACTGTTTTTTCTGACGAGCCACTTCAGCGCCTTACATTTGCTGAGCAGCAGTTAACACAGTAGCTCTTTCATTTAAGTTCTTCTCTAAACACTCATTGAAAACACCCACATTGCAGCAAACAGCAGCACAATAAATCAATGCAGCCGAGTACAAATACTTTTCAATATTCACAGTCAAGTTGCTGGATTTTTACTTTATGTATCTCTAAATTAAAAAAAAAAAAAAAAANTAAAAAAAAAAAAAAAAACTCTGATGAAGCACTTCACTAAAGTGATACACATCTGAAAATCTGAACAAAGAAATCTTTTGTTGTACTGACCTATAGAATCACATCAATTTAGTAGAAGTATTTAATTTCTTTCCTGCTGCAGCAACAACATGTCAATAACATGTGCAGCAGCACAAGCACACAGTAAATCAGCACTGCAGCTGTTATACAACAACCACAGCGCTGATAAAATGTCAACAAACTTCCTTTCAGCCCTTAAATGGGACAGAAATAGATTTCCATATTCTTATTTCCACGTAGGGTCTATTTTGAAACCTATGCAATGCTTTAATGAACAAACAACACACTTCTAATCTGCCTTGCCGCAGCACCGCCATGCACAGAGTGAAAACGGGCCTCTTACTTGTTGTGTGTGTCTAACGAGGTGTGTATGTGGGCAAATTCAAAAGTATTACGTTACAGAAGTGAAGAACCAATCAAAAACAGCGATTTAAAGGACCATACCATCCATTTTGCATGTTTGAGTCTAATATATTTCATTTTTATACACGTAAGGTTATTACTGACAACCATTTCCCAAAGGGTAAAACCGTATTTCAGCTTTCCTGACTGTGGTGGAAATTAAAGAATTTCCTGCGATGAGACAATAAGGAGACTGAATTTGGTCTTTCTAGGCTTTTATTCTTGGTTGTCAGAAGTTAAGAGCATCTCTGCAGAGAGGAGCTGGTTCCACAGCTGACGGTAGTCAGAGAGGAAGAGCCCCCGCCTTGTGGTTACAATAAGTTTTGTAGCGAGCTGTGTCTGTCACCTTGCTGTAGCAACTGAGCCTCTAGATGGTGGTTGAGCTGAGTTCCAAGGACTCAGCTGAAACTAAGTGTTCCCCGCTTATGTGGTTTCATTGTCACAGGCAACAGTGTGTTACACAGCTGTACAATCATGAAAACAGAATGTTCTCTTGTGTTGCACAAGCATACAGAAGCAGAAAAGAAATAAAGGTCAAATAATAAAATTGTCATAACACTGACATTTTGCAAAATCTCTTAATCTTTCAAAATCAAATATTCAAGTGATACATCCACCTTAAAAATCAATGTTTCACCTGCTAATAGTTACGCAGCCTTATGAAGTGGGGTGGGCCTCATGGGTGTTTAAATTTTTCAGTAAACACAGGTCTTCTTTTGGGACTATATTCCCCGGTGGAGACATACATTCACTCCACACTTTTTATTGCACTTAAACGCTAAAATAACGAATCTTCGAAAAAACCTGAATATACGTGTTGTTTGCAATGATGGATTACCTATCCCAAGAATGTTTCAAGTATCAACAAGTTGATTTTAATAGCGTACCAGAATGAACTGAAACCAATGGTGGTCTGGAAGGTAGGAATTTTTTTTTTTTAACTCACCGTTCCAGTAGTATGCTTTGAGAAATAATTGTCAGTGACCTTATGTGTATGAAAATTTAATAGGCTATATTAGGCTCAAGCATGCAAAATGGTATGTTCCTTTAAGGGCCGTTCAGGACATTTGGGTTTGTCTTGCTGGATCTTTAAGTGTAAACCTCAAGTTTTGCAGCTTTGACAATGTTCAGCACTTACTCAGCATTATGTTACACTATAAAAATGGCAGGAAATAACAAAAAGCATGACATATCCTCTTTAAAGTGTAATTAAGAAGCAAAAGAGTTAAACTTGTAATTGCATAAACATGAAGGAAATGAAAACTAACCTCAGCCTATTTCACAAAATAGGCTGGCTGAAGTTCTTCTTAATTATGTGGATTCATCGGTGTCAAGCATTTGTATATTCTCCAAAGAACTAAGATCCATGAGTTTGTGTTTTATTCAAACACTGGGGTTATTACCTCGCACATATGGAAAACAACTATTTGTGCCACATGCAGAGGTTTTTTTGTGAAAACTTGTGCTGTGGTTTTCATTTACTGACAGACTTGCTCTTGTAGGTATTATTATTGATTTCTCCCCAGCTGGCACAGGTGCAGGGGAAGGCAAATACAAGCGCTTGACCTGGCATCACTGCCAGTCTGTCAGCAGATGTTGATATGACTCTGGTGTGGACATGGAGGAGGAGGAGGAGGAGGAGGAGGAAGGCACAGAGCCCAGCAGATGTACGCTGCAGGTTGTTTGCTGTCTATCTTTTTGTGTTGGTGTCAGAGTGAGAGAACTATCTTCCCACCTCTCTGTAAAAGCAGCATGTTTGTGTTTCTGCAGAGTTACAGGCCTCCTTCTCTGTTCGAGCCTGATTTGGCTTCCATCCAGCTTCCATCCATTACATAATGAGGAGATAAACCGTCTAGAACAGAAAGATCTGTTTACTCTAGCTGCAATGCACAATTTTGGAAACATATGATGCAATTATTTACTATTCTATATGGTAAATCTCTATAGAAAGCCGAAGAGGCCTATGACTTGTGGGATAAAAATGTATATCAGACCACTGACCTATGACCTGTACACCTGTGAAAAGTCAGTATGTCTTGTTCCATGAAAGCGTTAAAATGTAACAAACTGTCAAACACTAGAACCATGAGAAAAGATGATCTTTGAGAAGTAACTTACGTCAGTGATTATGTCATACTGTGTATAAGAATGTTCACTTCCTCTACTGACCTTCAGAATATTCCGTGTTAGCAGAATGGCTACATGGTGTTCTCCGTGCACGTACTGAATAAACCTGGTGATGTGGCAGTTGCTCCTGATTCTACAGCGAAATTTATTTAACAGACTGTGGGGAGGACAGTAAAATTTAATGACATGTCAACCTAATTAGAGCCAGTCTGATATAACATGAAGCCAGCATTATCAGTTATTTATGACATATCACAAATATATGAGTATCAGTGTGTATGTTAGCAGATATAACTATTATTTTTTAATTTTAAAATTCAAAGTTGTTAGTTTTACATAGTTATGTAATAATTATATAACTACTGTCTAAAAGTTTTCTGTCATCTTTATTTACTACACTGATATTTTTATTTAATTATGAAATATCTTTTGCTGATATTGCAGCTGTCACAACTAGTTGACAGTCAATTTTGAGGGATCCTTGCCAAAAATGGTTCTTTATGTGCTTACGTAAAAGAAAAAAAAAATCCTAAAATCAGCCGATCATATCGCTTTCAGATTTATCTTATTCTTAAATATTGATGTTAGAGCCCAAGCAATAGTGGATTTCTGATAAGATGATCAGTTTGTTAGCATTCAGCTAAAATTTATCCAGAGAGTCTTAGCTAACGGTACACTGTGAAAGCCGCATGGGATATGTTGTTGTAAAACCATCAATTTATTAAACAATACTGACAAGAAAAAAAAACCCAATGCATGTTTCAGCTTTTCAGAAAGTGTGGTGAAGGAAACCAACTATGTGAAACCCTGTCAAGTTCCAGATAAACCCAGGTGAGAGGACGGGAGGGAGCCTGGGGCCTCATCGTTCTCATAAAACTAAAGGTTAAAGGATTGAAAAGAGTCAAAATGAATTAAATATACAGCGGAAAGTTTTAGGAACAACGATTTTGACATGATAAGGTATTCACCGATGATCTCATCACTAAGACAAAAGCGAAATCAAAGGTTGTGACAGATTTAGAATGGCAGAACACCGTCACAATGTGCTGAGGAGAGTAGGGGAATAACTCGGTGGCATCGCTGCAGCTTTCACATCAGAAGCAGTTATGAGGAAGGAAGACTGAGGAGGTTGGTATGAAAGTGAAGATGGCGCAGTTTGTCATTCGGTTCTAATAACCAGCCCACAATGAAAGACATCACTTCCTTCTCTGGCAAACACTCACCTGTCAGTGGGAAGTTTGAAGTTAAACTGATGTAAAAGGGCATGGGTGGCATTTCTCGTTGCCTGAAGATGAGTTATTTCAGATGTGGAAGCAGCTACCAAAAGTACACCTACAGTGACAGGAATGACTGATCCATATCATGAAACAAAATACAATCATTATTTTGTTTCCTGATTGGTGCCATCCACTCGTCCATTCCCTTCTTTCTTGCTTAACTTGTACAGAGTCACAGGGACCTGGACTTTATTCCAGAGGTCATTGGGCGAAAAGGCAGGAACACCATGGATGAGTCACAAGGCAGGCAGAGAGACAAACAAACTCTGTGTTTCTTTGGGGGTGGGAGGAAAATGAGCACCGGGGCAAACAGCCGGAGAACTGGTTTGAATCCGGAGCCATGATTGGCCCCAATTTCTTCTAAAACATCTAGGCTGAAACGCCCCCCATCAAGTCGCTGATCTGCCTGTAGGTGATTATGATTTGCTGCAAACACAGAAGATTAATAGCTAATGAAGCTACCGTTCCCTTTTACTTTAGCAGATTATTATCTTTATTATATGTGACTTAAAGGAGCATACTGGTGATTTGCATATTTGAGCCCAATATATACAACCCACATGTACATCACATTACTGTTAACCATTTCCATACTACTGGAGCAGTAACCTTTAGAATTGTTTTTCCTACCTTCCAGACCACCCATTGGTTTCAGTTCATTCCAGTACACTATAAAAAAATCTACTTGCAGAGACTTTAAACAGGCTTGAGATAATTAATCCATCATAACGAACATGTCTGTAAAATTCTTTGTCAAAGTTTAACTGATCCAACAGAGCTACACAAAAGGAAAATTTGTCTCTGGTAAGGAATACAGAATACAGGAGCAAGACGGCTTTTGCCAAGAAATGAAAATGACCATCATGCACAAGTTTTATATCGCAAAAAAAATTGAATTTTAAGGTGGTTTGTATCACCTGAACATTTGATTTTGAAAGATTAGGGGATTTGAAAAAATAATAGGAAAACTCAAATACGGTTTTATGTTTTTGGAAAATGGCTGTCAGTAACGTGTGTGTGGTAGTAGTATTTATTGGGCTCAAACATGCAAAATCACTGGTATGCTCCTTTAACTGGAAAACCTGGTAGTTCTCAAGTTGGAGTTCTTTTATCTGCTCCAGGCACAGTAGCAGTGAGGAAATCAAGCTTCTCTGTGATTAAAGAGTTTTGACGGGAACGTTTGCATTCGTCTGGAATCCAGATGTCAAATTAGTTTGGTTAGATAGTATCCAAATAGGACAGTTTATCAAATAAAGGGCTGTGATTCCTGTCATTAAACACTTATGCCTGCTTGAATGTCTGCTAGATGTTTTAAAAGTGCAGTTAGTGGCTGGTTTAGATTCTGCAGGTGCCAGTTAGCCATCTCAATATGCTTAAATATTACACTGTTACAGTTCAATGTGCTGCACCTGTGTTTAAAAATCTGGAGTTTGCAGTCATAGACACGAGCACAGTGATATGAAGAGGCAAGAACCACATCCATCTCATCAAATTCCATCAGTCTGCTCACCTCAAGACACACATGTGCTGGCACATCTGCAATCCTCCCGTATGAGGAAGAACAGAGATCCAACGTCCAACACCAGCAGCTAAACAAAGCATGAGGGAAAAACATGCAGAGGACAGAGACGCAGTGCAGCAAAACTCTAACAGAATCACAATCACTGAGCATTAAACTAGAAACACTTCAACAGTCTTATGCAGTCTAACACAATAACCTTAGCAGAGCCGAATCACTGTCTGATTAAATGTAAAGATTTATGCAATTATCAGATAATGTCATGTGCAGGTCATCAGTGTTTCTGTAGTTTGCATCCTATACTTGCGGAAATAAAATAAATTGTACGCTTTTTTTTCTTACTCCAAACTTTACTCAAACAGGCGTTCTTTACAAAGAGTGTACAGATTGAATGCCACCTCAAACGTAGGCCCAAATAAAACCAAATACAGAGAACAGTAGCCACAAAGTCTTAAAGGATGGCTGGAGTCAACGATGGGTCTGCACACCATGACCTCCTGAGATGCCAGCTAATTTGTTTTTTAATTCCCTACAACAAAAGCTATTTTAAATCAGGTTCAAGGGATTTAGACAGACTGAATTGGAAGGAATATCCTGTCACCATCTTTTTGGTACATTGAAGTTCAACTAGAGCCCCATGATAGCTTTTCTATGTAGAGCTAGGTTTTTTTTTGTTTTTTTGTTTTTTTTTAAATCATGAAAAAAAATAGAACTTCTCTTGTACACAACTATTTTAGCTTAACAGCGGTCCTATGGTCAGAGTAAATGCCCTGTGGACCTTACAGGCAAGAAGTAACAAGTGCTTTTTGCTTTAAAAAGGACCAAGTGGCATCAACACCGTCCAATCCCAGCAGAGATTAAAACAAAGGGCAACGATTGGATGTCTGAAAACCTATCCACATAATAAATATAAATACATCTTAGGTTTTCTAGAGATTGTGAAAGAACGGCAACTTTATGACAAAATAGTCATTTCCAACTCTCTCCAACTTAATGCAACTGGCATAAATAATGTGTAATTATAATAAACCTTAAGTTTTTCATAACCAAAATAGAGCTCATAAACTTGGCCCATTGAAATAAGGCTTGGGCATCTAAAACTAGCTTTGCTTTGTTCTATCTTCGCAGTAGCTGCACGCTGACACAACTACATACTGCTAAAGGTGAACTATGAGGGGAATAAAATGCAGAAAAATCACTTAATGCTAAATATGAGTGAGAAGAAAAACATAAAGTGATGAATATCTGTTAAAACCAGAGCCGTACCTTGTATCATGTCATAATGAATCACACTTACAGATCTAATTATGATTTGTAGTCAGTAGTTGATTGGCTACAGCTTTGTGACACGCTGACCAAAGAAGTCACACTCAGGGACTGGAGGTTCTTGTAAAGCATCTTCACACAGACCCAGATTAGAAAACACACTTTCCTGCAGTGTAAAATAAGTCATGATGAATAAATTAAACCTTCTGATCTGTTTGTAATGAATGAAGGTTATTTATGGATCAAGTATCACAGATTTAGTCGAACTGTCCTTCGTTGACCATGTAAAACTGCATTTGCTGAAAGCCTTTAAATGTAGAGGCAGGAAAAAAAAACAAAAAACAAATCTTGTCTCAGTCAGACAGTGTGACCTTTTCCACATTTCATAATTAATTGATGGCTTCTTGTTGTGGGAGAAGAGAGATGGAAGAAGAAAACAATTTACAGAGTGTGTGAGAAAGGGATTATTCAATACACACAAAGTATTTGAAGTCCCAGCCGTAGTTTATAAATACGTAGCGTCCTTCCTCATCCACGTCGTGCCGTGGAGGAGGAAGAGGGGTTTGTTGTTCCTATCAGCAGTAGCCAGAAAAGAAGAACCCTGACCAAGAATAAATTTCTGGAGCGGTGGTTCTCTGGATGTGCGAGAAAGAAGGAAATTGAAGAGGACATCACTCCATGATGGCTCGGTAAATGACGGGCTCGATGTAATCCTCTCTGTATCGGGAGTTGATGACCCGTTGCCTTTTGGAATTCTGCTTGACGTCGCTCTGTGGGAAGAGCTCGAAGCGCATGTCCGATGCCACCGACTGAAACACCAGAAACACAAATTTGTGCTTAGATTCAGATCCTTCAACCTGTCTTACATAACAACCAACATTAAAACTTGCTGCTGGGACACACCTAGAACACACACAAATCAAAGGTTACAAAAACTGACTGACTGAATTTACATGACTTAAAGAACCATGTTTGACCATGCATATTTGAGCCTAATATATTAAATTTTCATACATGTTACATTACTGACAATCATTTCCCAAGGATAAAACCGTATTTCAGCTTTCCTGATATTTTGCAAAATCTCTTAATCTTTCAAAATCAAATATTCAAGCGATATGCCCAACTTAAAAATCAATGTTTTGCCTGCTAATAGTTACGCAGCCTTATAAAGTCACAGGCATTAAAATTTTTCAATAAACGCAGGTCTTCTTTTGGGACTATATTCCCCAGTGGACACATACATTCACTCTGTGCTTTTTATTGCACTTACATGCTAAAATTACGAAACTTTGAAAAAAACCTGAATACACGACAGGGTCTTGTTCGCGATGATGGATTACCTATCGCAAGAACGTTTCAAGTACCAACAAGATGATTTTAATAGCGTACCAGAATGAACTGAAACCAATGGTGGTCTGGAAGGTAGGAAAAATATTTTTTAACTCACTGTTACAGTATTATGCTTTGGGAAATGGTTGTCAGTAACCTTACAAGAATGAAAATTGAATATATTGGGCTCAAACATGCAAAATGAGGGGTATGGTCCTTTAAATCTTCATTTGGAGTTTTCTTTACGCTTTTCTGACATGATTCAAATCAATGCTGGGCTGTACGTCACCATTCGTGATTTGACTCGTTTGGGCAGATTCTCATCCAGACTGTAGATGTCGTCTCTCTTGACAGTGATTTGTGATCCATCTTCAAACTCCACCTGAACACACACGCAGACACATGCACCGAGAGAAAGTTAATAACACATAATGGGGAAAATAACTCTGCAAATCAACACTTCCTTCACCACAGTGTATCTATGAATTTTGGTTTCATTTGTTTTCTTTGTTACATATGAATTCAAGCACTTCTCTCACCAACTGCAGTAAAGTAATTGGACTTTACAAGGCAAACATTTAAGTAGGTAGTAAAACCACAATAAGCCTACTTAGTGTTGTATTTCTCTTTCCTACACCAGTAAAAGTAACCACAAACCACATGCATGCACGTGAGATTCAAATCTACAAAACACTGTAATCGTGGATATTTAAATTGCATGTCTCTGTTTTTGTTGATAACAAATTCATAGCCAAAGCATATTTTTAGGTCGAGGAATATAAACCCGACATCTGATGTGGTTTGAACAAACCGAGAGTGAACTCAATACATGTATGTGCTGGTAACAGTAACAGACGTAAAGAGAGAAGAGAGATGGAGAGAGAGAAATGGAGGTGCAGCCACATTACCAGGTACATGGGGATGGAGTGCGACTTTATGAACTTGGCCCCGTATATCAATCCATCCGTCCAGCGCACCTGAACGACGTCACCCTCAGCAGGGGCGCCGAGCCGTACGCAGTCCCGATTCTGAGAGCAAACATGGGAAATATTGATGACATAATAGTAATAATAATAATAATAATTTTTATTTGTATAGCACAATTTGTACACAATGTGCAACTCAAAGTGCTTCACATAAGAGAAAAAGAGATATATAAAAACAAAAAGTTAAAGGAAAAAAATAAGAGTAAATAAAAGCATTAAATATCATCATTTGACATAAAAAGTATTAAAGGACCATACCATCCATTTGCATGTTTGAGTCTAATATATTCAATTTTCATACACACAATCATTTCCCAAAGCATACTGTACTACTGGAACGGTGAGTTAAAAAAATATTTTCCTACCTTTCAGACCACCACTGGTTTCAGTTCATTCTGGTATGCTATTAAAATCAACTTGTTGATACTTGAAACGNTTTTTTAAGTTTTGTAATTATAGCGTTTAAGCGTAATAAAAAGCACAGAGTGAATGTATATCTCCACCGGGGAATATAGTCCCAAAAGAAGACCTGCGTTTATGAAAAAATTTAAGCAACCTTGATTTCATAAAGCTGTGTAACTACTAGCAGGTGAAACATCGATTCTTTAAGTTGGGTGTATCGCTTGAATATTTGATTTTGAAAGAGTAAGAGGTTCTGCAAAATATCAGGAAAGCTGAAATACAATTTTATCCTTTGGGAAATGGTTGTCAGTAACATCATGTGTGAAAACTGAATATATTAGGCTCAAACGTGCAAAATGGGTGGTGTGGTCCTTTAAAGAGAATATAAGACGTGAGAGCAGACATGCAAACAAACGAACGCGATGAGTTTCTACAATTTATCCTTTAAGCGACTACAAGAACACACGTGAAAAACTCCGCCAATGCAGAAATAATAATGTGAAGCAATTCTACTAACCTCGATGTCCTCAGGGAAGAGGTTGTCGCTGTAGGATCCGTCGTCAAACACCACCTCGTAGAAGGTGGCGGTGGTCAGCTCCGTCACCTCGCTGTGGTAGTAGCGACCGTTCTTATGCTTGCAGATCACCCTCTGGCCCACCACCAACTCCCGCATGGATGTCTTGTTGCGCTGCGGAACAGAAGCGGCGTTNCCCTCTGGCCCACCACCAACTCCCGCATGGATGTCTTGTTGCGCTGCGGAACAGAAGCGGCGTTTAACACTCGGTGGCTAAACACTCCACACAGTAATTGCTACATGAAAGATAAGACAAGTGACTGCAGTGTAATAAAACTCACAACTCACAAGAAGATTTGGCTACTGTTTGACTTAAACAATATTTGATCAGTAGCAAGTACTTGAGATAGCAGTGTTGCTCGAGGGTTCACAGTAAATACACTCATCTTACAGGTGAGGATCTACAAAGATGTGAGGACTTTTACCTATGGATATCTCCAAAGGAAAAGAAAAAAAAAAAGACAAAACAAAAGGAACGCTCAAAGAAAATTAATCTGCATTTCAGTGAACACCTATTTCTCCTTTGAGTGAAGAAAACAGCTTCCTGTCTTCAGGAATTGGTGAATTACTGCAGCATGAACATCGACAGAAGTAGAAGTCCCTGAAGAATTTTATGGTGAAAAAAAAACAAAAAGTCTCCCAGCTGTTACTGTGTCTGACTAAAATCAATGCTGGAAGCAGAGATCTGTGGCTAATTGGACAGACAGTCTTCTGTTTTTATTCAGGTTGTGTTTTTTTAAAGTATTCTGTGGCACAGAACTAAGAAGCCCATCTTCGCGCTGTTGATGAGGGCATCCATGCATCCATCTAATAAACTGGGCAAAAATGTTATTCAATGAAAAATGTGAATGGAAATTAAATACACCAGCAATCCACATTCAGATGTGTCGGGAGTTTAGATTGGTGTTCTGTCCAGTCTCCTGCTTGACACACAAAACTTACAAAATGCCTCCAGTTTGTCTGTGTGTGAAGAGACCAGAACTCATTCCAAAACTCCAAAAAGACTTTTCAGTAAATCCCAGTGGCTCTCCTCACAGATGCTGTTATTTTCTAAAAATTATTGGCATCTGTGTCAAAAGGCCGGAAAGACAGTCATTCTTGAAAACCAACATGATTGGCAGCTTTGTGAGTTTAAGCAAAGTGCTTTGAAAAGCTCAGACTCGGTTCAACGGTTCCCACGGCACCATCAAACACAGCAAAGTGCCGGTGGAAATTGGTATTTGTACTGAATTTTAAAGAGAGCAGCTTCTCTTTCAGCTAAAATCACACTGAGCACTAAGAGCAGACAAAAAGCAAATGAGAAAGTGCGCTGATTTGAAAGTGTGTGTGCCGTGTGTATGAATGTGTATCTGCTGTCTGAATGACGATCCCACTGCGGCCAAAGCGAACAGGTTATGGTGAGCGGCAAAGAGGGACGTTTTCAACATGGTACCTCGGGTATGATGGGCGCTCTGTGTCTGTGGCAGGTGATGAAGACTATGAACGGCCAGTCGTCCGGGTGCATAAGGATGCCGGCTGCCTGGGCGCAGGTGGGGTGGAAGGCTGTGGAGCAGCGGCCATGGGAGCACTGGACGCAGCAGCCCTTCATTTCCTGCTTCATCCTTTTCCTGCAGTATGCGCATTTCTAACAGAAAGAGGGGAAGAGGAGTGAGGAAGAGGGAAAGTTTTGTTTCAGTAAAAGAATTGAGTTGAAGGAAGAAGAGTAATAAAATAAGTGTGGAGGACAGAAACAGAGTGGACGGGGATGTGGGAAATTGCGCAACTTCCTTTAGATCATTTCATAGGGTTCTGACATCGTTTATCTGTATTTAGAAATAGATCCACTGAGAAACAGCTCAGAAGCCGCAACAATAAGAACAAGGCCATCTATTGTGTCTCAAGTCATATGTATTTTCAGCAGATTGTTCTGTACATGAATGTTTCTCTGACTCTGGCTGTTATACAAGCAAGTACAGGGACATATAATGACTTCATAAATCAATTACACGTTTCCAAAAAGAGTAAAACCTTTTTCTAACACCAACACAAAGGGACAGTGCATTTGTAGTTGTTTATAATCATTAAGGTCTTTTTTTCACAGCTCTTTTCCAGACTTGACATAAATAATTTACTGAGGAACAACCAGAGGACCAGAGTGAGAAGTGAAACTGTGAGGATGACCCACAGGCACCACACGAGTTTCACTGTGGTAAAATGTGTCATCACTTTCAGCGCACATACAGATACTGTAATGTACGTTCTGAGTACCATCAATCTAACCCATGCTAGGTTCAAAAGACTGTCTCATAATACCATAACTAAATACAAAGGCACTATGATTAAATTGAGCAACAACAACTTAGGTAAAATTGGCTCCCATTTACATGAATGTAAATACCAAGTTACTACAGAGCACTGTAACAAATACTGTAAAAACTGAAAAAGAGGCAGGAACCGCTTAATTTCAGCATTAAGGCTCTTCCCCTGAAAATCGGCGTTCCTGTGCCTTTTCATGTTATTTCTCCCTCCCTGTCGATCAAATCTGCTACAATTTGGTTACATATACAGAGGTTTGATCTTATGGAATGCCCTGCCTTCTAATGTCATTAATTTGCCTCTTCTATAGTTAAGAAAGCTGTATAGGGATTGTTACGCTCACAGCAGTGTTTTCCACATGGACTTTAACTCTGATTTTTTGTTTTCTTTTTTCATGAATGCTGCCTGCCTTCTCAGGGTCTGATTTTTCTGCTGGAGTTGCTCCAAGAGCTTTTAAATGTTCTTTTGGTGCTTTGTCTTTGTTGTTTATTTTTTCTTTTTCCTGATTTTATTTTTATAACTATCTTATGAATTAGGTGGTGACATGTATGTTCTGGTGAACTGCCCTGTATAAGCCCCCTGAGGGTTTTTTTGCAGTTCACCTTCACATTTCTCTTCTTTTTTTCTGTTTTATGCAGTCTTTTATTTTTTGTGTTATATGTGAAAACAAAATAAAGTAAAGTAAAAGTATTTATGCCCTTCATACCTGATGCTTTTTAACAGGTCCCCTCATCTAAACTACTGCAGTCATAGTAAATTCAGACGGCTGAAACCAAGTCTTACCAGTCTGAAGCGTGGCAGTGGGATGGCAGAGAGGTCGATGGGGCTGCGCTCCGTGATGTTGACAAAGCGAGATTCCAGCACCGTGATGGCACACAGCACATGAACCCACCTGTGGGAAAAGGAAAACGTGAAGGCCAAACAGCACGACAATCCAGGGAACAATGTCTCTGCAACTGTCAAAGCACGTATTCAGCAACAAGCTTAGACCATTTCTTCTACAAGCTAAATATGTATTTTCCTATATAATATCGGCTAATTGGTAGTTTGTCTGCATATGAACCCTAAAAAAAAATCTAAAATAAAAATAAAGAAATCACTTTTTTAAATTTTTTTTTTTTTTTTTTTTTACTTTAAAAGCTCTATACCAATAATTTTGTATGTTTACATGTTACCTTATTCACAACCATTTTCTAAAACATAAAACTACATTTTAGTTTTCCTGGTATTTTGCTAAATCCCCCAATCTTCCAATCAATTGTTCAGGTGATACACCCACCTTAACATTCAATGTTTCGCCTACTATCGTGTACATCTGAATATAGAAGAACGGTCATTTTTAATTTCTTTGTCAAAGCCGTCTTCACCTGAGTCTAAATTCTGTGGTGGAGACATACATTTTCTTCTGTGCAGCTCTGTGTTGGACCAGTTAAATAAGTAACTTCAACAAAAAATAAAAACGATGTTTAGTTAGTTGTGCTGGATTACTTACTGTATCTCAAACATGTTTCAAGTCTCTACAAGTTGATTTTAACAAAATACTAGAATAAACTGAAACTAATGACAGTCTAGAAGGTAGGGGGAAAAAAATTCTAATATTTACCCTCTGGTAGTATGTTTTGGAAAAATGGTTGACAGTAATGTAAAAAGTATGCAGGATCCATGTATCGGACTCAAATATGCTGAATCACCGATATGCTCCTTTAAACACTATCATCTTATCAAAACAAAAGGCACAGAAATGTATTAAACTATAACCATGAGTGTGTAATCAAGGTCTTATCATCAATCTATTAAACAAATGTTTAATTATTCACCAAATCAGGATTTATATTTGTATAGTTGACATTTGTGCCAGAAGGACATGGAAAATCACTAATTACAATGAATAAACACAAGACACTCTAATCTCCTTCAAACAATAGTAATTAACTATTAAATGCAATGATCAATATTTTCTTGTTAAACAAGTTAAGAAATTAATAAGTGTTTCCAACCTTACAACTATCAGAATGATAGTTAGATAGTAAATAGTATTTAGATAAACAGCAGATTTGAATATAAAAACAAGTAAAAACTGGACTATAGCTGACTTAAAAATTTCAGGCTATGGTAACCTATTGATACAAGATGACTGTAAATATGAGGTTTTGATAGGGGAGTGGTATAATATATTATTCTGAGCAACATTAGGATGATGGCTGCAGCTAGATACCACATTATAACATGGCATAAGAGAGAGCAGGGTGGCTGCTGCTGCTGTCTATAGGCATTTCCTGTCCTTTACTTCCTGTCATTATTCATTTAGCTCAGACAGCGATAAAGTTTAACCACAGGCTGTGGGTGTACAAACAGCATGCAGTAATAAGTGCATTTAGCTTGAGGGCTTTATCCACCAAATGGATGTAACAGAGATAGACTTATGGAATGTGCAGACATGATGTCGTCACGGGAAAGTGAATGGCAGACATGGGTGTGAATCTATGCACCAGCCACAAACACTGCTTGACGATGTTTGGTAACTTTACTTTTACAGATTAATGAAGCAATTTTAATTGAAGGAATACTATATATTTTGATGAAGATTCTCAATCATCCAGGCGCTAGATAAGTTGTAGAAAACTCAGTTAGGTCAACTGGATTCAAGTTTTTAATTCTGAAACGTGTCACCATCCATCCAAATGGCTTCGTCAGTCAGAAATGAATGCAAAGAAGGAGGTTAAATCTACAGTAACTATGGTGTCCAAACACAACCTATCTAACACAAGCTATTAGTTGTGTTTGGACATCATAGTTACTGCAGTTACTGGAGAAAACTTCTGGCCTGTAGTGTGTGTGTGTGTGTGCGTATATATACACGTGCACGCACGCACGCACGCACGCACGCACACACACACACTACAGGCCAGAAGTTTCAGGCCATGCCCAGATTTTTTTTTTTTTTTTTAAATCATCAGTACACTGTTTTATAATTTATTAAACAGGAAATGACAAAAATATATAAAATTCCTGTATCACAAACTATAAATCTGCAGTCCTCAATATGAAGTTCAGAAGATGCAGAGCAATAGCATTAGCAGACTGTGTAGCAACTTAATCCCAAAATGATGTGGGAGAAGGCAGACAGCAGCTATTGAATAGAATGTTAAAACATATCAGCAAGGGAGTTGGAACACAACTGGAGTGCACTAATACAGACTGGGCATGCCTTCATTAAAAATCATTTCTTGAGCCATAGTGGCTACACAATGTGCTGTTGTTGACAAATTATTCTTGACAACTAAAAATGAGTTACATTTATTTTATATATTTTGTCATTTTCTGTGCAATAAACTGTAAAACAAACTATGTATTGATGATTTTTTTTTTTAATCTGGGGGTTGCCTCAAACTTCTGCCCTGTAGTGTAGGAATACTATATTGTCTAACATGGTCCAAATGTGGCATTGTGTAGTTAAGATCTTTCATGTGTTTCTATATGTCGAACATGTCTGTGGCTTTTAAACAGATAAGGCAGAATGTTTCTTAGTATGAGGCTTCTTTGTCTATGGATCATAATTCAATGGAGGCTACATGATGCCTGCTGGCAACACTTACTTGTTATTATTGGCTCTTTGCAGAGCTCCGCCTCTCAGGGAACATAGACAGCAGTCCTGTGAGAAGAAACATGCAGTCATTTCATGTTAATGTGCTTATGTTTGAGAATATTGCCTGTAAAAAAAAAAAAAAAAAAANAAAAAAAAAAAAAAAAAAACAGGTTTTGTATGTGGTGAAATCCAGAGGATATTAAATGTGCCAGTGAAGATGAAAAAGGCAGCATATACTGCATAGAACCCTTTGAAGACAAATTTAGCACAGTCTGCCATGATAAATTCAAATGAAATTTAATGTACCACAGCCATTACGTTCAAAATGTCATATATGGATAAAGCATGTTTCACAGTAATCATAGTTCAACAAGTAACTGCATGTACATTAATTCCCCCAAATTTTTCTTTTTCAAAGTGAAGTGGACTGTGCGTTCCGTTCGCTGTGTGTATCCTGTTAACATGTTTCTTTAGAACTCCACTATAAATTATTTATATCCGACACCAGGCATATTCTGAACCGATTTAATCAGCACCGTATCAGCCAATCAAGATGCATTAACTATACAAAGACAGCTCTGTTCTTAATCCTTTGCTCACTACAACCCAATATACTCCAGCCATACCACTGTCAAAATGATTCCTCATTGATCCTATTCCAGCAGTGTAAATAAATGATATCCACACTGGTTAAAAAATGGTCACTTTGCCTCTATTTCAGCAAAATTTCTTAAATCCTGCTGTTAGTTGAAAACTGTAGTTGCACTTCAGTATTTGGTTCATGTACGAAGGAAGGCTGTTCAAATTCCATCCAAATCTTGCTACCATAACAGATCCACACCGACACCAGTCTGTCTTTATGGATATTATATTAAACAGTATAGAAAATATTAATAGAAATATGTTTTTTTTTCCTGCAGAGCTGTTCAACTCACACATATTTTTATGAAAACTGGGGTTGGCTTTTCTAAGTTTAATGAAAGCGTGCTTTAGGTTCAAGTGTGCACCGTGCAGCTGCAATATGCAACAAAATATAAGACTTCGACTCAATATCAGCAGATACTGAGAATACATCAAATGACTTCCTCCTGCATTTGATATCGTCTGAGTCTGCTTGATTTGGATATCTTCCAAGTCATTTGATATCAGCCTGTGCTGCAACCTATCTTCTGGTATCTTACAGCACAGACGAAAACTGTGTAGCGAGGAAGAATTAAAAAGAGAGACTGTGTTTAAGTGATTCGCAGACTTGGTTGTCAGCAAAAATCCTCCACATATTCTCAACTTTTATTGAGTCAAAGAAAAACATTTAGACTTGGTGAACTCTGTCAGATACTCATGTGGATGTTCGACTAAATACTTGAGATAATTTAAATCCTGAGGTGCCAGAAATCAACAATATCATGTGAATTTAGGGTAGCAACGCCCCCTAGTGGACATACACATTTATGCTAAAATTGGCTAATTTCCAAAGTGACAAAATGTACTGTTCTGAGAATGGATTTTAACTAAAGCATAATCTATGCCATCAAGTAACAGAGATGCAAATACATGAACTGTGCAGTCACAGCAAGATTTAAGGTCAAACCCTGATCATAGTAATCCTCCTGTCTTCTAATCAAAAAAGTAAATAATCTACCATACACCCAGCAGAGATTTTAGCTTTTGATTGCAAAGTTATGCAAACTTAAAAGAGATATTCAACTATAGTTCATAGAGTTGTGATGCACAACAACCACTGAAAAACCTAGACCAGAGGTTGTTACAAAGACTGTTTACTGGGATATACTATTCGCTTAGTATAATTCTGCGGAATCAATGAGTAAATAGTTTCTTTTGAGTGCTTTGATGAAATGCCGTCATGAAGCATATTTCTGGTTGAGCATATGACTCATTGTTTCAACCGGATGCTTTAAGAAATCAAACTGAATCGACTGTTTCTTCTATTTCGCTTTGAGGGATCTGAGCTGAACTCACTGAACCGAAACAATAACACTCTGAATCAACTAAAATTATGTGCTTTGGGTTTTTCCATGATACAGAATTTACTGCTGAGAGTTGTTCTTGTTTTTGTGTTAATGGCTACATTATTGAAAATAAGGGATTGTGGGTATATTGTGGTACTCAGGGAGCTGAGTTCCTGTACCGGTTTGTTGTTTTATGTCTCTCAACTGAGAAAAGTAGATCCTGAAACCGAAAAGGTTGGGCACCCCTGCTCTAGCATATGCTTACAAGTCCACTTTCAGAGGATTGGGTCTATACTGTTAACTAACCTCGGTGGTGGCATTAGCCTCACAGCGGGCACACAGCCAGTCGTCCAGCTCCGTTTCATCCTCTAAAACACCATAGCAACCTGAGCAGGAACAGGAAAAAAGAACATGTCACATATTCTCTTCTCCTAAAGTCACACAGGTTCTGTTTTGTTTATTAAGGATGTTCTCCATTTGGCTTGTTATTTAAAATAATAGAATGTTAACTTGTTATACTCTAGAACAACCTCAAGCCAAGCTGGACGAAAGAACAAGTATTTGAAAATGTTACAACCACAGTAAAATAAGACAAGTGTAGTGAATCAAACAAATTTATATAATTTAGTGATGGCTGTTTTAATCACTACTCTAGATTTTAAACAGTCCTGGGGTAGTTTCCTAAAAAAATAAGAACACCTCTGGGTATTTATGAGTTTTGTTTCACTATTTATCAATGAGGTCTTTTAACAGCTATTGGTTAATCAACAGGGACTCACTGGTGTGTACACGGACACAGCACTGAGCGCAGCTGACCAGCCTGCTTGTCCCGTCTTCTGCTACATTTGGGTTCGACAGTTGTCCCTCCTCACTCTCACTTGTCCTGTTGGTGTTGGTGTTAAAACACATTTCGGGGATGAGTGGCTTAGACCACTGGCTGCCCCCTGGATGGTTCACCAGCAGCATGCTGGAACTGCCACTGCTGGACTCCGACTTAAATCAAACAAAAGTCCAGAGATTAAAGAGGGACTCGAAAGGATGATCATAAAGGATGGTCATAAGCAGAAGAGTCAAAGCTGTTGTTCTATACCTGGTGGTAAGTGTGAAAGAGCAGGCAGATACAGCAGTAGGGGGCCTGTCTGCCCATGCGCTTGTTGTAATCTAGTTCTATCTGGGGATTATATGGCCGACATTGCCACAGCTGGGTTAGAGGCTTGGCCCACTCTTCTTTCTCCTCTTGCTCGACCTCCGTATCTGCATACATATCTGCAAATGTGATGACAAGATGAAGGGCATGGGGGTTGAGTGCGATGCGTGCAATTTAGAAAGGTAAGGGTGAAGATGAGAGAGAGGCAAAGAGTTGATATGCATACAGGTGATATAACAAATTGACAGAAGTAGTAGTGAAGTCAAGACGTGACATTATGAAAGGTCCTGCATACCATCATCGCTGTGCACCTCTCTGAAAAGTGGATGATGGCGCGGCAGCTTAGGGAGCTCCACCTGCTGCTGCTGCTGCTTCTTCACCATTGACTTACAGTATGACTGCTCTTCTGACACCTAGTGGAGGGTCACATGTACAGCAAAAGGAAAATTCAACAGAAAATACACCACATCTGTACCAATGAACACAGTATCAGCTGCCATGAAGAACCCCCCCCCCCANTGGGAGCTCTGTACTGGTATGCATACATTTCCTGGTAAGCATCAGACTCAATCATTTGCTTAAAATTTGGTCACAGCTAGGAGTTACTTACGTGATGAGTGATCACCATCATCTCATCATGCACTGATTTCCTCAGAGCAGAGGTGTCTTGCAGGATGATAATGCCATTATCCGCAAGGGGGAAGTGGTTACTCTGTGGTTTGGACAGCATGATTAATTATTCACTTGGGAATAATGTCTGATCCCCAGAGAGCTAAAGCAAAATGTGTTTTAGTATCAGAGATTAATAATGATGCTACGGTTGAAGGGATTAGTGCGCCAACACCATGCAAAGAAAACACACCAGTACAGAGCTGCTGAGAATGTGGAAATGCGATGTTGCTGTTTTTTGTTCCATGCACAACAGGATTTCAAAGCAAAGATGACTGGGACAAATCATGAGCTCTAAATACATGTTTCAGTTATATGTGCAGAAATGGCTTATTTTGTGTTAGTCTGACAGAGAGAAAAGATGACGTATGTAGCGATGGTTATAACCTTTGCTTAAACATGCATGTATCACTATGCAGAGCCACAGAATGTCAGCAGTGACAAACATGCAATGATTTTGAGATTTCAGCCTGTAGAATAGTGTCTTTGTGCATTTCCTCTTGCTACACCCAACCAACATGAAAAAAGACTGACCTTTCGCTTGTTGTTCTTGGAGACCTCCATCACCGTTTTGCTCAACGCTGTGGTCTGTGTTTCACATTTGAAAGAAGCAGGTCTGCTGATGGGCACAGCTTTAGGCTTCTCCCCTTCAACTTGAGCCACAGCTGATATGAGCATTTTAGGCTTGTTCTTCTCTAACAGGCGCTCCACTGGACTCTGTGCTTTGGAATTGTTCTGCTCTGCTTTGGTAAGAATGATTGCAGATATTGGCTCTGATTGCGAACTTTCAGAGCTCTGTGTCTGAGCTGGGTACTGAATCTGTGTGTGTGAGGGTGTGCAGGTCTTGTGCTGGAGATGACGGGGTAGATGCTCTCTGGCGTAGCTGTGCACCTGGAGCTGTGTGTGAGATTGCTGCTGCTGCTTTTCTGAAGTGTAGCTGTGTACTTGAAGGGCGTCTTTTGGACTTAGAGTCCTGTGGAAAAGCAGGCTAGCTACTCCCATTTTGCGGGCAGGCTGAGTTGTGGTTTCAGTCCAAGTGGGCGTCACTGCTACTGATAGATGCCCATTTCTGGGCTGTGACTGAGCTGAGATGGCTGGTGCACGGGTCTTGGTGTAATGAGGAGAACGGCCACTGTTGCCTTGGGTAAAGGCCCTGTGGAATGGATCCATCAAAGTGAGCTTGGTTGGTGTTACAACCAACTTTGGTGGCCCTGTAAATAAAATCAAAGATATTTTCATGAGGAAAATAAAGTTTACACTTGAATAAATGCAATATCTCATTTATATTGTTTTCTTCACCACAATTGAAAGTATTTGGTGTAAAGGAACCTAGTAAGACAATGAAAAAATTATAATACCTTTATTTCTCTTGCAGTCTTGTGAGACAGTACGTGGTGGTATCAGGCTTAGCCTGGGACGCTTCCCATACTGCTGCACTTCTTCATCTTCTTCTTTGGGAACAACGTCCCGGGGCACATCCAGACAAACCCTGTGTCTCTTGGTTTCTATTCTCTGTGGAGGGCTAAGGGTTTACACAAACAGAGACTTAGTGCAGGAAATATATACGTAAATAAAAAGTAAATCTGTTCTGGGTGATAATCAAGCAATATCCCTGCAATTTTTCTGCAAAAGTAGTCACAAAGTTTCCTATTCAATTATTTTATTTAGTCATTAATGATCCAGATCACATCCAACCAACAAAATCTTTCCTCAAAGTCAATTTTGATCCTTCAGCCTTGCAATTTTTTAAACTTGACTACAATTTCTAACACAACCTGCAAACTGCATTGTAATATTTAAGCTGCAAATTCAGACATTCTGGGTTCAGTACTTGCAAAACCTGATAAAATGAGAAACTGGGAATGCCAAAGCCAAACACCATAAGAACATGAAAACACAAACAATTTTTTTTTTTTTTTTTNTTTTTTTTTTTTTTTTTGCTATATATGACCTACCTCTTACGCTCTCCATCCTCCCCACAGCTTACTAAGGAGCTACTGTTACTGCCATTGGCGCCACTGAAGGATTCTCCCAGGAACTCCTTAGCCTCGGGGGTGGGCTGTGAGTGGTCGATGGGTACCACGTCTCGTCCTGACAACCACTGTTCATAGCGATCTGGCTGGAATTTCTTCACAAATACATCCATGGAAATCTTAACCATGTCTTTACGGCAAGAGCACTAAAAGGGGCAAAAGGCACAAATGGACCACAGTTCAATTGATAGATGCTGTTTGTTCCATTCCATTTTGTCTTAATTATTGACAGATTTTTCCTAATTATTGGCAAATATATTCAACCATATGTTGAATATATTTTCTGATATTCTTTCTCACAAGACAGATACAAATTTGAGTTGTCCTCACCAAAACTGCTTGCTTGCCGTACTCAATCCATCGCTCAGTCGCAAAGTTGGTGGATTCCGCACAGTTGAAACCGTGGTTAAAACCCGCATGATAGGCGTAAGGAAAAGTCACTATGAACTGACCAGCCTCCTGAGTAATCTAAGAACATTTGAATAAAAGAATTAGTGCCTGCAGGTGATAAGTTTTGCTTGTCTTGGCTATGGGGAAACCATGAGCAGTATGAGATCACCTGACAACAGAAATCTGAAATACAAAGAACTGTTCTTCCCATACCTTTTCAAATGGAATGCCATATTTCTTCAGTATAGAGGGAGAAATAAGAGTCATTTTGTGCCTCAAAAAGGCCTCGCAGTTTTGGGCACTACCAGGAAAGAACCCTAGAAGAGACAGCAAATGATGTTGACTTGTCATAGATAATTAGCAAGTCTCACAGCCTGTATTTAACAGTCTCGTGCATTGGCAGAAAATATCTGACTGGTCTCCTACCCTGAGCAAGACGTTCCAGTCGTTTTCCATGCTCTGGAGGAACACAATACCTGCAGACATTAAAATCAAGCTCATCATTCACAGAAAACTGCTTTTATCTATTTAGCTAGCTGCATAAATAACCATTGTGTACCTTAGATATGTTCAGCTTGACTTAAAATACAATTCATCTTCCTTTGGGATCAAGTACAAGTGACATGTTACTGAAGTTTTTTTTGGTTTTTTTTTCAGCTGTTAGTTCCATATACATCAAGACAAATAGAACAGATTATTTTTTTGGTGCAATACCTTGCTTTTACTGGAACCCTCTTTGAAAGGACCCGCAATAGTGCTGACTCAATAGCCTTATTGAAATGAATGAGGAACCCTGCTTTTCTCAGCAGCGCTATTGTTGTTGTTGTGAAACAGCCCTGAGGCATGTAAAAGACAACTATTTCCATGTGACAGAAAAATCTTTGTACTAAAAGAATTAATCAATACTACATATCCTTATCTGTAATCCCACTGCTTTTAAGCAGTGAGAAAACTAATCTATAAATATTAAAAGATTAGTAACATTTATTTACTTAAGAATGTGCTATTATGCAACTTGTTCAGAATTACCAACTCAGGAATGAAAATGCATTCTGTGCATGTGATACTAAAAAGAATCGTTTGCACCATTACCATGATTTTGGCTCTCCGAAGTGCAAGTAGTTGATGCTGTAGAGGTCCATGTCCTCAGTATGCCATGCAAAAGTGGTCTTCCACATGCCAAAATACAAGTAGGGTGTATTAACACCCTCAATGGTGATGCCACTGTCATGTTCCACAGTATCGAGAATGCTGCCAAGGTGACAAATATTCCACTCTTTCACTTCCTGTGGGAGTGTAGCAAAAAGTATAAGATCAACAGATGAGTGTTGAGGAAATGAAGAGCAGCACCAACACAAATTGTCTTCATTTCTTGTGTATAAATTCAAGAGATGCACAAAATGCTCACAGAAAACCAAAAAATACTGTTGAATATGCACTACAGTAACAACATGGAACTGTAAGAGTATTACATGAACTCACAGGATCATATAGGGATCCATTGACATCTGCTCCATATATGGGAGGATTAAATGTCACATTCTTCCAATACTTCCTCTCCAGCTCCTCAAAGCCATCGTAGTGAGGGCTGCAGAACCTATTAAAGGCATCAACAACAGCTAATCAGCACAAATGAACAATGCAAATAATTTTCAATAGCCAAAGTTGAAAAGTGCAACTGATAGTATCAACTTGCATACATATAAATCTAAAAATCAATTTTACAAAAATACAAGACAACATAAAAGGCTTTAAATTCCTCTTTTTATCTGCATTTCTCACTTGTCACTGTTGGCAGTCTTGCGGAACTCCCTGACGGTCATGGATTTCTTCTGGATGTTGTACTGTGTGAAAAGGCCTGACTGGCCTGTCACCACCTGCTGAATGGGTGCAGGTATCACCAAATCGTCTATATCATCATAGGAAGATCTGGGCTTCCATTCCTTTGGTGGGACAATCTTGGGAGGAAGAAACTGTACAGTGAGTTACTGTTTTTCTTAGACTGGTTTTCTCAGTTTTCTAAACAGTTCTTAAATGGTAGACTTGTATCCAGTGTCTTACAAAGTGATTATTATTCTTTGGGAACAATTTAGACAGTTTTTTTTTCCCCAGCAGCTGGTGTACATAACTAGTGCAAAATAAAGAGTGATGGGAAAGTAAAACAGATGGCTTGATGTTTCTCCAAATAAAGTAATACAAGATGCACTGATTCTGATGGGCCACTGGCCTTAAAAATTTGTCATTAATCATTAAACAACCATTACTGATTTCAATTTTTATAGCTGTTGGGACATGGAAAAACATTTGCAATCATTAACTAAGTGTTACATTTCATATATGAATATGGCCCGTGAGCATGTGTTGTAGTAATACTTACTTTAGCAAGACCTGCCTTGTGTGCTCCCTGGGACTCCATGTATGCAATATAGCGGCTGAAATTCTTGAACTCCTCCACAGTGGGGTAAAAAGTCGCAATCCCCTTGGAACCAGGGTTTTGGGAACTCAAGTCGGATGCCATCTCAGAGGTCAGTGGTGGCTCTTGTAGATTTTGAATGAACAAGGAATGAGCAATTACATCTGCCATTTCATGTAATCATTTAAATCCTGAGGTGATTCCAATATATATCCCAAGAACCCAAAACTGAAGCCTACATGTTTTTGACCTGCAGTCTGTAGTTAAATTGAATTCTATCAAGACCAGTTATCGAACTTGAGCTGATGTAGCTTGAAGTACCAACAGAAGGCTTTAGAATAGTAACAATATAGAACTGAAGATTACTCTGCCAATTCAGTTAAAACACTCAAAACTCAGTTATGATATGTTCTGACAAGCCACCTGAATGATAAAATTCTTCCACCCTTTACTGGTTAGCAGTTAATTTTAGAATCAACTATTTTTATTGATCATATTTAAGACAAAGCTAAGTCTTGGCTCAAGCTTCATTTTTGAGCTCCAGACCCCTCATGAATCAGATCAGTCTGAGGTTCATCGGCCTTCAGGGGCCTTCTGGCTGTTTCTGGGTTCAAGTCGACAACCAAAGGGTTGCTTTGGTTTGCTTGGTCAGGTTGCTCCCTCGCTGTCAGTTGCTGTTAATAATTTTATTTTTATCCTCATGTTTGTCATATTCCGTTTTCAATGTATGTTCTGCAGCAATGTATTTCAATGTATAGCTGCACCCTTTCAAGACATTGTGTACAATTTTACTCACAACCTGAGCTTGATGGTAGCAACAACTCTTTTTTTTTTTTTTCCATTTTGTGTTGCTTTTATACATGTGCTAGTATAATCTTCTTATGCTTGTTGCAGTTCTCTCTTGATGTAATTTGTAACTGATGCTTCAAACAACCAGAATCTGTACATATTTCTACATGTTATGAACAATATTAACTTTAAAGATGGGGCAAAATATTACCAGTGGAAATATATTCATGCGATTAAGCCATTGCTGAGTCTGAGTAATAGCGATTTACTCTTTTGAATGCATAGCCTGTTTTCCTGTAAAGTTACCAAAGTGACAGGCTGAAAAAAGGTTTTGTTACGCGTATAAAATGTTATGTCTGTGTTTTCTCTAACTATACAGGGAACACGGCTAATCCTGGTCCGGGGCGTGACCGTTGAGGTCCTGGACTAAAAACATGTAGGCTTCCCTGATTGGTTGAACACAGCGTCGCTTTAACTCGGTCGAACTAGCCAATGCTAGTTAGCTCGCTACTTTACTAACCTGCTATAGCAACGCAACGTTACACCATATTACGACTATACAACATACAGCGTTAGCATAGCATTAGCTAACACGTTAGCACTGCTGTTTTCCTAAGCATTTAAGCTCCATTTATTATTGTCACATAGATTAAATTTAAACGACATAGAGTAAAGACTTTGTTCTAATAATACTGCTGGAGAAACATAAATGAACACAAGAAAGCTCGTTAGCTTTAGGTGAAATTGACTGTTGAAGAATCAGGCTATTTTCTGTGTTCCTGGATCCACTACAGCTACACTTTATTCAGTCGTATACGTAATTGTAAAGTGCGAGGAAATTTGAACACAATTTCCTTAACGTTCTCTTAAAATTACATACAAAGCAATAACTACATTACTCTTACAATACACAGTTAAACCAAAGATTTATCCTGTGATTAGCCAAGTCTTCAACGTCGTTTCCAGGAAATAGACGGTACCCTGCCTCTACCATCGACTACAGCTAAGAATATGAGAATCAGTTCCGGCTAGTTTAGCAGACAGCCTAGCATTGTGAGTTGTGACGAAGTAGACGCAACACGAAAATACTAACCTCCTCCTCCAGGTTGATTCAGAATTTCTCCTTTTCGTTGTAAATGCCTTGAAAGTTGGAACAGCAGTGCTGGACAAAACAGAAACGAAAAAGCCTCAAAACTAAAGCCCCTGTGCATTGAACACTGTCCTCCATTAGGACTCGTACGCATGCACACGCATTTCGGATTTTGTTTACCACAACACGCATGGCGTACGCTCAGCCAATCAGAGGACGACTCCGATAATACTGACATTTCTTTCATTTTTTCTTGATTAAGATGCTTTTTTTTTTTTTTTTTAAATTATATCATTAATAACAGTACATGCAAAGAGATAAATAAGCTTATATATAGTTTTTATCTGAAATAAGCAGCACAGAAATTAAAACACGGTTCATTCAAAGGAACAATGTGGAAGTGGTGATAGATTTTTTTTTCACTAAATAGTCTCATATTTTCAAAACTTGAGGTTTAAAGGCCATACCAATGATTTTGAATGTTTGAGCCAAATAAATATAGCCTGTGTGGTCATTACATTACTGTCAATCATTTTCCAAAACACACTACTGGAGTAGTAAATAATAAGTAGTAAATAATAATAAGTAGTAAATAATAGAATTGTTTTTCCTACTTTCCAGACTGCCATTGGTTTCCAGAATGCTATTTATAATCAACTTGTAGAGACGTGAAATGTGCTTGAAATAGGTAATCCATCACAGCAAACATGTTTTTATTTTTTGTCAAAGTTACATATTTAACCAATCCAACACACAGCTACACACAGAAGAAATGTATGTCTTTGTAAGGGAATATAGTCCCAGGAGAACACTTCTTTTTCCCAACTTCTACAGTTATGCCTAAGTTTTAGCAGGTGAAATACTGAATTTTAAGGTAGATGTATCACCTGAGCATTAGATTTTGAAAGATTAAAGGATTTCAAAGTTTCTCTTACCTAGTAATTTTCTGCTTGTTGATTTATCACAATTCCACCTGCAGGTCATGTCAGCTTGGAGGATCTATTTCCCACATTGAGCCTTACTGTGTCATCACAATCTCTAATAAGTCATGTTTTCTTTATAGTAGCAAAACGACCATGTATGTAATTTCAATTATGATTTAAGTGTTTCTTTTATGCAAAAAATTTATTCTCATATTTGAGTTCCCCTCTCTTTTAAGTGAATTTACTTGACTTATTAAACCCATCAGAGAGAAAACATACCGTACTATACATTATTACTGTACAAAATCACAAAGACAACCATAGACTGTGAACATTTGTTTTTATTTCATGCCAGGAAAGGCACATTCATACACGACTTCAACAGTTTTGATAGGATATATAATGCTATATGCATCTACATCCAGGCAGTGCATATGTTATGAGTCCCATGAATAAATGCCACAATAATATTAATGCATTTTATTAACCACAAAAGATACAGTAGATCACATTAGAGCACTGACAATTTGTATATCCACACTTTTAGCAGAAAGAGGAAGTACATGTGCACCCTGCAGTCCATACAATTTTACTGACATTTTTCACCAAGGAGAAATAGAGTACAATGCATCAGCAGCACTTGATGGTATTTTGGAAAGTCCATACATAATATATAATATTTTAAGAGGCATCAGGGCCAGCTTAGTTTATTTCTATAAAATGTACACTCCTTTTTACCCACTATCCAAAACATTATCTGTTTTGTCCCAGTTGCATAAGACCAGTCATGTTGCATCCACATTCTGTCAAAAATGCATATATAACAGACCTGCATTGTTTGTAAAAATATCCCCATCGTAAGGGGAATTTCTCCTTTGGCTGACTGATATTTCTGATATTTGAGTTTCTACGCTGGACAAATGCAGCAGCTTACAGAGTCTGCACCCCAAAACAGTAAAAACCATGCAATCAACAGGCAAGCACTGTCACACAGCCTATTAGACCGTGCTTTGTACTTGCATCTTATTGTCTCATTATGAGACAAAGCAACACCCATGAATGAATGTCTCACCAAGAACATAATTTTTAGCTCACCCTTTCAGTCTGGCACCATTCTATGAAGAGGGGGTGGACTGGAGATTCATAGGGGAACAAACTCTTCTTCTGCATTTATCAGCTTCATTAGAGACGCAACAGCTTGAAGCAGTCCATACAACCACATATTGTCCTGACAGTTGCTGTTATTTCAGAATAAAGGCAAATTAATACTTACATGAAGAGGAACACATTTGATTAAACAACAGGAATGCAGTGGGGTTTTTCCAATATGAGGATATATTCCAACTCCTTGAAAACCAAATCATGGCCTCTATACTTTGCATCCTTTGAATACTTTTGAAGATCTGGCTGCTAGAATAAAGGAGGGGGACTTTTTGGCTTTTATGTTTGTTCACATCTGCTTTTTCAACCAATTTTAGATATAACTTTTGTAATATATACTGTATATATTTAATTTTGATTCAGCTACTGTGAATTAATGACATGGTTGATTTTATATTAGAGATAAATATATGTAAATAAAATTGCTGTAATTTGGGAATATAAGCCAATTTTATTGATAGTAGCTATGACTAAGTCTATGTTTGAGACAATGGACAACTTATGGATGTAGTGATAAATGGTTGGTTGGGAGTTGGATATTGAAATTTTGTTTCCGGAATGAATTTAAAGGATTTGTGGGATCCATTTAGTAACATATTGCAGGCATTTCAATAAGCATGTGCATCTGTTTGTATATATATTTTCTGCTTTTAGCCAATTTTCCATTACCATCTAGTCAGAATTTGATAGTACAGTATTATTATCAACACTTCATATCACTCAATATCATTTTATGTTTTTTTTTTCTTTCATCAGAATACTGGCAAAAATCATATTAATAGTATGACTACTTAGTTCACTGCATATGTGTCTGCCATGTCTCAGATTTCCACTGAAAACACAGGTAGAATGAGCCTGATGCCAACAGAAGCTGTATGGTACTTTACAGAATGTATTAGATAAAGGTGAGGAAATTCAGACACCATTTAATGACTTTTGTGTCTTTTGCCATTTGGTCTCTTAATGGTCAATTCTTCACCAGAAATATTTCATACACAAATCCCAAATGGACATTGTCCTTTTGACCTCCAGATAGTGTTTCATTTTGCCACCATGGCATGACAAAGCACAAATCTTTATCAATAAGAGAAGCAGAAACTGGCAGTTTCTGCATTTGCATCTGGTCCTCTTGTTTTTACGTATCTTCCTTCCTTTCATAATTGGCACAATGCCTAAGTCCTGCTTTATCATGGAGCACCAATAAAGCCTTCATCTTCAGACATGGCTCTGTTTATAACAGCTTTCAGCCAAGGAGCAGCTTCATGAAAACAAGCCAACTGCCAAAAAGGCCTTCTGCTCATGGATCAAAGATAAATTTTCACTTCTTGTTGGTTATTTGTCCATGGTCTTATGTATTTTCAGTGTGTGGGCAGTGTCACTGACAGAAACAGCCTTCTCTGTGTCTGATTTGCTGCTGTCTTTTCTGGACATGTCAGGCTCCCATAGAAAGAACTCATGCAGGAGGGTGTTGACAGTGTCTGGACACTCCATCATGACCATGTGGCTTCCCTCCTCAATGACTTTTAGGAATGCAAACAGCAGGATCTAGAAAGTAAGCCAAAATAATGAAGAAAGAATGCTCTAATACGAAATAATACAGCACAAAGAAGACATTTCATTTTAAATGTAACGTAAAAATCAACTGTGTTCTGTCTGTTGTGTGTACCTCTGCCATGCGCTGGTCCTCATCCATGGGCACAAACTTGTCGCACATGCCATGCACCAGAAGGATGGGCACAGTAAGCTCGGCATGATAGACCTCATCCCCCTCAGGCCAGTACTGGCCACTCATCATGGCACGCAGAATGAACGGAGACACATTGAAGGCATTCCCCTGCTTCAAAAGCTGCTTCTCTTTGGCACCCTGACGGGCAAATCCAGCTCTATAGGTGTGGGAGAGAGAGGAGGTGTTACCTGGAACTGTTAGGTGTACAGTTTGATGAAGAGTGCAGGTGAGAGGAAAAGGCGTTGAGAGTTTTTCTACATTGTTTGTCATGACACTGCTATAAATCACACAATCAACTATTCAGCAATGCAAAGTATTTTATGGCAAGTGATCCTGTTTTGTCTGCAGTGAAGGAAGTTACTAATAGTGTGTCATTGTCTGTAGTGTTAATTTTGGCATCACAGTTGTCAATCTTACTTGAGGAAGCTCCAGGCCAGACAGGGAGACAAACAGTGAAGGACACAAGATGGCAGCTGGAAGATGGAGCAAAGGCTTGGCTCCAGAGCTGTGGGACCTCCACCATTGATCATCACCACTTTATGGACCAGATCAGGATATTCATGGGCCAAGAAGGTACAAAATGACACTCTGGAAGAGATATAATGGGATGGAGACAAAATGCGAACAACTGAAAAATAATTTGGAATAAAAATCAGAGTGAAATACAACCCATTACTTTGATTAGCTCTAGATTTCTATAAGTATCTCACAGAGACTCACCCGTATGAGTGGCCGATGAGAATATTTCGTTTACGAGCATATCTCTTAAAGATGGCACGTAGATCCTCTGCCAAGGCATAAAAAGTGTAAGCCGCTGCAATCTGCGGGGCAGTGCTGGCTCCGTGGCCCGCCAGGTCTGGTGCGATCACCTCATAGCCAAGCCGGGAGAAGAAGTCCAGTTGGCTGCCCCAAATGTCCAGAGATCCTCCGACGCCATGCACAAAGAAGAGTGCTACATCTGAGTGCGTCCCTTTGCAGCTTGAGATCACCCTCTTGGAGTCAATTAACACCGTGCGCTTGGGTTTGCGACGACGGCGACGAGGAGGTGGAGCAGGTTTCTGTTCCCCATGGGTGGAAGGAACTGGGGGAGGAATAGGATTGGGGTCTGGAGAAGAGGCAATTTCTTTGTAGTCAGCCAGCTCTACCTCTAAAGTGCTACAGGGCTCCAGATCTCCATCCTGACACTGCAGGATCTCAGAATATAGAACATCACCCAGATTCTCAATCACCAGCTGGCCATTGCGGTAGACTGTGATCTTCCTCTTGCAGTGGACACTGTTCCCGGTAATACTCTCATTATTGGAATCCTCAGGAGAGCCAGTGTCATCACAATCACCACAACCATCCCTCTTCTCCTTGCCTGCCATTTGGTCTTCTGTTACTACTGGCTGACGCTCAGGGATGATATGTCGCACTCGCAAAACTCTCCCAGGTTTCACCTCCACAAACTCAAAGCCATCAGATGGTTCAGACGACTCCAGAGGCAAAACCAGACTGGTAGCCTTCCCAGTCAGGCAGCACAATATCCCTTCAGTAATACTGGTCAGCATGGTGCTTCCCTGCATACATAAACAATATCACGTCAGAAAAAAAGAGAAATGACTGCAAAGTCCTGATGAGTGATTATAGCAAAGTCATTATCTAGATCCTAAATTTGAAATCTTATATAAGCAGATTTATAGTTTTATGAAAAGTTCAAAACGTAAAACGAAACTGCATGTAAGATCATTACTTTGTTTTATGTTTGAGTTCCTTGTATAAACTATTTCACAGTTTCAAACAAATGGCTTAAAATTTATTTCCGATACGGTGTTTGCAAATGTCAGCAGCTGTAGTCAAATTGGACCCATGCTGTTTCCTAGCAATGCAATTTCAATAAAATGATCTATAAGCTTTTCTTTTCATTTTAACAGTTCACAGCCAGCATAGAGGAAAATGAAACGCATCAACAGCCTGGATGTTTTCAATCTGTTACAGGCTCCAGCTAACAATTCAAATTCAAGATAGCCAGTTTATGTCCAGCAGCAAGGGTTTTGTAAAGCTCTTCTCAGACGTTAACCTCAGTGAACACGGGCTATCATTCAGGGGATCAAATAATAGAAGAAAAAAAAACAGCACTTGTGCCGCAGTACAGATTCAATGTCATTGAAGATGATACCAACTGAGACGTTTGCAATAAATAACTTCCTAATTTTAACATGGTCAGCCTCTATATAAATAGAAAATGCCAGTCATGAGGTATGACTGTGTATATCAGCAAACGTCTCATAACTGTATGAACAGCAGTTCCATCAGATTCACTGTCTCCCATGTCTTTGTTCCTATAAACTGCTCATGGCCACTCACAGCTTAAATGCATTTTGGCATTTGTACAGATAGTAGATCATCAGTACATGCTACTCGTGCAAAGTAAGGCTGATTATCACAAGGAAACAGTGGGAAAAATCTCCATGGTTAGTCTTTGTTGTTTCCTGGTTACAGAAACCGTGAAACAGAATGCACATTGTCTCGCTGCCTACAGCTTTCATATATATCACATGTTTATATCTAAATCATGGCATAACATCTTAGCAGGTGTAACTTATTAAAATATACAATTATATGAAATAAATATTAATAGTTTAATATCAAGGGATTCTCATAGGCTGAACATAACTGTGTTTAGGGGAATTGTCACCATTGCTTTTTAACCATAAAAACTCCATATTTTGTTTTGCCAGAAAGTAAAATTTTCACCATAAGTCAGTGTCATTGTTACAACAAAGCACATGATCTTCTTAAGATGTAAATTCATATTTGACCTTTATTCATTATTCAAACATCATCACTGTAAATTATTCATGTAAACAGCACTTGTAATGTTGACTTGACGTTCCATCAGCTTTTGCTTAAGTCTAAAGATGAACAATGTAATGTCTTGAACAATATTTTTGCTAAGGTGAATTAATGAAGCAGACTTGTGATTTAGAAGACTGGTACTACAGTCAAGAGTGGAAATGGCCTCGGCAGACCAGATGCTCATCTTCATCTGCACAGGAGGATTCATTAACATAATAAATGGCTGGTGGACTGATGTCTGAAAGGCAGAGTGGGTTAAGAGACAAGTAAGTCCATTTGCGTGTGTGTGTGTGTGTGTGTGTGTGTGTGTGTGTTATTGTTATTGGTGGTGGTGGTGGTAGTGGCAGGATGGTCTGAAGGTCAGTGTATCATAGACTATCTAGTTTCAGCCTGCAGCCAAGTGGATGTTGTGATTGACCTTTGTTCCAGAAAACATCAAAACAGAGCCAACTGAATCTATTTACCTACCTACCTACTTACCTACTTACCTATCTATCTATCTATCTATCTATCTATCTAGCTATCTAGCTATCTATCTATCTATCTATCTATGATGGTACACAAATCATTTCATGGTACATAAAACAATTAAAACAATTCATTAATTTCCTTAGCAACCAGTTTGTCATGCTATATCAACCACAAGTGGTACATGATTGGGTGGAGGGTCTGCTGGGGAAGTTACCTTAGGTGGACACTCCTGACAGTGGTGAACACTTCTTTGCATGGTAAACCATTGCATGATCTTGTTTAAACCTTGAAACCTGACCTTGATCACACTGGCACATAACTAAGTATACATCAGCAAGCAACTCACTATGGGATAATAACAGAATTTNTGATCACACTGGCACATAACTAAGTATACATCAGCAAGCAACTCACTATGGGATAATAACAGAATTTAAATATGGGTGAGTAGAGCAGGTGGACTGAAATCCACAAAATCCCAAGTAAACAGGTCCAAAGACTAAATCATGTTGATATTTCTGTGCAATGACACACATAACACACATTTGGTACACACTCTGCCGCTCTACATTTCTATCACAGGGCACAGCAGCATTCTGACATGGATGTACTGAAGTGCACTCTGCACCTCAATGCAGGCTTTTGCACAATAAGTCAATTATACTGTCTGTGACATGGCCTAATGCACAGATTTCATGCATCTTAGCTGTCTATGACTTTGACGTCAAAACATCAAGCCAAATAAACAAACCGCAGTAGGCTGCAGCCTGCATATTTCAGTTTGACATAAATCAAGTATCATACTCACATTAAAAAACAAAAAAACACCGAATCTAAACATCACCGATCTAAAATAATGCCTTACAATACACAGTCTATCATGGTGCACAAGGCCATAAACTGCTACGGTCACATTATTGATGTATCTATCACCGTGCGCTGTCATTAGCACATATGCATGCAATCATTGCGCACCATTTACAGCTGCGATGGCAACACTGTAAACACTAAATACTGGCTAATTAGAAAACATCCAACAGAAATGGATTCATTACCTTCACAAGCGTTGATGATCACGGATGATTTCAGATCTGCACCACTGAGATGACAATCAAGGGTCAATTAACTGGAAAAAAAATACCCCGCTGCATTTGGTGCAACAAATTATCTACGCTAGTGATGCTGCAAAATAGTGAATGTTACTTATTAGCCTTATTAGACTTATATCAATGTATACGGATGGTTTTGAAATTACGATAAAGCAAAAATTCATGTAAGTGCGCCAATTGTATTTCAACACAATACCCATGGCTATTTAATGTTTTTCCTCCCTCAGCATCCACTGCGCATCCAGGCCAATCCTCCCTGCTGTCCCTGTATCCGCAGCGGCCACAGCAGGCCACGCCCACACTTCTGAGTGACAGGGAGGAGAGCGAATAGGCAACACGCAAACTCTCAACAGAGGCCAATGGGAGCGCAGTGTGTCTCTGTTGCTAAGGCTGAGAGAACAAGTGAATAAGTGCATGTGCGCGTGTCAGTAGAGAGAGAGAGAGAGAGAGAGAGAGAGAGAGAGAGAGAGAGAGAAGTGTCATAGAATGACAACGGCTCAATTTCTCAATGTTATAGTTATATACTCATGCTTTTGTAATCCCAAATTAAATTTCAAAATTTCAACCTTAAAAAAAATTATATTTCACTATACTGTTTATACAGTTGTTACCTCACGTGATCACCACAAAAACTGGCACTCATGCCAAAACCTGGTGCCTGTCACAACCAAACTGTGACGTTTACGGGGCAGAGAGACAGTCAGCCATCAACAACTAAGCTGTGATTATTTTCACATTTAGTGTAAATAATGGTTTGGTTTGATGTTATAAAACAAACTTTATGTTCACCATAATTTGTTACATGATGAGTTAAGGGTTGTACTTTTCCATACAATTCCCAAAGTCTGTAGATTTCTGGATGATCAAAGGAAGGGAGCCTTTTTTTTTGTTTCCAACTTTGCATGTAAACTTGGGACAGAAGTCAAAATTTTGTATTTATAATGTACCAAGGTTCTAATTATACTGTAGAGTTTACATAACGACAAAGTATGGTTGTATGTTTGCTTCCCTCACTGGATGTTTGCGGCAAGTTTTGTTTCACAAGTTCACAATGTAAACCTGCTTGGCGAGGCATTTCCCTTTTTTTTTTTTTAGTGTGTACTCATATTTTGACTATCTATGCTGCTGACTGAGAAAGTTCGTTTCTGCCCCTCACGTTTTGTTATTTGCAGTGGTGCTATTCTGACAGTTTGCTGATATTTTTCTGCCCTCAGCTTAGCCTTTCAGACAGTACTATAGATCAACATGCGTATAAATCCCATTTAATTTTCAAAAGCTGGTTAGCGTCTTATGCCCAAAAGTCGTAAATCATAGACGTTAACTAAGCTTTCAAACAATTCATTTTATAGAAACATGATGAAGATGTCAGCAAATAAATTAGAAGTTTCAGAAGACAACCTGACAGACTAAACTCTGGGCATGAACATATTGTTAGTTACCACCATTTCAATTGGCTAAAAAGTCTGAGCCAATCATATCACTGCATGGATAGGAGGTGAAAAGCAGACCTGTGACATTCACACTGTTCCCTTATCAATATATATATATAAAAACCTCAAAATGAATATTATACGCTTCTCTTTTACTCGATTGTGTGGAATAACATCTTTCAACAGGTAACAAATCTCATGTTCCTATGGCAGGAAAACGGCAAAAACAGTGGTGTATGCTTACGATGCTAACATTAGCATCGTTAGCTGCAAATAGCCGTATCAGCGCGTGCTATTAGCTAGCTACGTAATGATTGCAGGCAACATTTTGGTTGTAACTAATTATAACATCTGAACATATAATGAATGATGTAAGAAAACAGTAGCAAGCCTGGAAATTTACAGAACAAAGACAAATATTTCACGTAACAGTCTCTGTACTCAATTCCACAGTAAACAATATTTGCGCTGCCTGTCGTAGAAACATTTATGTTGATTTTGTATAATTTCCCTCAAATTTCTATGAATTTATTGTTTTTTAAGTATTAATTACTGCACAGCAATTTAATATGAGGTGTTAAAAATGACTGACATGAAAATCAATATACGAAACGTTAATTCTTATTTTCACTATGTGAAGCTTTGGTTATTGCTAAAGTTGTGCTTAAAATGTACAAATAAACGCACTCATTTGATTCCTTCTGTTTCAACATTGTCACATAAATGTTGCATGAATATATCACAGCTCGTTTTGGCTCAAATTTAATGTTTATGTAAGAGATTAACATTTGATATGTGTCTGTCTCTGTGTGTGTGTGTGTGTTTAATAGCATCACTGCAGCGAACCATGCAGTAACTACAACTTCTCACTTGAGATTACTTAGCACCTGGGCTGTGTCCAGAACAGCTGTTGGACCTCAAAATTCCAGATGTGGGCCAATCTCTTTACAAGCTGAGGGTTCAGGGGTATTCCAGCAGCTTCCCTGGCAATACCAGCAGGTACGGACAAAGAAAAGAGGTACAGAGTATCAACCCAAAAACATCAAACGCAAGAGGACCCACGGCTGGCTTAAGAGGATCAGCACACAAGGAGGCATTGAAGTGATTCTACGCCGCTTGTTAAAGGGACGGAAATCGCTCACACACTGAAGGTCCCAGTTGGAAAAGAATGGTTTCTTGTACCTATAAAACTTTCAAGAAACACTCAAAGTGCTCAACAAGTGGCCAAGAACTTGTATATCAAATTAATTAGTGATATTGGATGTGAGTTGGAATTAGTATTCCTGCTGAACTGATACTGGATGTGAGAATGGAAACAAGTCTTCCATAAACAAATTGGATTTACTTTGAGGGAAAAGAAGCTTCATTGTTTAAGTCAGTTGTTTGGGACTTTGCTAGTTTTAAATGATGAGATTGAAATTAGGTTCAGAGATAATGTATCTTTAATAAAAAGATAAATCTGTTTCATCTAAGTTGTTCTTTAAAAAGACACCAATTCTTGGAAGGAATAAAGTACTAAAGCAGAATGTAGAATATAACAATCTGAGAACCTGGGTTAAGGAATAAAATTGTATAACCTGCTACTGATTTCAACTTAAAGGCAGGCTTGGTGGATCCATAAGGTTCTTTAATTCTTTATGTCTTCACATTCTTGTGCTCTGTATTGTGTCATAAGAGATGGAGCCACAAAGTAGGCTTAAATTGTCTGTCTTTTGCTAGGTTTTTAGAGGCTGACTTGGAACATACTTTATTAAAATCAATTTTAAAAACAATTTAAAAAAGGAGTGCAAAGTTTTCAATCAAATATTAATCAAAACAGGAGTTAAATATTAAAATAACACGAGAGGGAAGCAATTCAGTTTTTTTTCAAATTAAAATATAATGTTTTAAGAATTTTCATTGTAAGAGAAAATGAATTGAGAAGTGAGTTCAATTCAGTTTAAAGGGGAAATTCACATTGGAAACTAGTGTTTATGAAGAAATTGCCGAATTAAATACATGAATACAGGTATATTCCAATACAGGTATATTCCGTATTCATATTACAGGGAGGACACATGGCAAAAACACTTGAAAACACAGGTTGTTTTCATGACACAAACCACGCCTTCTACTGGGGGGATGGTCTGTTACATGCTCGCTAGCTAACCAATCAGCGCGTTGCTTTTCCTCACTGTAGACGTCGATCAGTTTTCAACCAATGAAACATCAGAAGTTGCAGAAGGGTACCGCCTCCACGGACGAACAACAAAAATGGAGTTAGTGAACTATTAACTAGCAATAACGATCGTTCACTAACAGTATTGCTGTAATTCTCGTTAAAGCAATAACATTTTCCAATTTATTAAGGCAGGGTGATGTGATTATATCAAGTTCGTATTTAGTTTATGTATAATAGTGACTGTAAGCAGCCGTCGAATTGGTAAACAAACTGATTTTAAGGCTACGGCAAAGACGGTTTAGTAGCTAGCTCGCTAACTAACATCTGCCCGTTTTCAGTCTCACGGTGAGGGAAGAGTCGGAAAGTCAGACAGACATGGAGAAGGTATGTTTACATGTGATTCATGCTCATTTGGCTTTAGCTAAACAGTCGGTTATTATCGATACACCCTTTTCTTATACAGCGTCATGGCGCACTGTGACTATAATAGAGAACAAGCTAGAACTTTTGGTATTCTGTCATATAGTTTCGAGTGTAGAGCACCTTATTAACCCCTGTGTGAAAGTGCTTTGTTAAAACTAAAGTAAAACGTAGTGGAATTCATTAAATACATGCACTGATGTCATGTAATATTGTAGAATAGATAATGCAAGTCGTGGTAATGTAAAAGCTGTACATTGGTAGTGCCATGCCAGTCATGTCACCTACGATACTTTACAGTTGCACTGATATAAAAGATTTAAATATCCTGCCTCATTCATAACCAAATTTGATGGATCATTGCCAAAATGATTTGTTTATGCTTTAAAAAATATGTAAAATGCTTTTGGTTTTCCTAACTCATAAATATTGATATCAGTATTCTCAGTTTTCTCAGGCTCTAGTAAGAACCTCCTGTCTTGTCCTGACCCCATGTTGCATTCCTTGTGAGAAGAGCTGACTAAGCCTTTTGCAGAAAGAGTTGAAGTTGTTTAAGTATGATGAAGATGCAAGTGCAGTAGACTGCAGTTTGTCCATCATCCTCCTCTCCACTTTCAACCCTAGAAGATGTGAATTTACATTAAAAAAAAGAGACATACGTATATTTTCTGTTTTACAGGCAGAGTTCCTGAAGGGACTACCTGTCTACAACAAGAATAACTTCAGCAGATTCCATGCTGACTCTGTGTGTAAAGCATCAGTAAGTAATCTGTGTTAGGATCACAGATTCAGTCATGTTTTTGTCAATGTGTAATTTTGGTAAAAAAAAAAACAAAAACGATGCAGCATCACTTAACTTTTTGGTTTTTGGAAAAAGTTATTTAAGTGATAGCCAGTTTACAGGCTGATGGTGTTCTCAATCTTGTTTTAGAACCGCCGACCATCTGTATATCTTCCAACCCGGGATTATCCTTCAGAGCAGAGTACGTACAAGGTTTTGAGGTTGTTCAAAGAGTCAGCAGAGCAATACCTATTAACTTAGTTAATGGGTATTACTGACAGAAGGATTTTTTGTAATTTAATCTGTGTGTTTTCTCCTCAGTTATAGTCACAGAGAAGACAAACATTTTACTTAGATATCTTCATCAGCAGTGGGATAAAAAGGTAAAATTGTTACCCAAAGCAAAGTTTCTTCTGTTTTTTTTTTCTCTGCTTTGAACCAAATGGACAAAATCCAGATGTATCTTTAAACTGCTGTTTTTCTAAACATGACACGATGAAAATTTACTATATGTAACTGAGGATGAGTAACAAGTGTCTCTTTCTTGTGCTGTCAGAATGGAGGTAAAAAGCGAGAGCAGGAACAAGTGGAGGGCGAGAACACGGCGCCTCCACGAAAAATTGCCAGAACAGACAGTCGAGATCTGCATGAGGATTCATAGAGCGACGTGCTGTTGACTCACACCCGGCAAAGACTGACCTAGACAGACATGATGCACTCACGCTGACACACTCGACCGTCTTCTCAAACACAGATGCAGGATATATGTTTGTAAACCTAAACATTGATATTGAAGCACATAATAATTCAGATCACAGCTGCCAAAACGCAAACTCCAAAGTCAGACAAGTTAATCGCTCTTTTGGTCTTAATGTTTGGTTTTGAATTCTGACTTCCTCCTTAAACAAGAACTCAGTATTATTATAAAAACATTTTTTTTTTTTTTTTTTACTGTTTTGTACAGTATTTAATTTTTCTTTGCAGTTGAGAAAATAACTTAAATCCTCATTTTTATTACATAACCCCTCTGGTTTTCATTTAGGTTCAGACATTTTTCTTTTAAATTCACAGAGGGAAAACAATGGCACTTATGTTGCCGGGTGGTGGTTCACACTTGGAGTCATTCAGATGGACTTTCAAATGTGCATGTTTTAATAGTCTATAGAAGTGATAGAGTGGCATGCTTTGATTAGTTGTTCCTACATCATTAGGATTTTGTTTTAGTTTTGAATGATGTTATAACCTTTTACACACAGTGGCCCTTAAATATTTTTCATCTCACATATGTGATTACTGTAATTACAGTAACTGAAAGTAAAACTGAATTGTGTTTACAGCCCAACCAGGTTTTTTTAAGGGTTGATACATATATTTAAGAGTAAGAAAATTTTGATAATATCAGCCAGTATTGTTTTGATTTTTGTTGTTGTTGGTTTTTTTTTAAACATAAACAGATCATAACAATTTTTCCAAGGATCCCTTAAATTTCATTATTAAAGAGTGACAACTGCAACACCAGGACAGGATATTTTATTGATAGGTGATCAGGTTTATTATCAAAGATGACAGTAATAGTAAAAAATATCAATCAAATTCACCTGATATTGAATCATTAAATATTTTCCATCAAACAAATATAACAGATTTGACTTAAAATAAGAAAAAGTGAGTTAAATATCCATCAAAAAACAGCCTGTAAAATATTCATGTACTGCAGTTTCTTTTGGCACATTTGCTAATATCCATCAAAAATGATTTATCTGATATGCAAATATTGGTCGATATTATCAGTATAGTGAGATACTGGTTGGGCTCAAATCTATTAGCTGCTAAGAGTGAATTAGTTATTCAGGTTTTTGTTACGGACTATGTTGTGTTAAAAACAAGTGCTGAACAAAATGTTAAAATCTCTTATTGCCTTAAATGCACTTGAGTGTGTTTTCACCTTATCTTAGCACTTCCTTAGTTTATGCTGTTGTGTCAGGTGAAAAAAAATACCATTTTTGATTTTTTTTTTTTTTNATTTTTTTTTTTTTTGTTTGTTTGTTTTGTCTTTCATATAAGGACACATTCAGGCCAATACAGTCATACCAGAGGATGCAGATTCTTTGTACAGTGCGACCTGTAGATTTTTTCCCACCATATTCTAAGTTTGATGCTCAGCACTTTGACTGCACCTGTTTGTAAGCAGTTCTTGTATCTTTGTGAGGCACATACTGTAACATATGACTTTGGCTGTACTAATCTAGGTTACTTTTAAGGACTGTTGTCAGCCCTTGTTACAAATGTGTCGTTCACATTTGATTAAAATGATTTATTATTTCACTAATAGGGAGAACAAGTTTGCTTGTAATTACAAGGTTGACAGCAGGACCAAATAAACACAATCTGTCTTTGCTGCTACTTGTAAATTCTGTTAAGTACACCCATAGTCTTCCACAAAAGTTGTATATTTGTACAGTGTGTATAGTGTGCTTGTTCTGACACAGTATCAGGTAGCGAGACAAGAACTCCGATTTTGTCTTCCTCAAGTTAAACCAAATTGTAATTTCCCTTTGTTTACCCTGGTGGTTCTCAATTCTGCTCCTAGGTACCCACTAGCACTGTATATTTCCCATCTCTTCTTGCTCTACCTATACCTGATTAGCCAAATCAGATGTGCTTAGCCAAAATAAATCTGGGAGGCACCAACTCTTAAGTGAATGCACCTGATTTAGCTAGTCAATTCTGTGGATCCCCAGGAGCAGGATTGAGAACCACTGTAATTGTTCTTGAAGCCTATATTTTATGTTAGAGGGATGGAGAGTTTGGTCAGATATGACAAAAACATTTAACTTTATTTGTTGAGGCCAGAAGTCTTGCACTTATAGAAAAAAAGTTTAAATCTGCCTCATATACTTATCACTTCACTGTTTACCACATTTTCATTAAGTAAAATCTTTTTTTTTTTTTTTTTTNTTTTTTTTTTTTTTTTTTTGATTGTACATATGTTACAGACTTCTGTTCTTTGGTCTATATAAAGGGCGTTTTCACACCTAGTTCTTGTTGAGCGATTGTTCCTCAAGTTCGGTTTATTTGGGCATAAGTGAACACAGCAATCAAACTCGGGTCTGCACCAAAATATTTCCAGTTTCCAGTAGAAATGTGGAACGGTTTGTTTGTGGTGAGAACATAATCTGCACTAGTTCCTAAACAATTCCAAGGCAATCTATCGATCTAGGGTTGAGAGAGTTGAATGTAGTGAACTCTTCCCTGCTGTAAAGTCTGTTTTAAGTTAGACCCTCCCCAGATATCAGCTACTTAAGACGTTTACTTAGATCATTAACCACGTGGAGCATTAAACAAACTTTACCACAATTAACCTACACCTTCGATTTGACATAAAAATAGCCTAACATATGAAACTTACTTAACACGACTTCATCTGTCTTTGTCCCACGTTTGAATTTTTTACTTCCGCCCCCAGATACTTCTGACCAATGAGCAGAGCAAGTGTTGTCATATGACTTTTGTCATATGACTTTTGTCATATATTTTGGGTTGATTTGATTTTTTTTTTTCATGTGTGAAACAAACCATTGTAAATTTAGTCTCTGGTTCGAACCAGAGCAAACAGGTCTGAAAACGCCCTGAGTTTGTATTCAGTCTTGCTGTTTAAGTTAGCTAAGACAAAGTAGACGTCTTTATGTTCTTCATCAGACTAGGATACATGCAGTTCTTATATTTATACACCTTGGGAGATACTTTGCAGTGTGAAGATTCTTCCTTGTTTACACACTTTACAGATAAGTTTGATTTTGAGAGTGTGATTACATGTTTTGAGTTTGCTATATAAATGTAATGTCAATTTCCAACCCTGTTTTTGTCTTGATTATACAATAACATACATTACTAAAAAATAAAAGTAACATTTTCTCTCTGAAATGAAGAAAATCTACTCCTTTTTTTCTCTAACACTGATTCTAGGTGTCTACTGTAACATAAGAAATTTAATGGAAATGATCTTATAGGAAAGATCATCTTTAAAGGACTGTCATTTCTTATTCTGATTGAATAATAATTTTCCTTTTAAATTGAGTTTATCTGTCACAAGACTCATTGTCTTATGATGGATGATTATTCAAGTGAGATTTATTTGCATCATAGTAGTACATTCACTAATTTATGTAATAAAATAATTCATAGAAAATCAAAGTTAAGAAAAATAGAATATTTTTCATGGTCACAGTGAATGTAATCTGACCTATTGCAGAAGAATGGCTCTGAAAGTGCTCAACTGAAAAGATATGAACATGTCATGCATGCATGTGAAGCAACATGCATTCAAGACAGGCGGAAAAATGAGAAACAAACCTGGAATGGGAAACTGCTGATCACATTCTAGGACAAAAGGGCTCATTGATGATCAGATCCTTGTTTCCAAAAAAAAAAAAAAAAAAANAAAAAAAAAAAAAAAAAAAACATCCTTCACAACATTATTTGTTTTGGTGTTATTGAAAACCAGGCAGTCATGCAGTATTTTACCCTTAATGAAAGGTTACTCAAGCTGCGTCAAGAAGTTACACTGACTGTACATTTTTACATGGAAGCTTTATAATCAAATGTTAATAGATACAGTATAATGCTTTCTGTGGAGTAGGTTACTTTAGGAGCAAGTCTGACCTTGTGACTAACATGGGATCTCCTACAGTACCGGTGCTTAATTGCCTCAGAATGTTGATGTTACATTACACTTCATGTTAATATTACATTGGTATCGTTGAACATTTATTAACTCTTTGAGTTTTCTAAGTCATTGGATTGTCTTGTTTCTCTTTTATCTGACTCATTTGAGGGGAGTTCCTCTGGGGTTGGGTTTGAGTCAGCTCTGTTGGGTTGAGCATTAGAAGCCTGGCTGGGTGGCTGTGTTCCATTTGCACACACCACAGTGCCCTCAGACTTGCTGAAACTGAATAATTTCCCAGGACTGAAAGTCCTGTTGGGTGATTGTGACCTCTCCTGGCAACCAGAAGCAGCAGAGGAGGTCACTGTGGACCCTGTGGTCACTCCGGCTGCCACTGCTGCTTCTTTTTTCACCTCAGGTGACTTGAGGAACTTCAGAAATCCAGGGAGCTTTGCTTCACTTCCTGTTGGCGACTGAGCTGGGGAGCGTGAGGTGCCTGAGGAGAACTTCCCCTGGAGAGGGATGATCTGCTTTAGCTTCATCACATTGTTGTTGCCCAGCAGAGAGCTGGGTCTCTTAGGTTTGTCCCCTGGTTTGCCCCCTGGCGCTTTGTCATGGTGGTGCTGGTGCTGGTTGTCTGCCTTGCTCTCCTGACGAGTTTCAGCCTGCAGTTCAGCCTGACGCTGTAGCTCCTCCTCTTCACGACGGCGCCTGAGTTGCTGTTGGAAGTGCTGCTGAGCCTGCTGCTCATGCCTCTAAACAGGTGAGAAAACATGAAGATATAGACAGTAAAAGACAAAGCAGTTAAAGAAACAGAAGAAATGAGGATAAGAGTACATGACCAGATGTTTGGCAGTAGAGAAATGTTTGTGTGTGCAGCCTGCCCATTTCAGAGTGTGACCAATGAACGTTATCTCTAAATCAGAGTATGTGCTAAAACTAAGACAACATTTACAATACAGGTTGATGTCTACATCCAATTTTTGGATGATATCTGATTTTTTGAGGATCTTTTTTTTTTAAGCAGCCCCTATCTGGTACCTGTATTTACACAGTTAAGCCCTAGAACATCCTATATGTGCAAACGAAGGTTTGATTTCCAACACAAGGTAAACAAAACTCTGCAATGGATGAAAATAAGACAGAAAAAAATTGTACTAGCTATTGCTTTGCAAAGTGTCTTTAAAGGTCTGCAATGACTTATACTGTATTTTAAGATGAACAAGAAGGATTAGATTGTTGCAGGATTGCTGGTATTCATATATACAAACAAAGCGAGTGTCACATTTATGCCAGCTAGAAGGAAATTGCGATGATGTGTTAATAACAGTCACATTGGCAGATACAGATATACTGGCAGTGCATATCCAATTTATACACACATGAATCAGGTTCCAAATTGGATCTTAGAATATAAGATTCCATGTGCTTATTTGCTGTTTATATATAATCACAATGCATATCCAACGTGAACAAAAATCAGAATCAGGCAATAACCCGGCTATGTGTTAACGTAGCATGAATCAACATTTTGTGTTCTTCTCATTTTTCATCCACACTCTTGGAGAATTTACTGTACATCTAGCAGTTACTGTAGTACACAAAGAAGTTCTTTGGGTTTTGTTTATATGCTTTGTCATGCACCATCATGATTGTGCTTTTGTATCTTCATCATAAAGAAGTCCACATCAAAATTTATTTTGATTTATGATACAAGTATACAAGTTTTTGGACATTTCAGACAAAGAGACCAAGGAACACAAAGGGATACATAGAAATGATATAAAAATTGCTCCAAGAAGCATCCAGCTGCAAGCGTTCAAGTATTTGTTGGCCGAAGGTCTTTCAAGCTATGATAGAACTATACCTTGAAAGCTTCCCTTCGTCGGTACTCTAGCTTGGCCATCTCCTCTGCTACCCAGCCAGGGATATCAGGGATGGCAACATGGATGATGTACTTTAGGAGGATTGCAAAGTGCTGTAAACCACCGAGACCACAAAGGGAGAGACTCAACAGACAGTTACATCAAGGCACGAACAACCACATTCTCTTCTGTATCTTTTTATAGTCTAAAACTTCCATACAATACACATATCACAAGCTCTTCTGAGGTTTTGAGTTCATTAAGGAAGCTTATCAACATGAACCTGAGCTGAAAATATGATTTCGAAGGTGTAACAAAACCACATGACAAATCATAGCAGACCAGGTGCATGCAGTATGTATAGTGTTACTGTCAAAGCAGCAACAATTTTGTAAATAAAACTACATCCAGAGAAAAAAGAGTTTTTTGCCACAATATAATACTGTATTTACCATTCATAATCTACATGAATGGCAATGCATACCTCCAGTAAGACGATGGAGATTATCGTCATCTCAGGACTCAACCAGGGGAACAGGCGCTGCAGCTGACCACACTGACCAATCAGGTAACAGTTAACTATGATGGCTATCAGACCCATGGCCTCCATTGCAGTCTGTAGTTGAATGACACAGGGAAAGTGCGAGAGAAGTCAGACATCTCATCATGAAGAGTGCAGTATGGCTGCTCTATTTCCAGACCAAAACACACTGACCTGCCATTGTCCGATGCTCTCCACTCGCTGTCCGAAAGGCCTCTGCAGGCCGGTGCAGAGCTTCAGAGCATCACTGCGGATCTCAATGATATTGTTGATGAGAGCACACATGGCTGCCAGAGGGAACGCAGAGGAGAAGAGCACCACATAGCCAAACTGAATGAACATTTCCTGGTAGTCCTGAAGCGTGTCCTGTCAGTGTGAAATATCATCAAATTTTTTTCATAGACAGACTGTTTGAAGGGAACTGAACAATGATACTGTATATTTTATGTAATTTAAGCACTGTCATCTGTAAAATAAAATGTTGCCTTTGGCTTTTCAAGAGAAAAGAGTCACACCTCATATGTCTGCATGCAGCTCTCAATCTCAGCCTGAGTCAGAGTGACAGTTTTTGGTTCTTCTGGTGGATCAATCCATGATTTCTTTTCTTCTTTCCCTTCACCTCCACTCTTTCTTCTGTAACAGACAGAGTCACGTTCTGTCGGAGAGGACATAGTGGCATTTTCCTTGGTCTCCTGTAAAAATTGGCTTCAGGTTAGGGATAATTTCTGTAGACCAGGTACTTTGTCAAACTGCAAAAAAGTTAATTTTAATGATTTTTGTCAAGGAACTCTCTTTGAGTTACATACTTGAGTCGACGCCTCACAGTCACTGTCCTCATCACAGCTGTCAAATATGCTGGATGGATCCATCCCTTCCTCCACCAGTGTGGGACTGTCCTCAAGGAGGCTGTCATCCACTGCCTGCGTTTCCGTGGCAACGTCCTGGTAGTCCACCTTTTCTGTGAAGCTTACTTTGCGATGCTTCAGCATGCTGTCATTCATGTCCCACTCTTCCTCTGTCAGCCTGAATCCAGCCTTCAGATCCCCTCTTTTCTTTGGCTCTGAGTTACCATTAGCAGTGTGACCCTTGGGCCCCAGGAAGGAATAGGCCATCATTGAAGCCTGGGCCTTTCCTAAAGCCAGACGGCCATATTTGAGCATGATGGCTTGGAGTAGTTCCCACAGCACCTTGGGGGTGAAGACGCCTAGCTTGTTTTGCTCATACAGATACGGCTGGAGAACCTCTTTGATATTCTGTAGAAACTGCCGAAAGATCAGTAACGTCGCTAGNGATACGGCTGGAGAACCTCTTTGATATTCTGTAGAAACTGCCGAAAGATCAGTAACGTCGCTAGCATCTGTGAGGAGAGAGAAAGTCTGTTACTGGGCCAAAAGGAGGAAAATGAAAAGAGAAAATAAAACACCTGTACATTTACAAAAATATTAAGGAAAAAAAAGTAAATATTGTACAAATGCAGTTCTTGACTACATGCCAATTACAGAAATTCACATTCAGCAGGTATAAATTCACACAGCTTAGTGCCCTACCAGATCATACCGGTTATTCTTTTGTGCCCAATAATACTAACCATATACAGTACACATACTGTACGTCTGAGTGTGGATGGCATGGTCATTTTAAATTTCTCATTAAAAGCCGTCTTCTCCTGGGACTATATTCTCTGGCGGAGATGCACATTTTCATCCATGCAGCTCCATGTTGCACCAGATAATTAAGCAACTTTTGGTTCATTTGGGACATTTGGTTCCCAATGATGGATTACCTCTCTCCACCACATTTTAAATCTCTACAAGTTGATCTTTACAGCATTCTGGAATGAAATGAAAGCAATGGCAGTAAAACAAATGTAAAATGTTCCGCTCCAGTAGTGTCTTTTGGAAAATGGTTGGCAGTGATGTAACTTGTACACAGGTATTGATTGGGCTCAAATATGCACATCTAGGCTCCTTAATCTGAGTATAATCAAAGTTTTAACATGTGTTAATGTTCTGAGTAATACTAGAAATGCTGGTCTGCCTGATAGACTGCAGTCACATGATGTGATTTGTTGGAAGGTACAATCAGCTGAACTGGCAACTCACTGTATTTTCTTCATATGGTCACATTTCTGTAACTGCTGAGCTGTTCTCAGAAACTCCTTCTCCAAAATGCTGCCGCACAATAGGGGGCTCGAACTCACAACCCTGAGATTAAGAGTCTCATGCTCTACCGACTGAGCTAGCCAGGCTTGATTTACTATCACCCCCCCCTTTCAGAAATAACTGAAAACAAGGCAAAACAAACAAGACTTCTCAGCATAATCTGTCATAATCTTTGTGATTTTCCTGATGGTTGTTACCTCCTTCAGTCGCTCCATGTCCTTGAGGTAGAACCCAATATAGAAAAGGCTAAGGTAAGAATTGATGAATTCAAACTGTAAAACAGAGAGGAAACATTACAAAAAGTCAAAAGATTTGTCTCATTCAGCATTAAACAGAAGACAAAGTCGGACTTACAAAAACCATCTTGATGATGAGATTATTCTCATAGGCACTCTGAAGTCTGTAGTTCTCTGGAAGAAGCAAACAGTATCATGTAACATTACTCAGTGTGCAGATGAACGATGGTAAAAAGACTACATTTTGTTGCTTGCTTTGCAAAATCTCCAATAACAGACATTTGTTAAAATGTCAGCAAAATCCATAAGGACAGGAAGTTAAAAGCTTTCTACACCAGAACCCAGGTGGAAATACAATGTACTCATGGTTAGTAACTACTTAGTAACTACTTACTAAGATAAGACATCACCTTGCCCACATTTCAATCATAGCCAAAGATCCAATTAAAAAAAAAATCTTATTCTTAATTAAAAGAGAATAATCAAACCATTAAATTATTTCTTAATAACCCCAATTTATTTGAATTTCCATAGATTTTAACTGCAAACATTTCCAGAGCCATCTGGCATAGGGGCCATTTCAAGTACCACCAGTGTTACTCATATGTTACTTGTACCACAATTTGAGAACCAGTGCTTTATATCATATGTCAGAAACACATTACTTCAAGCTATCATTATAAGAATGTTTATTGTCTCTTACCCATGTCGTTGAGCCAGTATGCAATCTTCTTGTACACTTCATCACATACGGTGACAGTAACGGCCAGAAGTATCTTAGGAATGAATCTTGTGATACTAGGGAGCTCCTGAATCTCCATGACCACTTCCTGCAAGGTGACAAATATTTTTAATAAACAGAATTTGTTCCTTTATGCGTTCTAATATTCCAAAGCTAGACATTTAGCCCTTTGCATGACTGTGTGCATGAATCCTTTTCAGTGACTCATAATGTGAATTCACACTGTGTAACCTGTTTGTGAATGTGATGAGTCGGACGAGAATAATTATGAACTTTCTGGCATATAATTACTGAGATGCTACAATTTCTGTCCCTATTAGTACTACAGGCAAGATAACGTTTCATATTTACTAATGAGTGGCAGCAAATTCTTATGTTATCATTACTTTTCCGATTTTAAACCTTCATAAGTGATATACATACAGTAGGTATGCATTCCCATTTGCAAGTCAAGTCCAATTTATTTGTATAGCTCAGTATCACATAAGGTGTCTCAAAGGGCTTCATAGTCCCAGCCCAAGCTCTTGAAGGAAAAAAGAAAGGTAAAGCTCTATAAAAACACCTAAAATCCAAGCAGTATTATCTGTTTCAAACCTGCAGTTCCAAACAGAGCAGCATAGCCAGGAAGACAAAACACAGACAGAGGAGGCAGATGGGCAGGCTGACCAACCATCTGAACATGGCCCTCTTCCAGGGTGGGTAGTAGAACTCCTCACAGCCTGTGATGGGACTGCACCGCTTCACGCCCTGGACAGCAATGGACAAGTATGACAATGTAAGGAAATCTTACTTCTTGATTGCTTTTAACTATAACTGGATAGTGCAGCTATGGTTGTTATGTGCAGAATATTTGTCTGTTTGCTTAGTTAGTTATTTCACAGACGATATTCGGAAGATGCTAGAACTGGTGTGCATAACCATCAACTATCATGCCTTCTCTCACCTTCTGGAGTCTAATTTTGCTTTTCATTTAATTTGATTTAATTACCATTTAAATGCTAAACAGAAAAAAAAAGTTGTTGGATGGGATGAAATATTTTGGCATGACAATTTTGCCATTTCTCTTTAGATTTCCAGTTTTATACTTCTTAAAAGAAAATGTATTTGCAAGGGAAGAAATTCAAGAAAAATATATTTAATATTTTCCACAAAATGTAATTGAAAAAGTAAATGATTGATTCTAGAAAGTAATTGAATTCATATGCCCTCTCTGGTGAAGACATACATTGTCTTCTGTGTGGCTCCATGTTGGATCGATTAAATAAAGTTACTTTGACAAAAAAAAAAAAAAAAAAAAAAAAAAAAACTTACTAGACATAATGTTTCACTGTGATGGATTACTTATCTGAAACATATTTCAAGTCTCTACAAGTTTGATTTTTATAGCGTACTGGAATGAACGGAAACCAGTGGCAATCTGGAAGATAGAAAAAACAATTCTACAATTTACTGTTCTAGTATTATATTTTGAGAACTGGATCGTAACATGTATGCTGGTTGTATATATTGGGCTCAAACATGCAAATATCGGCAGTGTTGTCCTTTAAATGTCCTTTAAAGGAACCAAAGCCACTTCTTTGGCTCAAAAAGACAAAAGGTTCAAGGCACTCTTCTGGCAAAAAAGTAAAAAAAAAAACAAAAAAACTTTATTTAGATGGCTATTTCATTATGAAATTTTAAAAAACATGGACAATGACTGTGCATAAAAATAAAGTTGGGTACAACCCACGCATAGCAGCACAAACAGCCTTCTTCAAGGTGTTCTGAAGATACTAACCACTTGTTTGGCTATTTTAAAGTGCTCTATTCAACTATACTATTGTAGAAAAACTTCTCTGCCAGATATATACCACAAACAGCATCCACATAATATGTGATAGGTTTACACCTAATGAACTGGCGGATTAACTGTATTTTCTCATTTAGTAACATATCCAAGTACAATTGTTCAGCTTTTCTCTCCAAAATACTGCCGCCCAACGTGGGGCTCGAACCCACGACCCTGAGATTAAGAGTCTCATGCTCTACCGACTGAGCTNCCCAACGTGGGGCTCGAACCCACGACCCTGAGATTAAGAGTCTCATGCTCTACCGACTGAGCTAGCCAGGCTTACACTGATCCTTCACCTTTCAGAGATAAAACAGAGTCTCACTACACCCCCACTTCTATTCATTCTACACCACAGCAGGTGGTGAGAACTGGCTCCCTGCCCCCACACATCTCTGAAAGAAGACTCATCCACCCCCCCACTTATCACTTTTCTCATTATTATATGCCAGTGCAGTCTCTGCCAGTGTTATGCAAGAGTGGTAACTGAGCGTAATGTGAATAACATGTCCAAGGTGGAGAACGAGAATGAAAGTGCACATTTAGAGTAGCAGACGTAATTTTTTTCTGACACTGCAGAAAACAAAATAATATGTCACATTTGGCTGCTGAGTCATGAAACTTTCAAAGGTCAAAAACTGTTCAGACTGGACATCTTTAAAATCAAGACTGATAATTCTGCTATTTCATCCCTTATGCCCGCGCTTTGTTCCAGTCCTCACCCTGAATTGTGGCCTGGGCTCCTCCAGAGACTCAGCAGGGGTGTCCAGNTTTGTTCCAGTCCTCACCCTGAATTGTGGCCTGGGCTCCTCCAGAGACTCAGCAGGGGTGTCCAGGGTGCCCCACCTATAGGCGAGCTCTGCCTCTCGCCTCTTCCAGCGCTCCAGAAACAATGTGGCCCAAACAACATTGAAGAGGGCGAATACCACACAGCAGATATCCTGACTGGTCTGAACAGGAGGAATAAGACAATCAAACACACTGATGGAACTTTTGAAACTACTTTAACCTATTTTAAATCTTTCTTCTCTCTTTAAGATCAACATTTAAATCATAATTTAAGAAACAAGAAGTATGAGGATACACGTATGGGAAATGGTAACAAATGTAGTAGGACATATAACAAAAGCAGTTAAGGCATAAAAAAAAGAGAAAACAGTAAAAGCAGGAATATTGTGCTCATGTTGTGGCAATTGAAGGATGCTTTCCAGTAATATTTCAAATGCTTTAAAGATTTTTGTTGTAGTTTACAGTAGGGCTAACATACCTGGTCAGCCTCTGCAAGTATCCACAGCAGAAAGCCGATGACAGCAGGGTAAAGCATGGAGTTAGCGTAGAAACCCAACCAGGCAAAATACATGCCGATCTTCACTCCAAAGTAATCACAGATATCATCTATAACATATATGAAAATAGAGTTAAACTGTGAACATCTAACATTCAGGTCTTGAGAATAATAATAATTTGTTCCACAGTTTTTATTCCTCTAGAAACGGTCAATTCTTTATGTTAAAGGGGACGTATTTCACAGATTTCTGTGTTCTTATTTTCAGTTAGGGTCTATTTTGAAATCTTTGCAATGTTTTAGTGTGCAAAAAAACATTGGTCCACATCTCTGTTGTTTTGCAGCACCACAGTGCACACTGAGTGAAAACAGGCCATCATAAATACTCTCTCTCTTTAAGGTCCCCTCCTAAAAAGCCTGCTCTGTTCTGATTGGCCAGATCTGGTCTGAGCTGATAACACCCACGGACACCCACGGAAACTTGGATGCTGGTCAAACACTCACTCATACTTTGTGTGTGTTTCTAACCAGGTGTAGGCAGACAAAGTCAAATACTGTATGTTACATGCTGATGTCAACATGTTATAGAAGTAAACAACCAATCAAAAACCAGGACCTACTTCTTATGTCCTGGTTTATAGATATGTATCTTACTGGATGCCTTGCGTTTTGTAGCTTTGACAAAATTCAACACATACACCCTACTATATTACATCTAACTATAAAAATGGTGGCACCAATATCTCTAGAATCCAGCACTGTATGAAGTTGATATTCAGCAGGTTTATTGCTCAGGACCCAAGGACGTGCAGTATTGCATGTGAAGTTGGTTGGATGAGCGGTTCTCGAATTGAGCTGTGCCAGTAAAAAGTAATCTGCATGGCAGGATACGCTTTGGGCGTGGCAGTATATGCTCTGGTCCAGTGCCATGGTCTCAACCCGACCCCATACAGAAAACAAAGCTCACGAGGACATGCAGAACAAAATTATGGCAGGCTGTGGTGCACACCATAAAGTCCAGCCAGTTCTGAACAGGCACGTTTTGAACGGGCACTGCACGAGTTAGAAAAATGAGGGAAAATAACAAAAAGCACAATATGTCCCCTTTAAGCCTTCATGATGTCTCTGACAACTGATATCGCAGACTTAATGAATTTTTCCCATCAAATTTTCCTCCAGTGTAAATGTTGAAGCTGCTCACCCAGAGGCTGCCTTTCACACACAGCCTGGACCCAGGAAGTCATCAGCTGATTGAGGATCCTCTGCTCATGGAGAGGAAACATTTGATGGATCACTCCGCGGGCCACCAGCTCTGGTACTGGGAGGACATATCATGAGAGCTACATGTGATAGATATCTCATATCTGGTCCATGTTTGACAAAACAGTGTGTGATGTGGTGCTAAATGTAATGGAACTTCAAATGCCAAAGGAGAACACTGTATACAGAACTCACAGTTAAAATACTGATGTAATTTCAGTATTGTTACATAAAACAAGATGTGGAACAGCAAAGATAGGTTTCAGCACAATAAATAAGAGCATACTGATTGGCTGTCCCTCCAGGAAGTGGATGTTGTGAAGCACCTCCCCCTGCTTGGCTCGCAGGTTGTCCAGCCAATACTTGATGATGCTCTGACGCTCCTGAGCACAAACAGAGATGCAAGGAGGAGAAAAAAAGATAATCATAAATAAGGGCAGAGATTGGTAAGATTTTCTAATAATCCTTGCTTCCAGATGCTATTGAAATCAACTTGTAGACTTGAGATAGCTCATCCATCACATCCAACATTATGTCTATTAAGGTTTTTGTTGAAGTAACTTTATTTAACCAGTGCAACAGAGCTGCATGGAAGACAATGTATGTCTCTGCCAGCAAATATAGTCCCAGGAGAAGACGGCTTTTACAGAGAAATTAAAATGACCGCTACAATCGTGCATAAGTATGAGAAGGTGAAACACTGAATTTTAAGGTGGGCGTATCACCTGAACGCTTGATTTTTATAGGTTACAGGATTTAGAAAAATAACGGAAAATTTTAAAAAGCGGTTTTAAGTTTTGGAAATTGGTTGTCAGTAATGTGGGTTATAATGGGCTTAAACATGCAAAAATCACTGTATGGTCCTTCAGTAATTCTATAACACTGACATTTTTCCTGACAAGAACAATTCTACAAACATTTCTAGAAATTGAAACAATGATCTGTGTAATATTCCCAAAATATTCACCATAAGTGACATACAACCTCGTGACCCACCTGTGAGGTAAAAAAGCAAAGCTCGCTCTCGATGTTCTCATAAATGTTGTCTTCGTCACAGGAGAAGCGTCGCATCCCGCCGCCAAACTGCGGTTTGACGGCTTTGTGCATTCCCATCTGTTCTGCTCCACGCAGTAAGCTGAAGCAGAGGAGAAACATCAGCATGATGAAAATGTTGCATTAATAGTGTGCAGAGGTTAGACTACACACGTTTCATAAATTAAGTGCTACTGATGACACTGGAACACACACAACACCATCACTTCCTCTGCTTTTGGTATAAATAGAGGCCACAGAGCAACTTTCATGAAGTACACAAAGAAAGAACAGTGGACTAATTAGTTCTAAATAATTGTCTCTCTTTTTGACACTTAGTATGAAAAAGAATCAATTTACTGCAGAGCTGCAATAAATGAAGAGAGACAAAAGAAAAATCTGATTGTCATTCTCACACACAAACAATAACAGCAGACCTCAGCTGCTGAATTGTGCTTATCTCAGCAGGCAAGATGGGGTAATTCATAAAACACAGTGCCAGATTTAACCTGCTGCATGGGCAAATAATATTACTCAATCATGTTCCCTCATAATCATAAACGTCTGTCAATGGCGCCTTGTATCGTTTGGCTTGAAGAGGTGTTACTACTGTTTTTCCTCATTTGCACGGTAGGGAACCTATTAATAAAATGTTCCATCACACAAAAATGAAGACCCGTTTCAGTCTGACAGTAAATTTCATTAAGCTGAGTGATGTCTTAAAATGTGTTTGTGATTAATACATTTAATGCATATTCCCATTCAGCTGATTAGTCACTGTATAAAATGGCAAGTTTTCAAAAAGGCTCTCACAAAAAAAAAAAANACACACACACACACACACACACACACACACACACATACTCAAATTCAGAATTTGAGCATCGAGTCTTACTTCTCAAACGCTGTGGTGATGAAGAAGGCGTGTGCCTGGGTGTGTTTATGCTGTCGAACCTGAATGCTGACTTGTGGGATTCCAACACGAATCTGATTGAGGAGCCACAGTAGTGTGTGGTCGTCAATGGTATCTAGAAAAAGAAAAGAAATAAAAAGCTGAAAAAGATTAAAAAAAAAAAAAAANTAAAAAAAAAAAAAAAGAAACTGGCTTGACTTTCAGTACAGTATGCTAACATATGCTTTTCAATGTGCATACATAGCAAAGGACCATACCATCCATTTTGCATGTTTGAACCTAATATATTCATTTTTCATACATGTTACATTACTGACAATCATTTCCCAAAGGATAAAACTGTATTTCAGTTTTCCTGATATTTTGCAAAATATCTTAATCTTTCAAAATCAAATATTCAAGCGATACACCCACCTTAAAAATCAATGTTTCGCCTGCTAATAGTTATGACTCTTTAAATTTTTCGATAAACCCAGGTCTTCTTTTGGGACTATATTCCCCAGTGGATACATATATACTCCACGCTTTTTATTGCTGAATATACATGCTCGCGATGATGGATTATCTATCCCAAGAACGTTTCAAGTATCAACAAGTTGATTTTAATAGCGTATCAGAATGAACTGAAACCAATGGTGGTCTGGAAGGTAGGAAACAAAATTTGTTTTATTCACCGTTCCAGTAGTATGCTTTGGGAAATGATTGTCAGTAATGTTACGTGTATGAAAATTGAATATGTTAGGCTCAAACATGCAAAATGGCTGGTATGGTCCTTTAAGTTTACAGTAACCACTAATATGAGTTGGAAAAGAAGTATTTGCATCTGTTATCATGGCCAAAATACAGTTTTCTCTTTCTGCATTCACACTTTTTCAGGAATGTTTGCAGGAAACAATCACTTCACCGCTGCATAAAGAGGCAGAACTGAGCTGATCTTTCAAAACAGCAGCAGCGGGGATGGTGGCGACAGTAAAAGGTCACTCCAATTAAATTCCTGCGCACATACATCACAAAAAGATTTCTTCCATAATTTGAAAGAATGAAATATCACCAAGACAGCTTCCAGTTACATTCAAGCCATTTAGCAGACTAGTGCAGGAGTGAATTCAGCATATTAGTACTTAATGAAGCCATACTGGATCCTTTTACACCAATGAGAAACATTTTCTGTATAGATGTTATTATAAAATAGATGAGACTGAATCTGCAAACACATTTGACAGGAACATGTCACGTTTCATATACATCCCTCAGTATTTGAATGCTTCTCTATATTTTTTACCCATAGAGAAATATACAGAGAAACCATATAAACACAACTTTAATTCTAATCAAATTAAGACCATAAATCAAGTTTCTTCTAATGGCATGTAAACAGATTGAAATCAGCATAAACCAGCATAAATCAGCACAATTTGCTGACGAGACAAAATTTCTCTGAAAATTGGATTACATTCCCTGACACTAATTTGTGCACACTCAGCAGCACGTTGGAGTACTAGTACATTACAAGGCAGATGACAAAAATATCAAGCAGGTGTGAAAATGATTTGGATGTCCCTCACGATGTCAGGAGCTCAGGGTGGCAATTAAACTGATGAGGTTCTCACATCAGGGGGCGATGAGGTTCCTAATTGCCATACTGATATGCTAATGCCAAAAATTCTCAGATTTATTTGGGGTTATTCATGCTGTCTCCTGGGTGCCCAGCCTTATTTTGCCCAAACCTGCAGCAGTCGCTGAGCTGTAGGTACAGGTTCTGTAACTGGATGAGATCTAATTGTCCCGAGAGACCATTTTTTATCTCAGTCATGTGGCTGAGTGACTGGCTGATTGCCAAGCACATTTAATGAGGGTGCATTGTTCACTCTCAGCTGGACCTTACCGTACCTGGGAATGTCATCAGGATATCACAGTTTTCAGTAGGCACCATCTTCAGCCAGGATTTACGAGACATAATGTAGTGTCTGGCCTGCAGAAGGCGTTTCCCAAACAATTTATCTGAAAGGAAGGAAGGGGCAACAGGGAGCAGAAAGAGTCAAATCTGGGTTAATAAAATGAGAATAGACAGAGAGAGAAAGAGAGAGACAGTTAGTGTGAAAGAGTGACAGACAGATGGTGATATTTTCTCATCATGGCAGTCAAGGAGACAGATGACAGGTTAGTGTAGCAGAACCGCCATTAGCATCACTCTGCCACTTATCATGACATTATTTAGGTGAAAATGTATTCATCATTTTTTGACTTTTCTTCTTTTTTTTTTTTTTTTTNTTTTTTTTTTTTTTTTTTGCAAAACTTAGAGAAAAAGGAAAGGGGAAGAGGTAGATCAGAGAAATGTCAAAAATACTGTAATTGCTCAGCCAGCGTGCAGGCTGATGCTTCTGCGCTGCACATATGACTTTGTCTTACAGGGGAAATGATCTGTAAACATAAAGATGCATAGCAACTTTTTTTCTACTAAATGCAAAGTAAGGGATCTTGGTTTTCTCGGCCGTTGTATCCCTCTGGTGTGATATCACAATAAGTGTAAGATCTGAAGTCATCATTTTTGCTGCTTCCTCTTCTTCTTCTTTCGCACACTCATTCTCACTCTCAAGTCACTCGATCTCTGCCTCATGAAAGCACAATAGCCACACTGACTGACCCATCTCTGCATTGCTCGCTGAGTCGTACTCCCACTGTCTGATATGGTTTTTCACTTTCTGCAGCATAACTGCGCTATAACATCACCTAATTCCTGCACAAATCCAAATGCATCCCATAACAGCCATGAGTGCAGACATCTCTGTAATTCCCTTATACCATCATGTAATATACATCAGCAGACCCACTCAGAAAGATGAAGGACGACTTAATATACTGTATGAATTATGGTTTGCTTGCATGTCAGATTAGTCAGTGCTGTGGCAATCAGCACTGATGATTGAGGTGTTTGTTTATGGAAAGTTTCAAAGCTATGCTGAGATGCATAAATCACTGGACATTTCTGTTAATTAAAAAGTGTGTTTAACTGTCTGTGAGTATGTGTAAGAGAGAACATGTGACATAATGATGCAATCCAAGCCCAATCACAGACAGCTTTTTTCTTTTTCTTGCCCACACAATGTGTTTAGAACGTTTCAGAGTGACTCACTCAGCTGATTGTCACTGGTATTACGGCTTACATAGACATGAACAATATAAGAGATTTATACGTCACAGATAAATCCACCTGCCTGGCAGCAGCAGTTTAGCCATTCAGAGCAATATTACCATCTGTTTGTATACATGTGAGATTATTTTATGTCTAACTGTGCTTTTATCATAATCCTGACACTTCTATTCCTTCTTCCTTTAGGCTCATAAATGTAAAACAATCTATCATCTAGGTCAACCAACAACAGAAATGAGCCCTACAGCCTGGACAGGACTCTTTAAAGTATCTATACTATGGTTAGGCAATGTATTGATAATTATTTTATTGTCTATCAGATTTTTTTATTATTCTTTATTATTATGATGGCCAGTTTCAGCAACAGATGTTTTTAAACAAGCCATTCACAAATGAGATTCCCAGAATTCCTGAAATGCAGTCTGTTGTGGTGAACAATCAACTTTTCCATAAATAAACAGATATCAAGACAAATGTTAATACTGGAGGAAGCTATTCTGGGGTTCATCACAATACATTCTATAGCCCAGTCACCACTGCAGAAAGTTAGAAGGACTCTCACACATTCACAATTCTTCATTCAGAATTCAATATTCTTTTTATATTATTAATTCATTCTCTGTACCTGATCTCTTTCGAAGTAATGGGATGGAGGGGTGTGGATGGGGGTTGCTACGGTACCTATTTCAGCTTACAACATGCATAGGTAGACAGCGTGAGCAGGTACTTAAAGACACCAGCCAGACCATCAAATTCACACTGTAACAGTAACATGTTACATGATAAACAATGAACTTTTCTGAAAATTAAATTCAGAACTAAATACTAAAATCCAACAAATAGAAATGCACCAAAAATAGATTTAGTTTGAATTAAGAAAGATAAGGATCATTTATACATAGAAATGCAATCTGCATAATATTTACCTGCATTTCCTTTTTGTGTCTCTGCCAACATATACCAAAATATAGTGTACATTCATATACATATCAAATTTTCAGCCCAACTGATATATTGATTATATGTCAGCAAGGTTGATTTATAGTTTTGGCTCTAAATCAAAGTTAAAACTGCAGTGATGTTGTTCAAGCTTTGCCAGTAAAGGCCTGTTAGTCAAATCTAGATGACCAGATGTCCTCCTCTTCTCCTCAGAGCCAGGACCCCTGGTCCTGAGGACCCTGAATCATTTAAGGGATCCAGAGCTGGACAGGGCCCCTGAATCATGCCAGGGATCACAAATACAATTTACTGTTTCAGGACCCAGGGTGTATTATTATTATTAGGGCACCCAGAATTTATAGCAGCACCCCTGCTCTTTGAATAAAGGATCAAATCAAAGTCCTTCTAATCCTCTAGTTTTGACATCTAACACAAAGAGATGACATGTTTCCTCACTCAGGACATGTACCTCCACGGCCTAAGATTCCTACACGCACCTGTGGACCATGAAGCCTGTCCGAGACACTTACCGGGCCTGAATGCGCACTGAGCAGCGGGGAAAAGAAAGACACCGGAACACACAGATGACTTGACTGACCCATCTAGTGCTGTTCGCCTGTTCGAGTCACTGTGAGAGTATTTCACCCATCGATGTTTGCACCATATTGTACGTGCACAGTAATCTCTTTGATGCTTGTCTCTTTTTTTTTTTTTTTTTTTTTTTTTTACAAATGGACAGAAGTGTTCAGCTTTCTCCCGGTGATGCTCACAGGCAGGACAGAAATTTTAAGGTGATCTCTCCGTGACACTCACCGAGAACGCCGGACCTCGTTGAGGACGCTTGCTGCTGATTACTGGTCCTGTCCTGCTCCGTTGGCACCGTCTTTTCCATCCTCTCCCCTGCTCCGTCGCCGTCGTCTACGTCGGTGCTGCTGCTGCTGCTGTTACCGTTTGCACGAGCGTCGGGATCAGGTGCTCTGGTGCCCGCAGTCTGCATGATGCTGCTGCACAAATCCTACCGGTGCTGGAAGGGCTGGAGGACCGACGCGGTACTGCAAAGAGGAAAGTGATTTTATTGCATGGCCGTTGCATGTAAAAGAGCGGGGAAGCCCTGATGTGTCAGATAATGGAAGAGGAAGAGGAGAAGGTGGAGGAGAAGGAGGTGGAGGAGGAGGATCATGATCATGGCATCTACACGTTACGCGCCAGTCGTGACTGAGTAGTGACGACAGAGTTTAGGGAAACACCGCGGAGGCTACAGGTCTATAGCAGTCATGTCTCCTATAGATCAGCACATTAATCAATCAATCACAAATTGATCCGGATCCATCTGATAACAGCGTACACGTCACATACTACAAAATTTTCACATTAAAAATAGTTACATCTTTTACATTTTAGTACATATTTTGTAGATCTCTTAGAATAAATTAGTCACCATGATCACAAATATACTTGGGATCAGTTTCCTCCTATAGGCTTGTATTGGTTGATCTGAACTGTAGATGCAAATAGGCCCCAATGATACAGGATTTTTTTTTAGTCTGATCCCTAATATATTTGAGCGTAAAAAAAAAAAAAAAAANAAAAAAAATCAGGAAATATATCGTTACACATTTAACCTGACAACTTACACACCAGTACAAATCACGACGAGCCACAATCAGCAGCTACATCTCCAATATTGACTTCAGAGCCCAACCGATTCATTGGCTAAATTTTATAAAATATTAATTTCTCTCCAGTTCCACCAAAGCAAGATACTGGTATGGACACTAGATGGCGGCAGTAGACAGTAACTACAGGTAGATGTGACGACTGAATGACATAATTCCTCACATCCATCCATCCATCCATCCAGCCAGCCATCCATCACTTCATGTAAAAAATAATTTGAAAATTAAACAGAGCACAACAGAAAAAAAATATAAAAATTACAACAACACATAGCAACACACAAAATTAAAATAAAGTCAAAGTCAAATACTGTGCAAAGAGAGAGGGGTAGAAATAAAAGTGCAAAAATCCTCTGTAGGATAAGTTCAGCCATTTTCTGTAATTGTGTTCTGATGTTAAGGATTAAAAATCAGCAAATAATAATACAATACTTAGGATACACAGACAAAATTTCCTGAAAGCTAAAGCTGCACCAGTATCTATGGATGCACAGTGTTATTGTATAATTTCAGTGACTAAAATTACATCGAAAATACACAGCTGAATTGCCTTCAGACCTGAAGGCATTTAAGTCAAATGAATTTCTACATGGAAATGTATTAATGACTGAAATTATTGTGTGCTGCCACAGGTTCAGAGTTATAAAATAAGCCTAAGCTTTACACTTTTCAGGGAAAACAAAAAGCTCCTCAGGTGCTTTTTCACGGTGCTTTTGGTTTCATTTTTATTTTAGTAATGATAAACAGAGGAAAAACTGATAACCTCCAGCCCATTTGTTAGCTACCAGGAAACAAAAAGAACTTTTGGTCACACTAAGTTTCTATAATTTATCAGTTTGACACAGGGATCAAGTGTTTGGAGAGACTGAACATCCAGCTTCAGCTTAATGAGAGCTGCTGTTAACACACTGGTTTGAGTACACATTTTGTAGACCAGGCTGACTGATGTCTCTCAGTGGGCGTCAGGGATCGAAACCAAATCAGCATTGTGGCGTTGGCTCTATTACACTTTCTTAGCAGACTAGATGATCCCTAATCTTTGGTACAGCAGCAGTAAATCTCTCAGGATGTGATGGATAATCAATAACACGGATAAATAGGACAGTGTTGAAACAGCAGCTTACAACCGCACAGGTTACAACAAATGACGCTGTCAAAGTATTGTCTGCTTTCCCAATTTATGTTGTGTCATTCATAACAACGGAAAATAACATGAATATACTTAACCTACATTTGAGCGATATTACACAATAAATGCAGGATATCAGACTTTCAGGTTTGTTGGCATATACATGGTGCATATTGTTAATTTATATATTTTTATGAATTTGATGGTGTGTTTCAGCTCAAAGCCTTTATCAGGGTTATTTTTAAAAAAATACACCACACACCCTGTACAACCAGACGAAAGTTTGGCACAACACCTGTTGGTTTAAAGGACCATATTAGTGGTTTTGCATGTTTGAGCCCAATAAATACAACCTCTGTAAGGCTTCAACAATGAATAACATAAAAAAATAGATGAAATGTTTTGCATATGTAGCAGCTTTAGTAATTGTGAACAGTGTGCAGAAACCTTAGGAAACCTTTAAGCCACAGTTGTAGTTTTTATGTCTTTTATGACGCAAACCTTCCATGCCTGACTGTCCATAAAACCAAGAATACATGAACTCAAGCTGCTCAAACAACAAGCTGCTGGAAGGTAACCCCATCCTCTTTAAGCATTTAACCCTCCCATGTTTTCCTCTCCATAACTCTTCTGAGGCCAGGGTGAAAGTCAAGGTCATGCTGAAGGACGCCCAGTGCTGGGGACCATTTTTCCCTCCCAGTTGTTTCCAGCACTTACCTCACCTCTACTGCTGCTTTAGTGTCTACACAAGAGAAAGGCCTTTACCCATTGATGTCTTTACCAGCCTGGGCTGCCAGGGGACTGAGGGAAACCAGGCAAATAGGAAATGCAATTAGTAGTCACAGTTAAGAGGGAGCTTAAGTTGCTTCAGACAAAAGAGGTCAGAGCTGTGCAACCCCGGGTGAGGAAGGAGGTCGTAATCATTAGCACCCGTTCTCTTCCTGAATGGGGAATTTGTGACGAGAGAGAGACAGACACGGCGGCCCTGACTTTTCCTCTGCGGCGCTCTGTGACATCCACTGCACTTATGTTCAAAATCCCCAAGGTACAACAGGCAAGTAATTAACTCTAACAATGTGTGGAAGACATTTTACCAAGAAACAGAAAAACTATTTTTAAAAAAGCTATACTTCAGAGTAAGAATACTAAGATTATTCATCCACATTTTATGTGTATGAAGTTAAAATGCATGATGAAGCAGAACAGAGGTGATGAAAATTATTAATATTGTAAAATTATGCAAACCTACTAACATATTGTTATGGCTACATTCTGTTAACAACTGCTTGCAAAAAATGGTTTGGCATGTCAGGCATCTATCTGCAATATCTACCTGAAGTTTGTTGTTGTTTACAGGATTGGACATGGCATATAATCTATTTTCAAGCATTTTACTTTGATTTCTTAAATTTCATTACGTATATGAAGGTAAACAGGCTTAAATCAAATTCTTTATTACTGGTTTTAAGATGAAGGTGTTACAGTTTCATGGAATCCTCATATGTTGTCCATTGTACACTTATCCACTGTTGTGCCAGTACTTCTGCTTAAGTGAAAAATTTGAGTCCTTCTTCTGTTATATTTTCAAAAATGTTGGTACATTTATCAGGTCAAGAATTTTTTTTTGTAATAGAAATAAATTCAGTTTTAACTACAAATTTCTGTTTCAATTTATTTACAGTTGAAGACTTAATTAGCAAAAACAGATAACTTTGTTTTATTAAAATAGTTTTAACAAAAAAAAATTGGGCATTGCAATAATATCAGTTAAACAGCTGGGTTAAAAAACATCAAAATAAATCAACAAAATACAAGTAATATATAGTTTGGCTGATATTACTTGGAATATACAGTAAGAAAAATGTGACTTTAAAATGTTAGAAAAATCTACTGTTTCTGTTTTACAAATGAACTCTTCAGTTACACTCTGAAACAACTGTTGACTCAAAAGTGGGTTATTTGTGTGAGAGAAATAATAAAATGGCACACAGGAAGTTAAGATGACAGGAAATGGAGCTCAGATGTTTGCCCAGTCCAGTATGATTCCAGTGAAGTGGACCTGATTTAATAAAATGGCTCTCAGTGACCGTTCGTATCCTCACAGCAACTCTCACAGTAAGCTGCACATCCCAAATGTGGAAAAACACTTGCTGTTAAACAAAGGATATCCTTTAGACAGGAAAGAGGTCTCCTCTCGCTCACATAAGTACGCATATATTAATTGGCACCAAAATGCTCTTGGCTCTTGAATTATGATAGGATGTCCCATCCTTTCACCCTCCACTGCACAGGATGTTTGTTTGTTCTCATAATATTTTGTTTCCTTGCTCCGTTTTAGCTCCATGGCAACTTTGTATTGGTCCAAAAGTCAATAATAACAAATTCTGTCATCTAATATATTAATTATATTGTACATCATTGCAGAAACTCCATCGCAGAGCTGTAAGAAAAGTAGAATTTACCATCCTATGCAGTGGTACTCAAATGCACCACACAAAAAAAAAAAAAAAA
>VXCM01000054.1:3902-160573 GCA_014773175.1 Lucifuga dentata | reverse complement strand
AAAAAAAAAAAAAAAACATTATTCATAAAATGTATTAAGTATCCAAAGATATAGAACTCCTTATGAAGAATACTCCCTGTCAGAGTGTTAAAGGACCATACTGGTGATTCTGCATATTAAATTCCAAAATGTGAACAACCTTGTATCAGTGGTTTTTGAGAGTTTGGTGATGAAATGATGAAAATTCTAGAACAAGATGAGATGTAAGAGTTTTACCTGACAGCAGTAAAATTTTATGAATTTATCTCACATTGAATTTTAAAGTATGACTCTGCTGACCAGTAACTGACTGCAAAATGAATAATTCCTTCTGAAACACTTGAATACATTACAAGTACCTCAAAACTGCACTACTGCACAGTACTTTGGCTACTTGGATACTTTATAAAATCTGCTCCCCTGTGATGTTCGCCGATTTTTCTCAATCAAACAATACCGACTCAGCTGCATGGGATCATGTGTTTACATATAAATATAGAATCAACAAAGATAAAAGATTTATTCTGGCTGCTGCTATATTTGAACTCCTTAAGGTCAGAAAATCCATCAGATACCACAACAAACGCCATCTTCTTCCAGTAAATGTGGTGTTTTTAAGAGATTTTATTTACAGAATGGATATCCGTGTTTTCCGGTTGAGTGATAAGACATTGTTGGTTTTGAAGTTTGTGTACAGTAGTGCTTCTATCTGAGTCGGGTCCGCTGACAGGTTGGCAAGTAAACATAAACACTGTGAGGGGATTAAATTGGTTAACCAGTAATTCATGTCTAAAACATCGCAGGGAGGGTGGGAAGTCATCTGGAGACAATTAGCCACACAATAGGTGATGCACACAAGGACAAACAGTTATTTCCGTATTTGGATGGGCTAAAATCGCAAATAGCTTTGTTTATAACCAAAAGACATATGACAAAGGCAAAAAAGTTAATGTGGTAAAGTTGGAACAATGTGCTGTATTTTTCAGTATTTACAGTGCAATACATTCAGTATTTAACGTATAAACACTAAATGTGCTTATTCATACAAAGGTACATGTACAATATCAGTTAACATAAGGACTTCACATTTTATCAAACAAAAAGGTGCAAAAGTTATTCACTTTTTAAGGATTAAGGATTCCCTTTAAAATTACATATTACAAGTACATCATATGGTACATTTATTGAGATATATGAATTCCATATGAGGATATGAGGAGCTTGATTTTGTACTGCGTGTAATAGATGGAATGGAAAGATAAACCTTTAAGTTTAAGTTGTCCTCATCAAGACTGACTAGCCTAAGACTCTGGAAAGATCCTGGTTGTTCCTGGAGAGAGAGAGAGAGAGAGAGAGAGAGAGAGAGAGAANGACTCTGGAAAGATCCTGGTTGTTCCTGGAGAGAGAGAGAGAGAGAGAGAGAGAGAGAGAGAGAATTATCAAATTGTTCTTTCTCATAGAGATGCTGCTGATAACTGAACCAAACAGACAGGATGAGGAAACCACGTATCTCCAAAATGAGCTTGATGATTCCGAAACTAAGAAAAACAGCTTAGTCATGATTCATGATCCAAACAATTTTTAAAGCGTTTTATGAGCTTAAAAGCTACAATTTCCTCAACCTTTAAATATCCGAAATCTTAAACAAGACCAAATTTAGATGTACGTGGTTTTCACAGGACAGCAACACAAACAGCAGCTTTATACTCACTCAGAGTTGGAGGGGTTGACAAGACGCTGAAGATCTTGAAGGTGTTGAAGGACACTGACTGTTGATAAAAATCAGAAAACATTAGTGTATGTTAATGTTAGCCACACTTCATTATGCTGCAAAAAAACATATGTAAGAGATTTAAGCATGTTCTATTACATCTAAAATTATAAGCATGTACATGGAACCATTTACATATTGAGGCTAATCTTACAATCTTGGACAACAAACATCACCCACTTCACAATATACTTATTCAAAACAGAAGCTGTTTCAGTATTTATCATGGTTCCAGACATTATTACCTCCACCATAGGGGTTGTGGTTTCATCAGCGTTTATTTGTTTGTTTGTTTGTTTGTCAGTAGGTTATCTGACAAAGCAGCATATGGTTTTCGATTAACTTTTGTGGGTAGGTGGGACTTTGGTCAAGGAAGAGCTGATTAGATTTTGAGGCAAATCCAGATCTGGAATTAATCGTCACATTCTTTCAAATTACAAGATAGGGCACTGATTGACATTTCTCAAGAACTAAGACACCCATCAGGACAACATCAGTGATCATGCATGTTTGAGCCCAATATATACACATACAAAATATCTCCAAATATACTACTTTAGCGAAAATTTTAAATTTTTTTCCTACCTTCCAGGCAGCCATTGGTTTCAGTTCATTTAAGTATGCTATAAAAATCAACTTGTAGATTCTGGAAACATGCTTGAGATACATAATCAGTAACAGTAAACATTATGTTTATTAGGTTTTTGTAGAAGTAACTTTATTGAACTGATCCAACACGGAGCTGCATGGAAGACAATGTATGTCTCTACCAGGGAATATAGTCCCAGGGGAAGACAGTTTAAAATGACCATGCCTTCTACAATTGTGCATAAGGCAAAACATTGAATTTTAAGGTGAGTATGTCACCTGAACTTTTGGTTTTGAAAGATTCAGAGTTTATTAAAATATTTGCAAATATAATAGGAAAACTCAAATACAGTTTTATGTTTTGGAAAGTGATTGTCAGTAATGAACCATGTATGTGCTTGTATAAATTGGGCTCAAACATGCACTATCACTGGTATGGTCCTTTAAAGAAACATGCTGGGCTTTGGCAGAGGTATGGGCTCTCTGTGTAAACTCTAGCGTCAAATATGATGATAATAATGGAGTTTGGACTCAGCTATATGCTTGTAGTACTATAGTACAGAACGTCGGTTCTCAATCCTGGTCCTCAAGTATCACAGCACACACATTTTTTTTCATCTCTCACTGCCCTACCCACATCTGATTTATTAAATCAGGTGTGTTTAGGTCTTCATCAAGTGAACACTCCTGGTGTAGCTAATCAGGTGCAGTACTGTGGTACTTGAGGACCAGGATTGAGCTCCACTGGTATAGAACTACATGCTATGTTATATATACAAAAGTATTATTGTGTACAGTGTGTGCTGTTCTGGTTTGTGTATTATATTGTATTTTAAATTACTTGTGACACTGAAGTGAGTAATTGTAATACAACTAAAAATCACAATAATGATAAAGATTCTTACCTGGGCCTGAGTTGCTGCCTCCCACCAGTCCACTTGTCCGTCCACTTCCACCAGAGTCAATCCCACCTGTTGATCCTTTCCCTGTTCCACTTCCCGGCTTACTTTGTCCTGAGTTACTATTACTGCTTCCAAACCACCCAAATCCAAATCCAGAGTTGCTGGTCCCACTTTTAGACCCAGAGGTTGACCCAGAAGTTGACCCAGAGCTTGATGATGTTTTCCCACTTGTTCCTGACTTATTCAAACCTAACCCGGTTGAGCCAAGGTTCATATTTGACCAGATAGACCCAGAACTTGACCCAGAGCTTGACCCAGAACTTGACCCAGAGCTTGAGCCAGAGCTTGACCCAGAACTTGACCCAGAGTTTGACCCAGAGTTTGACCCAGAGCTTGACCCAGAACTTGACCCAGAGCTTGAAGAGCTACTACTCGATCCTAATTTATTAAATCCCCATCCAGTTGAGCCCAAAGTTGAACCTGATCTGGTTGACCCTGAGGATGACCCAAAGCTTGAGGAGCCTGTCCCACTTGACCCGAGCTTATTCAAACCTGACCCAAATGAACTAAGGCCTGTACTGGAACCTGTTGACCCAGAATTTGACCCAAAGCTTGAAGAGCCTATTCCATTTGATGCTGGTTTGTTCAACCCAAATCCAGTAGAGCTAAGACTCATACTTGACCCTGTCCTGCCAAAAGGATTCCCAAAAGAAGAGCTAGAAGAGCTTGAGCTGGATCCACCAAGGTTGAACTTGTTCCCAACTGACCCGGACTGACTCTGGGTGTTTGTGCCAAAGGTGGATCCTCCAGAAGCTGGAAATAACCCAGATGCTGTCTGAAACAACATGACGGCAAATATTAGCATCTGAAAAATGGCTTATATGCGAAAAATGGATATTATCATTGACATGATGCAATCAAAGTATTTTAAATGAACAAACACAAATGTCATTTTTATCGTATACCTGCAGCCGTGAACATGCAACAGCTAAAGAAGACAAAATGTCTGCCAAATTTTGTCTGGCAAACTTTTTCATTCCTCTTGCTCTGCCCTTGAAGCTCAATCATTTCCAATGAAAAAAACATCACTATGCTTTGACCTCACACATCATGTAAAAATTTAAGGTGTCAAAGCAGTGAGATATGAGCTTTGCTTATTTTAGTATTTATATGTGTATTATATACATAAATCTGAGTTTTGATGATTTAGAGAACAAAACTTTGTGTGCAAAATGACTGGCATGCTGCACAAATGTAACCAGACTCTTATGTATAACATAAAGTCACTCTAACCTGCATTCATTCATTCATTCACATTACACTAGGACTGGGTTTTCAGAACGCTGGATGGTTGTATCCTGACAATCTTGGAAAAAGGGCTTACTATTATTTTAATACTTTCTTTTGAGTAATTTGAAGGTAACTTTGGTAAATGAAAGCTGAATTGAAGAATATGAGTCTAAAAGTCCTGCAAATCTATGCAGATCAACTCAGTCACCACACTTTTTGTCTTACCTTAGACATGCAGGTGAAGTTGAGCTGCCTGAGCTGTTCATTAAGGTGTGCGATTTGTTTATCTTTCAGGTTGACATTGCTGGTCAGCACGTCTTTATCTCCATTTAGCCTCTTCTTCTCCATCAGCAGTTTCTCCTTCTCCTGGTCGAATCTCAGCTGGGCCCTCTGCGTGTTCTGTCTGTGCTCCTGAACCAGACCTGTGCGGTTCTGGCTGCACCAGCGGTAGTCCACAGTCAGTCTCCAGTTCTCTGCCTTCAGTCGGCTGTTCTCAGACTGGATGTCCGACACCTGAGCTCCCACATTATTCAGGTAATTTTGGAACCTGTTCTCTACTTCTCGTGACAAGCTGGTGCAATTGCTGCGGATCTGCTCTAGGTTTTCCCTTTGTTTGTCACAGGTGAGCTGGAAGGCGATGTGACAGGGGAAGAGGGAGTCAATCTTCTCGAGAAAAGCCTTGGAGACATTGGAGATGCCGCTCAAGGAATGAGCAAAATCTGCTTTGCATCTTACTTTGTAGTCAGCTAACTCCTTCTCAAGAACAGATTTATCCCTCCTGAGGCGGATGGCTTCCAGGTTAATGTTGTCCCGGTCTTTGGAAATCTGGTCCATCTCCATCCTCGACATCTGATTTGTCTGAGTAAAGTTGGATTGCACGAGCTCAAGCATGGCTTTCAGCTGATCCACCTGCAGCCCACAGTTACAGTTTCCTGAAACTATATAATAAAATAACAATGACAAAAACGGGAATTAGGCCAATAAGTCTTTTCTTTCTGTTTCTGTAAAAGTAATGATTTGAAGCATAAACACATGTTAAGAATAAGAATACATTTGGATTTGCACTGAATAAATGCCATACGTACACAATTGCATTGATGGTCTACATGGAGGTAACCCAGGAGCACTTGGGGATCTGCAAAACTGCTTCTCCATATTGCACTGATTCTGTTTAGATGAGTGAAAAGAAGCCATTTGTATCACAGGATTATATTCAAGACAGTTTCATCACTGTAAATAAATCCTTGTTCTATTGAAGGCATTTTGAGAGAAAAATTGCAAAACACTACACTGATATGAAACAAATTTTTTATCACAAAATCATTTGCCAAGGTTGTTTCTATCTTATAAATACTCTGATGTGTGGCTAAAGTGATACATCAGCTTATAATCATTATAATTGCAATGATAAAAACAGTTTTCACAACGTACAGAGCTTTGTGTTACGGAAAGTAAAATAACATCATTTGACATTCCTATTTACCAAAAAACATTAGATTATATCTAGACAGCAGGAATCAGTTTTGGAAATATACTATTAGGCCAACATCTCTTTAAAAGAACTAATTAGGTTAGAGAAGCACTAGCTTTAACAGCATTTCTTATCAGCAGCTTAAATTAACGGAAGAATTGTGAGTTATACATAAAGCTATACATTGTTTATAAAAAAAAACAACCACACTCTTAAAAAATCCACTTAACCCATGTCAAGGGAGCTATATGATATTTTCCTTTAATTTTTTTACTTGTAGCAACCTTTAACTGTGAGACAGAAAAAAGACTAATTTTGATATAAAAACTTTGAGTGTCTTTTGAGTTTAATTCCAAATCACATGAAAACTACTAAATATATGCACCCGTTTAAAGTTAGCTTACGCATATGAATATTGTAAATAAATATTTACAAAATATTTTCAATAAATCAAAGGAGCTTAAGCTGGACCCACAGATAAACCAAAGGCTCAGTTTCTTACCAGCTTCTTATTGAGCTCCAGGAGAAAGAACAATGACGTGTTGGCAGAGGAGCGCAAATGTGCCAGGTCCCAGTCGTTACGGGCCTTCTCCATCAGGGTGATGTTGAGTAAGTTGGTCAGGTTCTTCCTCTGCGCCCTGAGAGCAACATTCTCGATGGAGAGCCGGCTGAAGCTCTGCTCCAGGTCCTGAATGCGAGCTGTGGACGCAGAGTCCTGCTGCTTGCCGTAGACTAGAAATAGCACAAGGCTGACTATGATCAGAGACTGAATGAGGGAAGAGAAGAAGAAGATAACACGCATGTAGTAGCCACAGCTCTTGCCCCTTGAACGGTGCTGTATCTTCTTCTGGGCCGCTGGGCCGAACTTGGAGACCTGGGAGTAGCTGCTGCTGTACATGGCTGATGATGGCAAGGGAAGGTCAGAGAAAAGAACAACGAGACGGCAGCACAGGAAGACCCGTCCCTGAATACACGAAAAGACGCACAGCCAAATTCACACAAAGTTCTCCTCTACATCAGAAAGGTTCCTCCTGTGCTCTGAAAGTCTAAAAGGTTCAAAAACAAAACCAGAAGAACAGATAAGACAAAGCTAAAATGTTTCAGGCCAGCAAACAGAGCTCACAGTCCATTTCCTTCCAAACCAGGATCCCTTCTTCCAACAAAGCCCAGAAACACGTTACCAGATGCTGATAACGTGAGAATTGATCACATTGTGTATGAGGTGTAAACATGAGGAGGAAGTTATAAACTGCTGCTGGCCACACACACTTCCTAATCTGTCCTACAGTCCCCTCCTTTCCTTACCCAAAGCCCTGCTCCATTGGCTGTCTGCCCTCTATTCAGGACATGATGGCAGAGGTTAACATAACATCACACACACACACACACACACACACACACACACACACTTCTCTGTGACCTTGTGCNTCACACACACACACACACACACACACACACACACACACTTCTCTGTGACCTTGTGCAATGAGCCTTTTTGTTTGATACTGTAAAGGCTCAATCTGTACATTTTTGAGCATGCAATATAATTTACAGGTATATTTATAGAGTTAAACTTCTGAAATAGAACATATATAGTCATACATGTATTAACTGATCATATGTTAAAAATATGAGGCTGTTTTCCTGTGGTGTTTACAAATATTACTGATATAAAAATTTGAAAGTATCACTTGGATTTTGTAGGTGTTAGATTATTAAATCATCTGTCACACAATTTGGGAGTAACAGCAGGTTCCAGTTCTATGTTTTCATGTATGTTGGTGGTAGTAGTACTCAGATCCATGACCTATGTAAAAGTACTAATGCCACAACAGTAAAATACTCCATTACATGTAAAAGCCCTGCATTTAAAATTTGGTTGAACTAAAAGAGCAGTTGCAGTAAAATGTAGCCAAGTAACTAAAGTAAAAGTACTCATCGTGAAGAATACTCCGTCACTGTTAGTGCATCAATAATGAAAATCCTCAAACTGGAGATACAAGGTTTTCCTTCAACTGTCTGATTTCAGGTCAGTTGAAGAATTGATCAACTGCACTAGAATTAATACTCCAAACTCTTTTTCTTTCTATAACTCTTGAGATATTTTTTTAAACACTTCTGCAATTGTAGTAAAACGAGGCTGAGATATGATGTTTTACCCAGCGACTTCAAAGTAATAAGCAAAAGCAGTCATCAGATAAACAGTGGAGTAAAAGAATTAATATTTCCACAACAGACATAAAAAAAGTATAAGATATAAATACTCAGGTTAAGTACAAATTTCTCAAAATTGTACTTAAGGCTGCCTGGTGGCTTAAAGGACCATACCACCCATTTTGCATGTTTGAGCCTATATTCAATTTTCATACATGTAAGGTTACTGACAATCATTTTCCAAAGCATACTACTGGAATGGTGAATTAAAAAAGTTTTTCCTACCTTCCAGACCACCATTGGTTTCAGTTCATTCTGGTACGCTATTAAAATCAACTTGTTGATACTTGAAACACTCTTGGGATAGGTAATCCATCTTCGCAAACAACACAGGTATTCGGGGTTGTTTTTTTTCTTTCCAAAGTTTTGTAATTTTAGCATTTAAGTGCAATAAAAAGTGCAGAGTGAATGTATGTCTCCAAAGGGGAATATAGTCCCAAAAGAAGACCTGCGTTTATCAAAAAATTTAAATGACCATGACTTCATAAGCCTGCGTAACTATTAGCAGAAGAAACATTGATTTTTAAGGTGTATCGCTTGAATAGTTGATTTTGAAAGATTAAGAGATTTTGCAAAATATCAGGAAATCTGAAATACGGTTTTATCCTTTGGGAAATGATTGTCATTAACGTAACATGTATGAAAATGGAATATATTAGGCTCAAACATGCAAAATGGGTGGTATGGTCCTTTAATAGTTAAGACACCTATCATGTACTGGTGATAATGTCCCTAGATAGGTTCTGGTACCAGTCGGGGCCTTTGTGGCATGTCAGTCCTCTCTCCCCGCAGTTCCACCACTGTCCGCTACAAATAAAAAGTACAAGTACAAAATACTTACTTGAGTAAATGTACTCAGTTACATTCCAACAAGCCTTTTGTTGACGTGAATATGTGCCTTGAAACCATTTGAATGTCATATGATGGGACAGTCTTTTCTCATGGTGGACAATTCCTTACTCATCATACAGGTGAAACCAATAACATTAATCATGGCTCCATTCCATTTAGATGTGCAGTATCAGGGTCCTGTTATGGTGCAAAGTTACAACTAAATGGAATTGAGCCATCGTTAATGTTTTAGTTACACCTGTGCATTTCCTGCTATTACAAGCCCAAATGTCAGCAGTGAAAATGTCTAACTGACAATATTTTGACTCTGAAGGTTTTATTGATGAATTTGCTGTTACAACATAACAGTATACGTTTAAAAGCAGGAATATGAGTTTTGATATCAAGGAATTATTCCATGAATGCTTCTAAAAATTTCCAATTACACTTCCCATTCAGCATTCATCATGAGGCTACCAACTAAATCCAGCTTCATAGCAAAAACTTGGCCTCGACATTACGACAAAAGTTTTGGTGTTATTGGTCATATGGCAGCCACAATGACACATGTTCTGTTACAGGTCATAAAGATCTCATCACGCTCAGTGTCCAGCTTCTCCATAAATGTGCAAAAACATTTATGGGATCATGAGCGTTTTCCGGTGCACAGCAGGCCAGGAAGACAATGGCACATGTTGTTCTGCGGACATTCTCACTCAGTGACTCTTTGATGCTGTGTGTCTCAGCCCAACCTGATGACGTAGGTAGCTGCCCTATTTCTCATAGGTCAGACACATACACACACACACACACACACACACACTTTATAATGAATTGCAAAGGTCTGAGAGGAGCCGCCACAACTTTTTCCTGCCAGGCACTGTTGACGTGCCAGGCCTCATCTTGACAGGAAGCAGTATATCATAGAGGAATAGTTGATGGTCAACCTTTGTGAAAAGTTCTGAGATAAAAGCGGCCAACAAACACAGGACATCAGGCGCAAATATGATTCATAAACACTCGGTGTTGATTGAATTGAGTTTGAAGTGGGTTGTTTTTATCTCGGAGGGTGTGGAGGCTAGGATGCGTTTACATTTTGGATCCATTTGTGGGCTGCTGCCAGCCAGGCTGACACAGCGTACCTGAAGCAGTGCGGGAAGCTCGCTGCATAATTCATCTGCCTCACTAAAGCTTGTGTCAGGTCAACAGTTCTCATACAATACAAACACTTTTTTTTTTTTTTTTTTTTTCTTCCCCAAGGAGGTAGTCCGTCCATTTTCACTCCTTGATTTATTATGGCACCTGGACAGCAGAGTGGGAGATGGAGAAGAGAAGCTGATGCAATAAAAACAGTTGAAGCTTTGGTTACCCTAAGTGCCTGTATGGTGGTTTTTTAATGGTTCTTCTAAACCTGCATGAATTTATACATTCTATACTTTATTTTATATAAATTTTATGTTTTATTAACCAAATTAACCCTTTGGAGTCTAAAGCATTTTTTCAGTTTTACTTTTCATTGAATTTGTCCCCTAAAACACTACACTACTGTAAAAAATAATTTACAGGACAACAAATTTTTGTTTTGTGAAAATCTTGATATTCCTGCCAACAACAATTATTTCGATGTATTTTGAGGTCTGGTTGTTTATGTGAAAACTTAATCAAAATTCGATCATGACAGTCGAGAGGAATAATTTTTATGAATCATTCCCTTTCTCAAATTTCTGGACATGTTTTTAAATGTAATTGTCATAGAATGTTTTCCTCTTTTTGGGATTTTATTATCTAGAATTTTTCATAAGTAGAACAGAAAGTTGAAAATTTTTTTAAAAACATCAAGAATTTACTAAAAAAAAACAACAGTAATATATTTTATATATTTTTATCTAGAAACTTATAAAGATTTATTTCTATTTCTATTCTATTTCCGTAGACAGGAGCCACAAGAATGGACGAGCCCATGTTGTACCATGCACCACACACCATCCCATGACACTAGTGCACAAAAATGTTTTCACTACATAAATTGCAGGCGTATTGACTCATAAATGAAAATTATATGATTTTTTAAATGTTTCTCAGCTGATTATATATGCTGACATAATCCTTGTTTTATTGCTGTGTTTAAGACATTACTGATGTAAATGAACCTCTATTAGTTGTGTGTGTGTGTGTGTGTGTGTGTGTGTGTGTGTGCTGAAGGTCTCCTATATCCTGTTCTGACTGGCTTCTTACTGTGATCATGTTCATTGAACTTATGCATCATTTCCTGTGTTGTGATAAAAAATAACACACACAAAAAAAGATTTGCTATGGATCCATTATGATCAGCTAAAAAGGCAAATCGTAAATATGGAGTTAGTGTTGAAAAATTTATCTGCCTTTTTTTTTTCTTCATCTGTCTGCATAGTTGTGGTATACACCATAATTTTTATCTGCAGCTGGATTATAAGATCTGGACTGCATCAGATAAAAATTGGCTCACATTTTAGCACTATTTTTAGTATTACATAAAAATTTGAAATGTATCGGCTAATATAAGGTTAAAAGTAATATAAAATTTTCATGAAAGAAACACATCTGATACAGCCTGTTAAATAGCTTGATAAGTATTATCGACATGTAATGTTGATATAACATATTTTAGGTGATGATGTATAAAGCTGATTTAAAGCTGTCACTTATTCAGAGTCAATACACAATTCAACACATGCACACAGTATTAATTATCAGGGAACACACTGCCCCTTAGTGGCGATAAATATTATTGCATCTGAAAACATTTCCCATGATGGATTTGTCTATAAATTCAATGAATATATTCAGCTAAGCAAAATTAACAACTTATTATTTTTAGCCAAACTGATTTAAAAAATATATGGCTGTACAGACTACATCCACATTACAAAGCTATATTTTATGCATTTACAGCTTTTGTTTTTAGATCAAATTAATTGAATTTAAAATGAACGGACTGAGACTCAATTAAATGTCCCTGAATTGCTAAACAAATGACTATCCATTTAAAATATGTTAATGTAAACTAACCTAGTATTTGGCTGAAATGTGTGCATACTCTGTCATCTGATCACAGCTTGTACTCACAGATTATTTTTCACAAATGTATTTCCAAAAATATTTTGAGCTATCTGAAGGTTTTACTGAAATGTTGTGACTTATTTCAGGCCCCAGTTTAAAGCCAAAACATTCACTAGGGTATTTCCTAGTGAAAAAGAATCAAATGGCTGTGCTTCCTTTTCACTCCAGCAGTCGGAGACACACTTTTTTTTTTTTTTTTTTNTTTTTTTTTTTTTTTTTTGGGCCGTATTGTTTTACCTGCCTGAACAAAACATTAACGAGGCGCCTTCCTAATGATTAAGCCTGACTAGCCAATAGAGTCAGACTGTGGCATTTGTTCTTGCACGCCATGAGGTTTCCCTCCAGAGATGTTTGGCTAATTGGTAACTTGCTCTGAGGGATCTGGTTACCCACATCACAGCCGCATGCTGGATCAGGTGGCTGGCTGGAAGAAAGAGCTCTCTGTTCCTGACACATGGGGGGATGGGGGACAGTGCAGGAGAAGTGGTAAATACTTTAGCTGACAACCAGACTGAGACAAATAAACAATACAGCGCTAAATAACTGCATATGTGTGTGTGGGTAGTCTGGAAAAAGTGAAAGAGTGCAATTCCTTTCTTTTGTTGTGCACGCTCCACCTACTAAGATGAATAAGTGGCAACACACACACACACACACACACACACACACACACACACACACACACACACACACACACACATACACTGTACCGCTTCAGTGGGGTTAAATAATTCAGCTCATTTATCATGACAATGCATGATCATATCAAAGCCAGAATTGGTGAAATGGATTTCCTAATAGGAGGGGTTTGCAGCAGCGTGATGTGCAGGACTCTCAGATCATTTATTCAGGCTCAAATTTAATTTAAAAATAAATGACTCGCTGTGACCAGTCGCTCCTGTGGTGAAGTGATAAGAGAGAGAGTGTAGCAGACATATCAAAGATATTCTTTTCGTATTGCACTTATCGGCATACTTCAATCCAGTCCTTCTAAGCCAAGAGGCAGCTGGGGCATTAATTGGAAGAATAAGGAGGACTGGCTTATAATGATGAGAGGTACAGTGGGGTTCTCCTTCCCATCAGAGATGTTTTATGGGTGAAAGGACCAATGAATACCCAAGACTTAATCCCTCTCTTCTGTCTTCAACCCAGCAGATGTTTCCCCTTTGACCCACACAAAAGGTCCCTGTTTTTGTTTCCAGGCTTGTCCATTCCTTTAAGGTCACAGGTCACTCGGGTCTCAGGGAGAAGCTGTCACAAGTCTAAACATTTGACAGCCATCAGAGCGTGATGAAAACGCCGTCCCCTGCGAAAGAGCCACACTGTTGCCTCATGATGACTTTAAGTAAAAACCTACTTTCCATATGTTGATGTGGTTGGGAGCACACTGCTAACACCCTGAGATCAAGTTACTGTGGGTGCTGGGGTTGCCTCAGGGAGAGGGCCGGCCTAACTTTAGACATTCTTACACGGGCGTGTGATCACATAATGAGCTGGTCCTCAGGAACTAAAGCTAAAAGGTTAACTTCAGGGGCAGATAAGTTAAATCACATCAGCAGCTGAGGGAATCGTGTTTGAGCCTGCTCAGAAAACAGGGTGGAGGTTTAAAGGGCCATACTGGCCATTTTGCATGTTTGAGCCTAAAATATATTCAATTTTCATACATGTAACGTTACTGACAATCATTTCCCAAAGCATACTACTAGAACAGTGAATTGAAAATTTTTTTCTACCTTCCAGACCGCCATTGGTTTCAGTTCATTCTGGTACACTATTAAAATCAACTTGTTGATACTTGAAAACGTCTTGGGATAGGTAATCTATCATCGCGAACAAGGCATGTATTCAGGGTTTTTTTTTAGAAGTTATGCAATTTTAGCGTTTAAATGCAATAAAAAGCATGGAGTGAATGTCTCTACTGGGGAATATAGTCCCAAAAGAAGACCTGCATTTATTGAAAAATTTTAATGACTGTGACTTCATTAAGCATAAATTCATGCATAAATATTAGCAGGTGAAACATCAATTTTTAAGGTGGGTGTATCGCTTGAATATTGATTTTGAAAGATTAAAAGATTTTGGAAAATACCAGGAAAGCTGAAATATGGTTTTATCCTTTGGGAAATGATTGTCAGTAACGTTATATGTATGAAAATTGCATATATTAGGCTCAAACATGCAAAATGGCCAGTGTGGTCCTTCAGTGACCCACATTGTAATCTTTAGTAGAAGAATTTTTAACTTTAAAGGACCATACCAGTTGTTTTGCATGTTTGAGCCCAATATGTGTGTAGATAGATAGATAGATAGAGATAGATAGATAGATGGATAGACAGATAGACAGATAGACAGATGCACAACCTGCATACACGTTATTTACTGAGAACCATTTCCCAAAACATATTGCTGGAGTTAAATTACTGGAGATAAATATTAATTTATTTTTCTTAGATTCCAGACTGCCATTGGTTGGAAATTCATTCCAGCACGCTATTAAAATAAACTTGTACAGGCTTGAAACGTGCTATAGGTAATGTGCTATAGGCAATTACCTATAGCACATNTATAGGTAATGTGCTATAGGCAATCCATTACCTATAGCACATTACCTATAGCACGTCCATCCTTTACATGTTTTGTCGCCATGGAGTGTAGCCACAAGAGAAAACTGATTTCACCAGAGAAATAATAAAAAAAAAAAACATGCCTTAAACATTTGGTGTGTGTGTTAGCAGGTAATTTTAAGGTGGGTGTATCCACCTGATCATGTAAAATGTGATCAATAAAACCTTTGGTCCAGTGAATTGACTCTTTGTACACTGCAGTCTGAAGCAGTCTGAATGCTGAAGGAAACGTGACACTTTGTTCTGCAAGCATCTCGTCTTTACTTGATAAACAAATCACAGCTGGAATACCAAGCATAGTTATTTATGTTGAGACTTTATCGGTACAAAATAACTAACATATCATATGGACTAGAATAACAGAAATTAGATGACTTTCCATTTGACTGTTAACCAAACATGAGCACAGTGAAGTAATTCTACCTCTTTCCAAAACAGTTTCACTCATTTTCTGTAAAATTACCTCAACCCACTGGTAAAATTTAGCTTGGTACTAGACTAAATGATTTTTGTTATAATCCCTTACAGCCGGAGAATGACTGAAGAGGCTTTTGTGGCTTTTAAATAATCAAGGTCAATGAGTTCTGTTCATCTAAAGACTCTGAAGTGTAAACTGCATTTAGATCTCTGTGCTTCAGCCGACGCTGTTGTCATGTATACTGTATGTCTGATATATCTGTCATGTCAGCAGCTTGGCAGACATCATTTGCAGTCTTGCATTTCTGGATCCCTTACTGGGAGCAACCACATTCCTGACTGCTGGTTCAAAGGTCACATCACCCAGCCCCCCAGTAGAATCTCTCACACACTGAAGTGGAAACAGAACCACAGGCATATATCTCTTCTTACTTCAACTGGTATTCTGCCAGACCTCCTGAACTTTCAAATGTTAACATTCAATGTTTTGCCTGCTAAAACTTGCATGTGACTGTAGAAGTTACAGTCATTTTAATTTAATAATAAAAAATTTAAATAAAAGCAGTTTTCTCCTGGGACTATATATATATACGTATATATATTCCCTGGTGGAGATGTATGTGTTCTTCCACGTAGCTCCATGTTGGATCGGTTAAATTATTTAACTTCAAAAACTAACAACAGCCTGTGGTTCGCTGTAATGGATTACGTATATCTCAAACGTGTTTCAAGTCTCTATAAGTTGATTTTAATAGCGAACTGGAGTGAATTGAAACTAATGGCAGTCTGGAAGGTTGGAAAAACAATTCTAAAATTTACCACTCCAGTAGTGTGATTTGGAAATGGGTTGTATGGTATGGGGGGGTTTATTTATTGGACTCAAACATGCTGAATCACTGGTATGGCCCTTTAAAATCATCTTGCAACAGTAGGTGTCACTTTTTGCCATTTTGGTATTAAAAATTTAACATCTCCTAGGAGGCTGGAAAGAGAGAGAGAGGCTTTCTTTGACATAAGGGTTGAGAGAGAACACACTTAGGAATGTGCCACTGTCCTGTTGGTAACATGGAGCTTCTGCAGTTTGAAAAGGTGAAGCCATGACAATGTGGAAAATCAGGACTGGGGGGTTAAAATCCACAGCAGCCCCACAGAAGAAGCCGTTTCAAACAAAAACCGAGCTGCTGTCTGACGCACACAAATTACAACTAAATTCCTGCAAAATTTACTTTTCAGATTCCAAACTGTTGCTTATCGGCCTGTGTTGGAAAGCCCATCTTTTTTAAACACACACACACACACACACACACACAGAGTCTTTCACAAGCACCCTTTATTTGACAAGCCTAATCTTGACCAACACAAGAAGTGACAATAAGCAGGCACACTGGCCTAATAAAAGTGACTTTCATTCAAATTACCACACACACACACACCACATCATGAGCCATTAGCAGCACAATGGCGGGGACAATGCTTCACTGTCACACACACATTGTATTCTGCAGGGGGTGAATCTGGATTTAGATTTAGGAACGTCATAAAACTGTCAGAGAAGAAAAGAATGCCTTTCAAACCTCTGTAAACAGCTTCTAGATAAGACAACAAGTTGCACACAGTTGCATATCTTCAGAGAAGGCGCTTTCATCTCGGCTGCACCCACGGTAAAAACCCCACTCCCTCAGATGAGCCACACATTAACGAGCAGATTCATCACTTATCTCTTTACACTCTTCTCCAGGGTTACTTTGCGCCCTCTCCTCCCTTTATCTGAGTGTGACCCCAGGTTTTAGCGTGGCGGCGGCGTGAAACTCAGTTTGACCTTTCGGGCTGACCTTGAACACAAATCACCGCATGCTCCACAAAACGCTGAGACGTATGGGCCTTTTGAGAAATGAGCAGCCACTTTTATTTCACGCACAATGAGGCGTTCTCACATATCAGGATCAAAGCAGGATTCAAGGAGAAAAGATGTATTCTGACTTTGAGAGGCAGTGATGAAGTTCACTTTGACTATTAAACTGTTAAAAAAACAAAGTAAAAACTTTCAGATGAAACATTTCATTTTCTTTGGCTATTTTCTAAAAGTGGGAGGGGCTACGACAGCAGAGGGCAGCTGACTTGCCTGTATTTGCTGGAAGCCTGCAGAGTTGGGGTGGTTTTTGAGTCAGGCCTTGGGGTCATGCTCTCTGCATCTCTGAGGAGATAGATCCTCCACATTCTTCCTCTGTGTGTGTGTGTATGTGTGTGTTTGTATGCACACTGCCCCACACAGCCCACTCTCTTTGCTCTTTGACTCCATGGCCATATATGGCAACTGGCACCATGGTAACCACAGGGCTTGAATAGCAGTGTCAAATCCCTGGGAGCGCGCACACACACATACACACACACATACACAGACTTCCCCCTCCCCCTCTGCACACACTCCCACTCCCTCCCTCCCTCGCTCCCCCTTGCTTNGACTTCCCCCTCCCCCTCTGCACACACTCCCACTCCCTCCCTCCCTCGCTCCCCCTTGCTTGAGCCCTCTCTCTCTCTAACACACAAATAGGTTGAGGAAAACAGAGAGAGCAGAGGAAGAGGAAGAGCGAGGAAACGCTGCGTGGTGGCTTCAGATCTCCAGCCTGTCTGGGGCTGTGGCCATTTTTCCTTGAATCCTAATTTGATTTGTGGATTCTGAAGCCAAGAGGGAGGTGGAAGAGAAGCCCCTGTCCCTTTCCAACCCCCCACCTCCTCTTCGTCTGAGCTTTAGGGGGAAAAGCTTCACACACACTCACACACTCTCGGACGGAGAGCAGCGCACAGGACTAGGCCGCGAGTCATTAGTTCNCACACTCACACACTCTCGGACGGAGAGCAGCGCACAGGACTAGGCCGCGAGTCATTAGTTCTTGGTGGGCAAGCACTAACAAAAGGCTGGAAGGAGAAACCCGCACCGGGGCTTGGAGAGCAAATACAGGAAGTACGGAGGGCTGAACGGACGGAGGGCTCCGTTCTTGTTTTTGGAGGAGTCAGGTGATACTGCCACAACCGAGAGGGTCTCTCTGGAACCCACGGGGAAGCGAGCACTTCCTCCTGACAGACGCAGAGAAGGGCAGCACAGGCTGGGCTTGGGTTTTTTGAAGTCAGCGCAGGCGGTCCACGTCGCCCCGTCTGCCGCGGAGAAACCCACGACCCGCACCGAAACCCGGGTTGTTTCACGGTCATCAAGTTGTTTTGTTCGCGACGATCCGGAATATCATCATTGCGGGTCAGAATGCCGCTGTCACCGAGAGGATTACAGCCGATTAGGAGAGCCGTGTGCGCGTTCTCGGTCTGGCTGGATGGAAGAGAGATCTAGAGCGAGAGAAGGATTTGTCTGATGGATTAGGAAATCGTTAACTTTCTAAGGTAAGCTTTCGGTAAAGATGGTGGCGAACGGTTAGGTAAGCTAGATTTGGAAGAAGGAAAGCAGAAATTGTGGATAGGGGTTACTTTAAGAGAGGTGGTCATAGCCTCTCCAGGCATGTGCTAAAGCGAGCTAAACCGAGGTCCTTTTTCAGCCATTACTGTTGCTACAGAGACAGGGCATGGACTGTGTGTGTGTGTGTGTGTGAGAGAACAAGAACAAATGTATCTGTTTAGCAGATTTCCACTTCACGTCTGCAAATTGTCACAAATCCTCTTACATTTCCTCTTTTAAATAAAGTGTTGCTGTATGTTTGACTCATTGTTTCCTGTGAAAGGTTTCTGCGTGGAAAGCGTTCTCGAGTGGACAGAGACACCAGATTCTTCTCAGGAGCAGGTGCAAAGAAAGAAAACGAAGCTACAGAAAAAGGGTCCACGAGTGGGGAAAAGTAAAGGAGATCGAAATCCACAGGCATGCAAAACTAAAAGTTGCCTGAGAGTGTTTCCAGGTCATAGTGGAGTGGGAGGAGACTCATCAACTTGTTTTTCCTGACACCCTCCTCCTCCTCAGCCATTAACAACCTTTTATTTTTTCTTTTTTAATTAATTTATTTTTTTCAATTAGTGCGTTCTGGCCTGCAAATAAGAAATAGTAAAGCAAGACTAAGTTAGTAAATGAGAGAAAAATCACCCGGAAAATACGGACTCTCCTAACAAGTCTGGACTTTTTGACATTTATGTTACCTTGACATCAAGCAGAAATCTTGGCTGCTTGTCCATTTTCTTCCGCGGGGTTTTGGTAACCAAGCGATGGCCATGGTGAGTGGGGGCTGGGGAGATCCCAACGGGGGTACCAACGGGTTGGGGGAGAAGAGTTACCTGAGGNCGGCTCGCCTCAGGCCGGGGGCAGCGACATGGAGGCCGGCGACGATGACAAGGCGTGCGTGGTGGACTGCGTGGTGTGCGGGGATAAATCCAGCGGGAAACATTACGGCGTGTTCACGTGCGAAGGCTGCAAGAGTTTCTTCAAGCGGAGCGTCAGACGCAACCTGAGCTACACCTGCAGGTGAGAGGTGCATTATGGGTAACCGGCTATTTATTTTTGTTTAATAAAATTTTTACTTTGTTTTATTTTATTTTTTAAAATCTTATTATTTATTTTTTATTTATTTCATTTTTGTTTTGTTTTATTTTTTAAAATGTTATTATTTTTTTTATTTATTTAATTTTATTTTTACTTTGTTTTATTTTAATTTTATTTCAATTTTATTTNTTATTTTTTTTATTTATTTAATTTTATTTTTACTTTGTTTTATTTTAATTTTATTTCAATTTTATTTATTTTATTTTTACTTTGTTTTATTTTTATTTTATTTATTTTTTAAATATTGTATAATTTTATTATATGCTTGTTATTTGTTTTATATTTCTATTTATTTATTGACTTATTTGCTTTATTTACATGTTAATTTTTTATTTTTATTTTTATTTTGTTTTTGTTGGTCTGAAGTTGCAAATATTAAAAACATGCAACTTTTGTTTTCTTCTAATTTTATATATTTTATTTTAGCCTTATTTGCTAATTTCTTTTAATTTGTTCATCATCATTGTAATTCACATTTCTTGTTTTTTTTTTTTTTTTTTTTTTTTGTATTGTATTTTTATTAGTTTGGTTGGCTTTTAGTCAGACAATTAAACCACAAAAATATGATTGAAATAACCAAATAATTTCACTCCCAGATATCTAAGTTTTAGTACATGTGCATAGTGCCATATAAAGTCTCCAGTTTCAGGATACATACAGGCTATAATAATGTTCAAGATAATCGTTTCAGCAAAAGCGTGTATCAGGCTGTAGGCTTGTAAATAATCTGTGAAATCAGCTTTATACACATACATTTACAGTTTTTTAAATGGAGGATTACTATACCACGGTCATGACTGCAGCAGCTTTACTTTCATTAATGTAGCATTTGCATTAGTGTAGTACTTGTTGCACAATTACTTGGTTTGTATAGTTTTATAACTGAAACAAACCTAGAAAGCTTCTTGTTGAGGTGAAGCATGTCACACAGACTGACAGCTGTAAGAAATCAGAATGATAATCCCAAACAGAAGTCTAATATATACATTCTATACCAGAGAGAGGTGCTAACATTTATGCTACAGACATGATGATGATATAAACACTAGCATACTGATTCATATGCGTAGCCCATATCTGTAAATAGAAATGTGAAATCCACACGTGTATATATATAAACAACATATATTGGTCTTTAATGCTGACATGTATAGCCATAAACCTTAAACACACTATGTATGTGTACCGACTATTTCACATATTTACAATATTGTTACATCTTTGCAAAGACATATACAGGCAGAGATGACAAACACATATATCAGATATGAAACAATACCATGTAATGTTTCATGTGGCTAAAATGAGGCTAAAAATATGTCTGTATATGAAAATAATCTGATCTCAAAATGGCACACATGACATTTCAATGTACGACATACTGGTATATGTCCTTCCCAAACAGGTAATATACGAAAATAGCGGAAAATTAACTTTGTAAGTTGGTGCAATAGGTATTGTGTAATAAACACTTTAATATAAAGTGTTTGTTTGTGTTCTCAGGTCAAACAGAGAGTGTCAGATAGACCAACACCACCGGAACCAGTGCCAGTACTGTCGCCTTAAGAAGTGTTTCCGTGTGGGCATGCGCAAAGAAGGTATCTTCCATCCTGATCCATGACATGCATGTCACTAAAATCATCTAAAAGTACCTCACTACACAGCTGCTCTTAGAAAAAAAAAATCAATCATAATTACCTTGAATTTGCTTTTGTCATTATCTTGCTTCAGGTGTGACATGAATCTCATAGACCAGACTCAATGCCACATGTGCCTACGTAGGCCTTAGCACAGCTAAGTTAGCCATGCGTGTCAGTTCAGTGCCACTAACTAAGTGGCTTAATCTAGTGGCTGTGGAAGAGTGAGTGAGAGGGATTCGGTGCTAAAACACCTGCGTCCCTGAGCCCATCTATCGGCCTTAAGCCTCTGCTCAAACCTACAGAAACCCTCCAGCTTGTTGGCTCGATCAAGTAAAATCCAATATGGGATTTCAGCTTAAGTGGTGAAGCCTCAGCGGGGAATTCTTCACTTTGTGTTACGGCACACAAATGAATAAATACTCTGCATACTGTATGCAGCTGTGGGAAGAAAAATTTCAAGCACTCAGTGGAATCGTATTCCACTGAGTGTGTTCCTTCCTCCCTCTATGGTATATAGGTGTCTGTCCACTTAGCTGTTCCCAAATGTATACACCTTGATTATGTACATTATCACCTCAGGAGCCATAGAAGCTGATTGTTGCTCATTGTACTTACAAGTTAGTTTTGAGATTTTAAAGGACTTTTGATTTGAGAATGAGTTTTATATTCCAGTAAAAAGAAATCCTGCTTATGTCACATGTTATGGATCCCTGAAGGGAGATTCTCTGTGCATGACCACCTCCAGGGAGGTCAAAGTTCAAGGTTAGGTACAGTGAAACATCCCTGAGGCTGCTACAGATTCCGCGTCATGCTCAAGGATACATAAGCAGAGAAGATGCTTGCCACTACAGAGCTTTGAACCTTATGTTCAACGTGAAACTCCCTAACAAGTCAGCTGCTGTCTCTTGGTTTATGCACTAATGCTGTAAGAAGCAAATTCTATCTCTGAATTACAATTCAGAGATTAAAACCTTAAATGAAAACTAAATTCTGTTCCTCAGTCTTTTATTTCCACAGAAATCCATGTAGCCTTGCTACAGTTTCATTGTCTTCTCAGACAATGGAACTGTCTTTCTTGAGGAATTATGCTGCGTTCCAGTTACATCGGAACTCTGATTTTTCCGACCTACTTGGAAAAATGCATTGGAACGGCACTTGAAGTCGGAGCTCCGACTGGGAAACTCAGACCAAAATTATACACCCCGACTTCACGAGTGTGACGTCACTCAACATGGCAGCGCCCGTGGAAGCGAGCTTTGTGAATGTAAATGATCAGCTAACAGGAGAATAAAGTATTTTTTCTTGCGTGACATTGAAATATAAAGGTGAAAATATATGCAGTCAACTATCTACAGTGTATAATAACTGTTTGTTATTGATACGTAAGTGTAAATAATTTCAGAACATTTACTTCTCTGCACAAATGTTTAATATCCACTCATATTAACACAATCCAACCAAACAGTCCTGTAGTCTAACTTTATTACTAAGTTTATTTAATCTTACAGTATTTATTGGCATTCAGCCATGCTTTTTTGTTTACATNTATTACTAAGTTTATTTAATCTTACAGTATTTATTGGCATTCAGCCATGCTTTTTTGTTTACATTTGACTGGAATGGTGTGAGGTCGGAAGTTGGAAATTCTGACTGGAAAATTCCAACTTCCCACTGTAACTGGAACGTAGCATAAGCCTGTGTTCAGTTGTATTTCTATTCATCTAGAGTTGTAGTTTAGTTATTGGATCAAGCCCATCTATCAATAATCTGATATAAACCACCGACTGAAATCAGTTTAAACTTTTCTTCCTCTTTGTTTTTATCCCCAAACCTTCTCATTTTCCTCCTTTCATCCTTCACCATTTATTCTCCTCATTGTATCTTCTCCTCTCTGTTCTACTTGCTCTCCTCTCCTCTCCTTTCCTCTCCTCTCCTCTCCTCTCCTCTCCCCTCCCCCTTTGTCCCCCAACCAAACTACAGCAGTTCAGCGTGGTCGCATCCCACCTCAGCCCAGTCTCAGCCCTTCCATCACACCCATAGGTGGTGCCAGTGGGCTCGGTGGTGGCGAGTTCTACAATAACAACAATGGAGGAAGTGGTGGAGGACAGCCGGTGTCGGAGCTCATTTCCCAGCTGCTGCGAGCTGAGCCGTACCCCAACAGTCGGTTTGGCCACCAGTACAGCCAGCAGACCGGGCCAGATAATGCCATGGGCATCGATAACATCTGTGAGCTGGCTGCCCGGCTACTCTTCAGCACCGTAGAGTGGGCCAGAAGCATCCCCTACTTCCCTGAGCTGCCAGTGTCAGATCAGGTCAATACATTAAAGTTCATAAACAAACACATTAGAATGGTGATGACAGTAAGGATTAACATAAAGAGCATTTTAGCAAATGCATCAGAGAGCAGTAATTTCCTCCAAGGGTACCACAATGAATTACTAAGCAAATTTAAAATAATTGTAGCCTCCTTAAACATTTAAATTCACTAAATCCACACCAGAACATGAGAATAATGATGTCATTCATGAATTCACAGGTGGCGCTGCTGAGGCTGAGCTGGAGTGAGCTGTTCATCCTCAACGCCGCCCAGTCGGCCCTGCCGCTCCACATGGCTCCCCTGTTGGCTGCGGCTGGTTTCCACTCTTCCCCCATGTCTGCGGAGCGAGTGGTGTCCTTCATGGACCAGGTGAGAGTGTTTCAGGACCAGGTGGACAAGCTGACCAGACTTCAGGTGGACTCAGCTGAGTACAGCTGCCTCAAGGCCATCGCGCTGTTCTCACCAGGTGATTTCTTCTGCTTTGCTTTTCATCTTAAACAACATACTGGTACCAAATCCACCAAATGCAGCAGATTTTAACGATAATAGCAGATGGAAATTGAACATTATCTTCATGTTTTCTTTCCTATTGAAAATAAAACAAAGAGTTCAAAGCCCTGCTAACTGTTTGAAGAAGTGAATTAAAAACTGCAGTGAACTTAGCAACATTTATCCAGAAATCTACCAACGATGGCACCACCTCCTGGCTTATTAATGTAAATACAGTAAAGTTTTATGTATAGTTACTGCTGCTATTAATCATTATCTAGAATTCTGCGTAAGACTTTTAGGTGTGGCTTCTGCAAACAAGTTACTTATCGTGAGCATCACACCCAAAATTATTAAGTTTTACAATCTAAATGTCCAAATCCCGGTAATGATTTTAGTTATTATTTTATTGTTTTACTGTATTTCCAGGTTCTTTATAGATTGTACAGACCATGAGGAGACATTGCATTTGTCTTAGTTCCCCTCAGGGACCTGTTATTAGACAATTTGCTTGTATTTGAACCTTCCTCTTGGCTGATCACGACTCTTTATATAATCTGCCCACACTGTTCACTAACTCTCTCATCCTCCTCCTCTCTCTCTCTTAGACGCTTGTGGTCTAACAGATCCAGTCCACGTGGAGTCTCTGCAGGAGAAGGCTCAGGTGGCTCTGACAGAATACGAGAGGATGCAGTACCCCAGTCAGCCTCAGCGCTTTGGCCGCCTGCTTCTTCGTCTCCCAGCTCTGCGCGCCGTTCCTGCCAACCTCATCTCCCAGCTCTTTTTCATGCGTCTTGTAGGCAAGACCCCCATTGAGACCCTGATCCGGGACATGCAGCTCTCCGGAAGCTCGATCAGCTGGCCCTATGTCCCAGGACAGTAGCCCCCTGATGGACGAGGTCTCCGTCCGGGATTAGTGACGACAAAGACCAACGGGAAACCTCCTGACTCATCACTTTCCATCTGTGTGGTTCTCAAACTGCAGTGCCAGCTGGCCATCATATGTACTGTACTGTAACTGCTCTGTGTGCCCTCAAACGAGCCCTCTGTCTCCATGCAGGCCTCCAGAGGAAAGAGTGGCCAGTGCCAGACTGGATCTGTGTTGTTGCCAGCCTGGCAGCTCTGGTGCCAGGTCTCAGACCAGAGACTAGCACTTCCTGCTGGGCTCTGAAATTGCCACCGCAGCCGTTCATGTCAACCTCCACATGCTACGGTGACTAAATACACAATTACACAGAGGGCAGCACCACCCTGCTACAAATACACACAGAGGACAACGCTGTCCTGCCACTGAAGTTCGACAAAACAGTTCTCACACTCTGAGCTCATTTTCCATGGATCACCATTTGTGATGCAATGAAATTTTTTTTTTTATCAANCACTCTGAGCTCATTTTCCATGGATCACCATTTGTGATGCAATGAAATTTTTTTTTTTATCAACCTTACTCTATCATATTCATTATTATGGATGTAGTTCAGCAAATGGTTGGAAAGTATCAGAAAACTGGTTGTGTGGTGAACTGAGTACAAAACCCTAAACGGTTCTCTCCAGGACCTCATTGTCGAAGAGGAAAAATAGCATAATTCTTGCTGGACAGAAATGAAACAAAACCAAGGAGAAATTCACCAAAGTCTATTATATCATCCCGAGAGATGGTATTTAAGTGGAGAGAAAGCAGAGAGAAAGAGATGGATGGCCTGAACATTCATTCACAGGGCTCTCTGTTGCCATAGTTAAAAATAAAAGGCCAGTTTTGTGAGAACAGACTGATACCTCACTAGATGTCAGAATGCTTTAGTCTGATATTTCCGAAACACAAACCTCTGTAAATGTTATTCACCAGAAACCGCCTTCTTTTTGACTACTGCCTTGTTATGAATTGGAACACTTATGACATAAGAAACGAGTCTTAAAAGCATCACAAACATTCGTCTTGTGTCTTTAAAAAGACCCCCAAAGTCATTTTCACCTGGGTTTGAAATATGAATTAGTTTTTGATTGAATGTGGTAGATTCAGCTGTTATTCATCTGATTGGCTGTTTTGTTTTTGGCTTTTATTGGAGCGATCGTTGACTGACATGTATGTAAATCAAACATGGGTTCTTTTATGAAAAATGAAGATAACAAGAATGAGGTTAATGAACACACCAGAGAGTTTATCACCAACATTAACTGGAAATCTACCAGTTAAATACCAGTTCACGAATGCTGTTTTTGTGGGAAACAAACCTTTGAAAATGTAATGAACTGTATATACATTGAGGCCAATTTGTCTTTTTGCATGTTCAGATGTTGTTTTGGATCTCTGCTAAGTTGGAATTGTTTCATTGTTTACATACTGTAATTCAAAAAAAGATTCATTTAGACATTTAAATATTGCTTTCACTGTTAGCTCCTAAATGTTTTTTGTAAATGATTTTACCTAAAAATACCTCTGATATTACACGGATGAAAAAAAAGGATGTTCGTTTCCCATCTTCAGACATCCTCTCTGCCCGTCGGAGGTGAAGTGAGACAATATTTTGATGGATGAGTGTCGGAGAAAATATTTGATGCCAAAACATCTGTGACGAGTTAAGAGGTTGGACCCTGATACGCCGGTCCACCAGGATTTACCTCACGCTGGTATTTCAAGAGGCAGGTTTACAAAATCAAAGCAACTTGTAAAGAAACAGTACGACCATCTCTAAATAAAAGATCAACATTTATCATTCAAATTTGGTAAGTCATTAATATCCCCAATTAGGCTTTTTTTTTTCTTCAGTAGAAGGATGTAATTATGCTTCTTGAAATACCGCTGACTCCTATTTGGATATTCTTGTAGTCAACAACTCACAGTTATTTCAGAAAAAAAAGACAAAATGATAAATATACTAGTAATGTTTTCCTATCTTTGTGTTACTGAGTTCTTAAGTTTATAAATTTCATGTGTAAGAAAATGTTATTAAAAGAGTCACAAGATGACGTCTTTCATTATGTTTGTTTTTCAAACTACTTGAAAAAAAATGTTGTAATTAAATCTGTATGAAGAATGCCAAATAAACACTGCAACGTGTACCATAAATGTACAAGTGTGTTAATATGCCAAAAAGTTTTTAACTGCTTTAAAAAGTGGTTTATTCTAAACTATTATTCATTATTTTCCACTATATCCTGTAATGTAAATTTCATTATTTCTGTATAAAAGTTCACATTAATTCACCAAAACTGCAATGTAAAACATATTACAGTTAAATTACCACTGAAATGGGAAGAAAAATGAAACATCCTCACATATATTGAAAACTGACATGCTGAAAATAGTTTGAATACCCTAATGTAATGCCTGATGTTGATTAATAATCATAAAATACATAAAGTTTCTGTTGTGCGCTGCAATGAGGTGCTGTAAAACTGCCTATTTTCCTGTATGGATCCATGGACTTTTGTGCAGCAGATCACAAGTACACACACTGCAGATCTGTATGCATGAATCCATCCTCACAGGTGCAATAATTCATGATTTGTAAACTCTGAAGGAGAGCAGAGAGTCCAGCAATGACTGGGCTCAGAATGACAGATGGAAAACTTTGTGTTGGGAAAGTAAAGATCATGTGACGCTGGATTAATCTCTGCTTCTTCAGATGTGTCACATGGTCAGTTCATCCTCAGTTACTTGAATGAATTAAGACCAACTCCATCCAATCAGCACAGAGCACGGTCGTAGTTTTTTACTAGGCGCTTGATGTGAAAAAGTTTGAGCCTGAGTTCCTTGCTTTGCTTCTTTTTTGCTTGATAGTCTGGCATCTAGAGGGAGAGAAATTTAAGCAAGAAATTAAGAAAGCAAATGCATAATTAAGTATTTTTATTGTTATTAGTTGTAATAGTAACAAGGCTATTTTTAGCCTATTTGTGGCCTGAGTCCAGATTTTGTTTTTGGGAGGCTCCTCTACACGTTCAACGCCTCAGTGTGCTTCATCCAAACTAGCCTGACACCAAGTCAGAATGCAACATGTTTAAATTATTAGAAGGGATGGGGTGCTGTGTGTGTTTCTTAAAACTTAACGATGTTACTCATATAAATAGGGATAATGGCACACACTTTCACTAGGAGAGAGGAGGGGCTGTTAACAAGGCTGGTGCCCACTTTCACATCTCACCATTCCTGGCCAATCACCACATGAAGTGGACATGACTGTCAGATTGGTGGCTACAAATTACAAATTTTGTCGGGCATTTTGTCCCTGATTTGACACTTTGAAAGACACTTGACTATCTGACAGACACTTTGGATGAACACACTGAGGCTTTAATCCAGTTGACAGCTGGAAGTGTTTGATCCATCTTTTGGAGTTGTGCCCTGTGCTCTGTAATCTAAAATGAAGTCAGCAACATTATGGTAAAAATACAAAAAGTAAGGATTGAAACTATACTTTAAAGTGGAAATTTTACAAGCAAACGTTCACTTCTTCATCTGTACTTGTGTTAAACTCAGTTCAAAGTGAACAGAATTTTTGAGATATTTAATTCAGGCTGATTCAGATTTTGATTCAGGCTTTCAGGTAGATTAATTACATCACAAGAAACTGTTTTTAAGAATACTGGACTCAACAAAGTCACTTTTTCCACTCAAAAATGTTAGAATTTTCCATCTTGGGTATAGGAGCTTGTGAATGTTTGATGCCCTTTTGAAATGCTGAGGCTCTTGGTGGTTGTGTAGTTTGCCTGAGGCTGGAAGTAGCTCTGGTATTAGTATTAACTCAATGTAATATAATATTATTATTACACATCTAATGCCACTCACCCTCTTCAGATCCTTCAGCCTGTTATATTCATCTGCCACTCCCTGAAATAAAAAAAAAACAACTGAGCTGCACTGACTTTATAACAATGATAACATAAGAATTCTGAGATCGTTGCAAAAGTATATGAGATCTTAGAATGGTTTTTGCTTCTGAGGACAAAAGTAAACAATAGAGCCACACATGCAATTTACTGAAAAATGTTTTGTTTCATCTTTGTTAATTAAGATAGTTCCTGATGCTTAAGATAAAGAAGGCTATTTTATAAAAAGGATGTGACCCTGGGTCTTTCTCTTCTTTACCTGGTACTTCATGGAGCTCTCATCCAGAGTGTCCAGCTCTCGACTCAGCTTGTGAATCTGGTCACTGATATCATCCATTTCAGCACAGAGGCTCTTATAGCGGGACAAATCCGAGTCGAACTCCCGCTTGTACTGACGACGTTGCTGATCTGAAGTTACCTCTGGATACAGCCTGGAATGGGATATTAAAGTGCTTTATAAATTTAATCAATTATTCAAACACAGGAGGATGAGCTTTTCTTTAATCAGTCTTTCTAATGGCATTCAATTAAAAACATGGAACCTGCTGTCAGAATTGCCTTTAAGCCATTAGTAATGCTGACGAGAATCTGTGGTGCACCAAGACGTTCACATCTCTCCATTAAAGCTGTGATTATTTAGAAAATAGCTAATAGGCCAGGAAAAAAGTCAGGCTATCAGATTGGTTTTACAAATTTTAAAACTTATTTTATTTTTTATGTTCTACTAATTTTGTTTCAACCAATTATTTAAAAGACTAATGATTTCCACATTACACATTACATTTGATTCATTGTTAGAATCAATTAATATCAGTAATTCTCAGTTTAAAGGTTGCACTACTCTGGTTGTTAGACAATCATTTTTTCTTAGTCATTTTGACGTCCAACATGCTTGACATTTGCCATCACTATCAGCTTAGTGAGCTGATTCAGCTGCACTAAATGGCTTCAGCAACGTTGCCCGGTGCTGAAGGATTAATTGGCAGCAGAGCGTACTGGCCCACCTGTAGAGGTAATCCGTCTGGCCACGGTCTAGCTCAATGCCGGTGTCTCCTCCTGTGGTATACCCCGTCTCATACTGGGACTCGACTATCTCCTGAGCAGCAGGGCTGGGCTCTCGCTCCTTCCTCCTCCCCCTCTCTGCCTGATGAGGAGGTTTCCTGATATGGTCGTCCTCCTCGGAGGAGCTGCTGGTGCAAACTGTGACTGTGCTGTTCTGGTACAGAGGCTCAAAGCCACGACTGTTGCTGTTGCTGGCAAAGAAACTGTAGTAAAGTAAGACGCACATACAAGCTGCTTAATTGGAGTTGAGTGCATGTCTGTGTGTGCTTATAGTCTACAGCTGCATTTACATACAGTAGGTTGGATTTATTGTGTTGAGCTGACAGCTATGAAAACACAGCCTCCGTGTGGCAATTACAGGTATGGACACCTGTTAAGCTTCATTTCTTGGCATGACATGCAGGTGTGTCAACATAGGCCACAAACATGGCAACTAATCAGCCAATGTTGGCAGTTTAAGGTACTAAAAAATAGAACAATCAGCTATTTTCACATTAGTTCTATCAACTGTACTTAAAAATGTGCAAAATCCATTGCATGCATACTATAGCATGTATAATGTTTATAAGACATAATTAAAGATCTGTACATTGATAAACAAAATCAATGAAACACAGTTGTGACTATGTTCAGAGGATCGCTGCAAAGTGACTGGCAGGCTTGTTGTAATTTGTCAGGTAATAAACCATCACTCACCTGGTGCTGTTAGGATTTCTCTCACTGTGGACACTCACTGTTCCGTTGCTGTAAGACACCATGCTGTTCTCCACCTTCAGGTCGGGTGCTGCTCTTTCTGACACTACAACAGTCGGCGCCTGCTGGGTGCTGCGTCCTTCTCCAACATGGTTCACCTGAGACAGTGTTAAAAAAAAATGATCAAAATAACTTCATTTAATTAAAGGTTTGTGGTTTGTGTATATATTTAAAATGTGGCTACAGTAGAATTCTATTTTTCATCCTTTGCCTCAAAGGAAAATTAGATGGACAAATTTCCATTAAGCAAACTTCTTTTTTGGTGTCAACCTGAAATTTTGCATTTTTACAATCTTCAACACGTACATAATAAAAATTTGGGAAAATAGTAAAAAGTATAATATGTTCCTATTAATGTTCACATTATTATAATCTCTTCCAGTGAACTGTATGCTGACCTGCACTGCTAAATGAGAATCTGCATGGCTTTCTGTACTCTGAAACAGAATATTAAATTTGGGATAATAATTTACAGCTACAGGGAATCAAAGAGCCTTTGTGCTGTTATGTGCCTCATAGTTTCTTTGCACTGTTCAGCACACTGTGTTCTAAAGGGCTTTGCCACAGCCAGACGTGCACGTATGCAACCAGACACATGCTAGGACACACACATACACACACAAGAAACACATCGCTACATCACATCAGAGGGCAGAAATTTCTTTTCTCCTTTCAGGATGATCAGAGCCTCGCCTCACTTTTCCCTTTCCTCTCCTATTATTCTCCAAACGACTATCAGAACCACTCAGTTGGATGGAAACACACAAAATCAAGTGACTGAACTGCTTTCCACATTAAATGCAAATTTCCAGTTGAGATGTGTGTGTTTGTTTCGGGGGTGGAGGTCGACTTCTTTATCACCAGGAGCACAAGGAGAAACGAAACAACATAAGAGAAATCTGTAACATTTTTTCCATCTAAACGCTGTGATTTTCTTTTCTATCACAACCACAGGAATTGAAATTTCTGTCAGAGGAAAAAAGCTTTTTAAAAACAATATTATAAGAAAGAAAAACAAATTGTGTGGTCAGATTAACATTCTATAAGAAAGGAAATATCCCTATCTTATCTTATCCAGAGAATAAAAGATCTATAAACTGTGTTATGTCTCATGCAATCAGTTGTTATATAATGCATCATTAATGCCTTTTAGTCTTTGACCTATTTCTAGTCTGGAGCAGAGTCAGGCAGGATGAGGCTCCAGTGAGCTGATGAGTGTCTGGAAGAAGCAGCCTGTGAAATAGATCTTATGAATGTTGAGTCAGTGGTTGTTCCTCCATGCAACACTACACTCACGGAGAAAGATGCAGCAAATATAACACTCTCCCCCAAGGATAAAACCCATTAAGATGGCACACAATGGAATCTAGATGGAGAATGGGAGATTTTTGACCAGCAGATTTTTTTTAAGTTTTAATAGCATTGTTAATACTGTAACAAAATATTATTTTAGTTATTGATTATTCAGCAATTATATATTTTATTAATCATATAGTATTATAAAATAAAATCATGATAAATTCCCCACATCAGTTTACCAGAGCACAAGTGATGAAATCTGAAATTTGCTTAGTTTGTCTGACTAATAGTCAAAAATCCCAAAGTTTGTCATTTACAATAATAAAACAAACAAATCCTCACATTTGAGAAGCTGTCACTTGAAACTTTTTGGCAGGATTAATCAATTGCAATAATGGTCATTGATAAATTTTGTTTTGTGTTAATCTGACTAATCATTTAATAATTTCAGCACTACTTGTTTTGATTTATCAGTTTCGTCAGATTAGAGTCGCTTTCATACCGATAGTTTCTTTTCTCTGATCCGAATCAGTGATTGAGTTATTAATTTGGTTGCGTTTACTTTGTGTTTGATTTCACACAGGAAAAATTCATGCAAACCAAAATATCAGCAAAAGCCATGAGAGAACACTCGCTCTACTCATTGATTAGTGATGTCTGGGTGGGAAAAAGAAAATCAAAACAGGAAGACGTAGGGAAACAATATGAACATGAACGACAGGCTTGGCATATGTTCCTACTCAGTCATCATTTTGACAGAAAACTAACCAAAAGTATGTCAGCTAAAAGCAGAATTTCAAGATGTGCTGCCTTTAGTGGTTGAACATGGCAATGGAGCATGGATTGAGGATGTAAAACCTTCAACATTTTAATGTGAAGAAAGCTTGACAGGTTGCAACCGTTTCACAGCATCTCTTTGATTTGCTGTGAACAGTTGTGAGTTGTTTAGAATAAACTCAAATCATGTTCTCACCAAACAAAATGCTCCACAGTGGCTGCGTTCAGACCTGCCCAAATGAAATGCTCCAAGGAGGAAAACGTAACCAAGTCTGACTCAACCAGACTGAACCATGTTGTTGTGATCAATTACTTATCTCAAGCACGCATCAAGTCTCCACAAGCTGATTTTTTTATTGTTTACTGAAATGAAGTGTGTGGCAGTCTGGAGGGTTGAAAAAAAATGCTAATATTTACCGCTCCCATAGTATATTTTGGCAAAAGGTTGTCAGTAATGTAACATTACTGATTACATATATTGGACTCAAACATGCAAAACCATCGGCATGATCCTTTAACTATTCTAACTACTGTCACGTCTTTTCTTGACTACCACACTTTTCTATTTGTGTTTGTTGAAAATGTAGCATTAAACATGAGGAAGTTATTTCTTAGCCTGATTCCAGTCTGCAGGAGTGTGAGGCGGCCACTTAACGTAGTGAATCATTTAGCATCACCGCACTGCTGCTGCTGGGATTCACAACGCTGAAGCAACTCAACCCTTTTATACATTATACATGCCATGCCACATACATTATATATGTCTCCCTGAAAGGCAAGCGTCTTCTCTGTGAAACAAGATATTCCCATAATACAGTCTGCTTCACGACGAACCGTAATGACATGCAGTATGTCGGCCAAGACTCACTGACATATTTAATACATTTCATCTTTTTTCTGTGAATAGTCAGGAGGACGTGATGCATTCAGAGTACTCCGAGTACATGCATCACTTCTAAATACTACATGAGGCATCCACAGTGAAGTGCACACAGCACATTCAGTTACCTGCTGCTTTAATAGGATATTACGCTGCTTACAAAAGGATATTTTCATCAAACTACTATTTTCAGACACTGATTATGCTATAAAATGTACAGTTCTAAAGTAGTAAAATTACATTACTGCTACATGCATAAATAATAACAATAATACAACTGATAATCCACCCACAGATTTGATTCTTGAGGCAACTGTTTTTTGGCTTTTCCTGCTCTACATGGATGTTAAAGGTCAGAGGTCAGGCCCAGCTACAATCCTGGAGCTTGTAGGAATTCAGCTATGCTGAACACTCATACATAATGCTATAGAAACATACAGCTGCCACCAGTGTACAGCTAAAATAATGCCGATTCATTGATAAAATGGTTTTGACAGATCATAGATCCATAAGAGGAAGAAGACCACAACATGATAAATCTTTTTTGCATATTTGATTTCACGATAATGACAGTAAAAATCTGGCTTTATATTGGCAAAAATGCTAAATCAGAGGACTGTTGGGCCTTGGTGGAGGTATGATTTCTCTGAGTCTCTACTTGATAAATGAACATGGACCAGATACATATAAATAACACTCTGCCAGGAACTTACACAGTATATTGAGTGCTCTTACTTTGTATACTTCAATACATTCTGCTGCTAATATATATTTACTTTTAAGATTTTCCTTGTAATGGTATCAGTACTTTCACTTAAATAGAGGATCTGAGTTCTTTTTCCAGCACTGAATGTGTGAAGGAAAAATGAGTCATAATATCTGCTCAAACAACCTGAACTTGAAACCTGGAAAATAACCATGAGTTGAAAGAGTTCAAAAGAAGGATCTTCTGATGCTGTTTGCCAGGTTTTTATATGGTTTCTCTGAGGTTCTTATCACTCGTCTGGTTAATGATCAGTCAGAGTGAAACCCGGGTGTGACAAAGATCAACAGCAGCTTTCTCTAAAGCGAGTCTGTGAAACCCAGCGGTGAAAGACGTATTCAAATCCTAACGTAAAATTAGAAAGAGATAATGGGAAACTGTTCACAAGTTAAATTTTACTTACAAGTAAGTAGGAAAAGAAGGACGGGAGGAAGGAAAGAAGGAAATAAGGAATGATGACATAACAGAAGTTAGAAATTAAAAAAAATAAAGATCATATAAATGATATTTTTTACTGATATCTGCCATCTAACCACAGTAGTCCAATATAGTAAATGTGGAGTAAAATGCTGATATTTTCTTCTGAAATGTACTGGAAGAAAAATTACTCAAAACCTTCCATTTACTCAAAATTATGAGTAAATCTAATTATTTACTTTCTACTTCCAGTGAAACCTAATGTTTATTTTTTCTGAGACTTCTTAGTATCTGGAAACAAACAAACAAAAGAGCACAAATACAAAAATGAACTGGAAATAATTGAAATATAACACAATTTCCCTCAATGTCTGTAGAAATCACACAGAACATTACTATTATTAGGCTTGTATTATTAATTTTGATTATATAAAAGCCTTTTGTGGGCTTTGGTGTTGAGCCAAAACCTCAACAACTTGCTAGCAGAATGTTTGGGCCAATCACACTTTTTTCACTTCATCAATTAATCAATTAACTAATACTGACTCATTCATCACTCATCCACAAACACACTCTCACTCATTCATTCTCACCCGTTCTCTGTTAAATCACTATTAACAGATAAATAAGGGAGGAAACGCAGATTGACTCACCCAGTCCTGCACATCCTGGCCCTCAGAGGGTCGGACCAGCGGCTGGTCCCAGTAGATGTTAGCCTTGCCGTGACGCCAAATCTTACTGCGGGTCTTATAGGCATAGTAAGCAGAGAAAGAGAGAGCCAAGACCACCAGCAGACCCAGAACTAACGCCACCGCCTGAGGAGAAGAGAGACAGTTAATAGAATAGAATAGAATAGAATAGAATAGAATAGAATAGAATAGCTGACCTCCTCAGGGTCCATGTAGCAATAGTGGTGTAAGTACTGATTGTACATGGGAAACCCTCCAGGAAAACCGGCCCCCACGCTGCCGCTGAGGCTGGGGCTGCCCTGGATGTTCTGGCACATCATCAGCATGGGGTTGTAAAGCACGCTCTGCGAGCTCTGAGACATCGGGTTCACCCCGATCACGAAGATGATGTCGATGATGCCCTTGGAGTCGAAACAGAGGCAGGCTGGATTATAATTTCAATACCAATATATCTTTCATGATACGCTGAAATGCTGCTGTCAGTGCAATTTACTAAAAAAAATATTATTTTAACACTATATGAATAGAATAACTAGCACCACTTCATCTTTTTGAGGATGAAGTCTGGAATAGAAACTTTAAAGCTTCCTTAAACATAATTTTAAAATGAAAATGAAATGACATCATGTAATGTGAGTGGTGCACATTTCCTTCAAAATAATTTAAGTTAAATTTTAATTAAAAAATAATAATTGTTTGCTCACTTGAAGGACAGCTAAGATGATGTCACAGATGAACACAGTGAGGTAAAACCTGCATCCCCGCATGGCCCGGGACCGCGAGAAACTCCCCACCAGGAACCCCAGCGAAACCAGGAAGTTGACGGCTGCCATCGAGATCATCGCTNAAACTCCCCACCAGGAACCCCAGCGAAACCAGGAAGTTGACGGCTGCCATCGAGATCATCGCTGCCTTGGCAGACTGCGGCGTCATGTAGGAGCCAGGGTAACCGTAGCTGCCTCCATAGTATCCTGACCCCGTCCCTGCAACACCGCCTCCTGTGGCACCCATGCCGTAGCCCCCATACCCGAGTCCGTTCATGTCCCACACCAACGTTGAAGAAACAAAGGCAAAGATTAAGAAACATATGAGCACGGTGGCTCCTTGGAAGGTTTTGACAAAACCGGGAGGAGAAAACCAGCGGTAGAAGTGCTGAGGCTTCTCCTCCATGTAGTAGGAGTCTGGAGGGACGTTGTAGGAGTAGGGGACATAGTGGGTATGTGGGGAGTGGACGTTCCGTGGGGGATACAAGCTGTGGGAGGCCATGCTGTATGGAGGGCTGTACACGGGGGGGCTGTCATAGTACCGCGGCTCGTACATGGTTTAGTGGATAATTTCAGCTAGAAGAGGGAAAAAAGGGGGAAAAAAACAAAATTAATTGACAGACAAAATGAGAGCCCTCGTTCACATCATATCGCTTCATATTTTTAGAATTGCCAAAAATAATATTTGACTGGTGAAAAAAGTACTTAAATCCTTTACTTAATATTACCAGTACTATACCATAAAAATATACTCCATTACAATTAGCAGTCCTGCATTCACACTTTAATAAATGTAAATGTGTATTAAACATGTAAAAAAAATGTGTAGTAGCAAACAATACATGTAAAATGTATTCAGCTATTCAAAGTAAAAGTAAGAAAATATTTGTAATTGTAATAATGGGTAAAGTTTAGTTTTGCTTTCAGGTGATAACATGTTTACATTTTCAAATCAGGTAATAAATGAAAAGAAGGAAAGATGGAAGAGTGTAAGACAGAAAGCAGGAAGGAAAGAAGGAAGGATGCAAGGAAGGAAGGAAGGAAGGAAGGAAGGAAGGAAGGAAGGAAAGAGCTGAATAACAAAACTAAGAAAAGAAAGAAGAAATGGGGCAAGAAGAAAGGAAAGAGTGGATTTTGAGGCAAAGTAGGAGGGAGCAAGAAGGAAAGAAGGAAGGAGAGAAGGAAGAATTAAGGGACAAATGAAGAAGGAAAGGAATTCAAGAAAAACAATATGAGCGATATTTTATGGGTTTATCTCGTGATGAGTGTAAAACGTGTCGGCAAAAGTATCAAGTAACTACAAACTTTAGATAAATGTAGGAAAGTAAGAAGTGCATTTCTAAAATAAAAAGTCTCAGAAAATGGAAATATTCAAGTACTAATCCTTCAAGTCTATTCTTAATCACAGTACTTTGGTCGATCTTTCCTCCTCTATATTTTGTTAAATTCATCAGTATCGTTTTAAAAGTAAAAATAGCCAAACTCTAGCCTTGTCACAGCTTAACTTTGAATGAATACAAAGATGAATCCTCACAGAGACTTTTAAAGTCTTCTCCCTCCTCAGCACTTCTTTTGTTGTTAATCTTTCATTCCCCTGCACACAGGCACCTTTCCGCCTTTCCTTCACCTGAGCATCGCTGACCCTCATTTCACCAGAGCAACTCAACCCATCAGGCTTCAATAATTCAGACACCCAGCAGAACGGAGGCGAGTAGGGGCGGCGTGGGCTTTACCGCAGGGAGAAGCTTCACTCAGGCTGGGTTACAGCTGGAGTTTCAGCCCACAGAGAGAACGGAGAATCCGCACATTCATCCCACTCATCCTGTCCTAAACAGGTTTCAGTCTAATAATTTACAGAAGGTTTCAATTTTCTATTTATGGTTTATCTAGTAAACTGAAATAAGGTCCCAGTTCACCTAAAATATGTGAAATAAAGGACCATACTGGTGATTTTGCATGTTTAAGCCCAAGAAACTACCCGCATACGTCACATTACTGACAACAATTTTTTTGAACATGTTTAAAGGACCATACCACCCATTTTGCATGTTTGAGCCTAATATATTCAATTTTCATACATGTTATGCTATGACAATCATTTCCAAAGCATACTACTGGAACGTTAGAGTAATTTTTTTCCTACCTTCCAGACCGCCACTGGTTTCAGTTGATTCTGGTACACTATTAAAAACAGCTTGTTGATACCTGAAACAGTCTTGGGATAGGTAATCCATCAGCATGAGCAAGACATGTATTCAGATTTTTTTCCAGAGTTATGTAATTTTAGCGTTTAAGTGCAATAAAAAGCGCAGAGTGAATGTATGTCTCCACCAGGGAATATAGTCCCAAAAGAAGACCTGCATTTATTGAAAAATAAAAACAACTGTGACTTCATAAGGTTGTGTAACTATTAGCAGGCAAAACATGGATTTTTAAGGTGGATGTATCACTTGAATATTTGATTTTGGAAGATTAAGAGATTTTGCAAAATATCAGGAAAGCTGAAATACAGTTTTATCCTTTGGGAAATGATTGTCAGTAATGTAACGTATGAAAATTGAATATATTAGGCTCAAACATGCAAAATGGACGGTATGGTCCTTTAACACTGTCCACATTCTATTTCACTAATAACCTCACCACTTTATTAGTTAAAACGTCAAAATGAATACCAATTTACAAGATAGATAGATAGATAGATAGATAGATACACCCACGCATCCTATTCTAACTGAATTTTTAAGTAAATCACATATTTCTTTAATTATTTTGGATTAGCAAAAGTAAGGAAAATCACAGCACTTTCTTTTTTAACATTTTCTTTTGTAAAACGTCTATTTCCAAATAGCATGAAGCCCGTTACTGATGCCGAAGAAAAGGAGGACAGACACAAGGAAGGGAGGAAGAAGGGACAGAAAATAAGAAGGATTTCCATTTCCAAATGCTATAAACTATTAATGGCTACATTATTTTCTTCATCACTTTACATGTGCAACAAAGCAACAAAGCAACCATCTCATTCATGGCCTTTAAAAATAAAAAAGTCAATCCTATAGTTTATATAACTTTAGACTTTGCACTCAAGAGTAAAAAAAAAAACAATTTGGGTTTTTTTTCATATAAGGGAAGATCTGCCGCTGTCATTGGTCCGAATGAATCACCGTTTCATAACGCTGTAAAACCCTTATTTATGCTGAAACTTCACTTTAATCATTAACATGAGCCTTTATTAAACGTTCTCAGATTAAACTATTACCTTAAACCTGAAACAAAGTAAAACAATGAAATATTCAGTGTCAGATACAACACAACTCACCCACACACACTTCGAGAAACGTCTTTCAGCTGTTCTCCGGTGTCACGTGAGTCTCCGGTGCGAACATACAAAAAAAAAAAAAAANTCCTCCGTGATCAGAAAATTCCACATTTTCCGTCGGTGCTTAGAAAGAAACGCGGCGCGGTTTGTGTCGCTGCTGCAGCGAAGCTTAACGAGCAGGATCTAAGAACCACGCTGCTCACACACGCACACACACACACGCACACACGCACACACGCACAGCCTCTGACTGAACTAGTATTACTATTACTGTTACTTAAACTTACTGTTGTAATAGTAGCAGCAGCAGCAACAGCAGCAGTAGTAGTAGTAGTAGTAGCAATATTAGTAGTAGGCTAGTAACAGTATAAGTAGTAGTAGCAGGAGGAGGAGGAGTAGAAGTAGTAGCAACAGTACTAGCAGTAGTAGTATTAGTAATAGCAATAGTAGTAGCATTAGTAATAGCAGTGGTAGCAGCAGTAGCGGTAGTAGTAGTAGTAGTAGTAGTAGTAGTAGCAGTAGTAGTTGTAGTATAAGTAGTAATAGCAGTACTAGTAGTAGCAGTTGTAGTAGCAGTAGTAGTACTAGTAACAGTAGTAATAGCAGTAGTAGGAATCCACAGCTGTGGAATAACTGTCCTCCTCTTTATCCAGCAATTTTTGTTGTGTTTCTATATCAACACATGAAAAGTACACATGTGAATATTTATATGTTTATCTACAAAGAAATCATAGAACAACATTTTTAATATATGTGAAAACAAGTATTTGATTAAATGCTTTGACATAAATGTAAACACATACAGCCCATTATTTACTAGTGGCCACAAAAAATGGATGAGATTCTGCTGGAAAGATGATACAGAAGAACGAAAAGCAAATAACTTTATGGATGTCTGTAAAACACTTATCACACATCGCAATGTTTGCCTTTTATTTAGAAACATACACACTGTAAACACGTATTGTTTTCCTCATTCTGGCACAAATGACATGAATATAGCATGAAAATGCTAAATGAAATGTAATGAACACTAGTGTACTGTAAAAGGGCTGTATCGTTCTCCACACAGAACCATGTGGTGTTATGAAGCTTTGAAAATATACTTCTCATTCATAATAAAACAGAATCAAAATAATTCACTATTTAAAAGCCAAAAGCCTTTCAGAAAAGAGTCGCAAAAGCAGTTTTTTTCTTGTTTTTTTTTTTTTNTTTTTTTTTTTTTTGTTCAGTCACTGTGCAGGGATCAGGTCGAGCAGCACACGTCTTCAGGTCTGACTGTTAGCCATGGTGTCCAGGTCAAAAGTGCGGATTCTGTTTTTGATGTGGCTTAATTTAGCTTTCAGATAGTCACAGCGCTGCTTTTTCTCTAGGAAGGCTGGATCCTATAAAACCAAAGAAAACACACTTACAAACAGAAACCTTTCTCCTTCCTCTCCTCCTCTGCCTGCTGTCATCCAGTCTGATTCTCTCTCTAATGCAGTTGCATTAAATGAGAATTTCCACAGAGTTTCCCACATTTCAGAGTGGAGGCGATATTATCTGCATCAGTGGACAGCTTTATAGAAAAAAGCAAACATTACCCGGTTGTTTACACAACAGCAGCAACTCTAATACATCTCTTGGTTAAACGTTAGAAATGCCAAATGATTTTTTGGAATTGTTTCGGAGCGAACAGACAGGAAACGTGACAGGAATGCTGAAACTGACAGACTCACTTACATTCTTTTTCTGCTTATAAGTTTTCAGAATGCTTTGAATCCTCTTCTGATCCTACAAGAAGAGCAGAATGTAGAAATAGAGACATTTAACATGTGTGTCCAGTTAAGAAGCCCAATCATGACCTTTGACCCCCATATTACATCCCAGAACAACAATAACAACAACAACACAAACTTTATTTAAATAGCATTTCTCACAAACACAAGTTACAAAGTGCTTAATTAACACACAATGCTATAAAAGGGCCACAGACAACAAGAACAAAAAACTAAACAATTATATATATGTGTATATATATATTATATATTCATACATGTATATGCATATATATATGTACATGTAAACATATATACATAAATATATACACAAACACATATATACATACAAATATGATTGATTGATTGATTTATTGCTGTTTCTAGGTCATGCTTAGCTAATGTGGTTTATATTGATGTTTAGCTATTCATGTTCAACTGGTATAACAGGAGATCTTGCATTCAGTGATGATTTTATGGATATTCATTTTATTCTTATTTGTATTATTATTATGTTATTGTCAGATTTATTCTTTTGAATGTTTTCATTCTATTTTTCCTTATCAAGTTTTGAATTTTAAAATAGTGGTCCCCAGGAAGATTAGCGACCGCTGAAGCAGGAGCTAATGGGAACCCATAAACAATAAAGACAATAAAGACACCATTAAAAAATATAAAAAATATATAAGAAGAATAAAATAACACAACAATATGTCTCTTAAAGTGAATAGACGTAATCTTAGGCACTAGAAAGGCAGATACAAATTATAGGAAAACCTGGGAAAATAAGTGGGTTTTCAGCTGCTTTTTAAATATGTGGACTGAGTCGGCTTCTCTGAGACTCTGNGGGAAAATAAGTGGGTTTTCAGCTGCTTTTTAAATATGTGGACTGAGTCGGCTTCTCTGAGACTCTGTTCTAAAGGTTCCAAAGACGAGGGGCAGCAACAGCGAATGCACCATCACCTGTAGTTTTCAGCCTTGATCTTAGGACAGTCAGGTAACCCTGATTAACAGACCTGAGGCTCGTCACAGAGGTCAAAGGGCACATACAGGGATATACAGTTCAGGGCCATGACCATGTAGGGCTTTAAAAGCCAGGAGTAAAATTTTAAAATCAATCCTAAAAGAGATGGGGAACCAGTAGAGTGAGGCTAAAACTGGTGAAATATGAGCATTTTGTTTTAGTTAAAAGCCTCGCTGCAGAGTTCTGGACCAATTGGAGTCGGGCAACAGAGCAGACAGAAAACAAAGAAAAAATAATGTAAATTTCATACCTCCAGGCTTTTTCCATCTCTGAGGAGTTTTGCCATCGTGACATCCAGCTCTCTGAATTTATTGAGAGTGATGCTGATGTCCCTGTGAAGGTCTTTATATTCCTGATACTGGTCATTGAAAACAGCTTTGTACTTTTCCCGTTCTTCCACAGCGCTGATCTCTGGATATTTCCTGTACAGATAAATTCATATTTGAAACATAAACTCAGATATCAGCCATTACAAAAAATTATAACATGATGAGTACAAATTGATTTTTTATCTGTAAAGAGTTGATGGCTAAGCATGCCAGGGATTAGAACCAACCAAAGAACTCCTGAGTGAACAAAAATGAAAGTATTGAAAATATTTATGCAGCTGAAATGATCACTCACAAGATGTAGTCCGCAATGACTTGTGTTTTGGGGATGTATTCAGGAGCTGCAGCTCTGTTTGTGCTGACTGGATTTCTACGGACGTCAGCGATGAGTGTGTGCTGATTAAAACCTTTTTTATTCAGAGACTCATCCATTTCATCCTCAAACACTATCCTCCTTGGTTTTGCTGGGGTCAGTGGGATGGAGTGATGCTGCTCTACCTGAGGCAAAAGGTAAAACAGGAAGAGTGTGACTTCAAAAATTAACTGACAATGCTCTTATTTTCATTTTGGGGTGTATTTTTAGTCTATTTTTTAATAAAGTATCCATTTGCAATGCTTTGATGTGCAAAAAACACATTCACTGCTATTCTCCCTTGCTACAGCACTGTTGTACACACTGAATGACAACAGAGGTTTAGGTACTTTCTCTTTAAGGACCCCTCCTGAAAAAGCCCACTCTGTTCTGATTGGCCAGAAGTGTGGGTGTGTGTGTCACCAGGTGTGTTACATGTTACAGGAGTAAAAGACTAAAAAAAAAAAAAAAAAAAAATACTTTCAGGGAAGTGGGTGAGAGTGGGTGAATCTCATGTTTTGTGACTCTCCACTAAGGCCACACACAACACATGCTAAATTTAATTAACATTGGTCTGTTAGCATTGATTTTTTTTGGGTTAAAAATTTCTTCTGGATCCTGGATCCATATGACTGAGATCTCCTCCAAAATTTAATTTCTTCTTCTACTACTGCATTATCTATCTGTCCCCCACTTTCCATCCAAATCCATCCAAAACTTTTTATGAACTATCCTGCTAATAAACAGACAATTGCTAGCAATTACATCATCACCATGGTGGAGGTGATGAGAGGAAAATAACAAAAAAGCATAATATGTGCCCAAATTTCTAGAGAAGCCGTGTACCTTGTTATCAAAGTACTCCCTCTGCCTGCGGGCGGCCTCGTGCCTCCACATCTTCAGACATACTAGGAAACTTGTTAGATACATCACCATGTTGATGAAGATGAAAGCTGTTCCTGCCATCTGGCCCCCATCAACCCGACACAGACTGGCCATGATGGGGTTAATGCCTATTGTCATGTAGCACAGCCCCCCACGGTTCAGGTCATTCAGGTACACAATCCCTGCTGCCATATAGAGCAAGAACAGCGCCACGTTGATGAACGCCTCCGTTAGAGGCCACCAGGGGGCGTCGAGGAGGATGGTGCGATAATACATGGTCATTCCCATTACCAAGAGAACCAGGGTTATGATCCAGGAGACTCCAGCTACAGCCAGAATAAAGGGAGTCATCGGGCCACTGTAGGAGTATCCAGACAGACCTAATCCGTTGTTATAGATCCCGTTATAGAGTCCGTAGGAGTTGGACCACTCGCTGTCTTTCTGGATGTAGGCGATGACACAGGCAAATACCATACCCCCAAATAAGAGCTCGAGTCCTGCGAGAAGTCTGAGCAACCCAGGCCATGACTTCAGATACGAGTACTTCAGTTTATACACTTCTACCTTCTCCGCATAGTACTCTGCAGGGTGGATACTGGTCAGTACTGATTCCTCTAGGTCATCACTGTCTATCAGTAAAGGTTTATGGGATCTCTGGCTGGAGTTCCCATCCTGAGCGTCCCAAAATCTTCGCTCCAGCAGGGGACTTACAGGAGGACTCACCCTGGTCCCGTTGGGAAAGATCTGGATTCCAGTACTGCTGGATTCAGAGTCACTCTCCTTTGTGCTTTTGTGGATAATGCTCCATGACTGAGGTATGAGAGCTTTGAGTTTTTCCTTCATGCTCCCTTTGTGGTCATTACGCTCTTTTTCTGCATAAGGTGGAGTGCTGGATGTGCGGCCTGTGGATGATGTAGTGTCATCCTCTGAGTTATTATCTGGTGTGGGTGTATGAGTAACCCACACAGGCACTGACCTGTTATTATTGGAGGTCCTCTTCTCAGAGGACGGTCCAACCACACTCTCAGGTTCTTGCCTCTCAAATTTCTTGCTCCAGCTTTTCATGCTCCAGGCTTATTACAGTGAATCACTGAGGAGGAAACACAGAATCCTTTTGGAGAGGGAAAGAAACTGAGGAAAAGGAGTAAGTTAGCAGTTTTGCATAATAACTGCATAAGCACTCATACTGTAAGTACTGTATGTGTTTTCAAACATGTCATTAAGCTACCACAACCTCAAATGCTGCAACACAACTCCAGAGTTCTTGGTTTGCTTAAGCCTGAAAGTTCAAAACTACCAAGAAAATATAGAATGTCCCAAAAACCCAGGAATAAGAGGAACAGGAGAAAAATTTGGGAATAACCCTGAAGTCAGCAGTAAGTGAGAAGTCAGGAATAATGCAGAAATAACTCCACAAAATCAAAAAATAAGCCTTGAAACAGCAAGTTAGAAAACACTGAAATACCTGACTAATCAGGATAACATTTTGAAACATTTGAAACAACCCTAAGAGCTTTGGGAATGTTTTGGAATCTGACAAAGAGTTGCCAATGTTAAATTTTTGGAATTATCCTAAAAGGTCTGAAATAAAACTGCAAAGTTGGGAATAATACTATCCATGAAGTAATAGCTATGAATCCAGGAATAACTCCTGAAGTTATTGTTGACTTTTTAGAGTTAAAATTAAATCTCTGCAAATGTGAAATCGGTGAACTTGAACTTTACATCACATTCCATAAACCTCTAAATCATAGAAAGAGAATTCATAATTGTGAAACTTCAGTTTTCCTTTATTTTATTAGATAAGGCAGCTTGCACGCACTATATATTATGTCTGTTGCAAGATCAAATTGCATATATATACAAAATGGTTATGTCAATCTTGGCGTATACCACAACTATATATGCAGACAGATGGAAGAAGGAAGAAAAACAAAAAAAAGATAAGGCAGCTTGTGAAAGTGGCAACCTGAGTTAAACCCATTTATTATGTTATGCAGTCAGTGTTCATTCCACAAAACAACAGAGACATTCCACAGTAAGAAAGCTGCTCAAGCTCAACAAATAACATGGAATTTAAGCTGTGACTCACAACAAACCACTGCACAAACTTTAATCAACACTAACAGTCATACAACAACACAACATACTAAAATCACGCAGCAGGATTATTAAGACATTAAAAATCTCCAAAAACAACTAGATTCCCTTACCTATCCAGGTAGATATTCACTTTGTTGGAGGGGGTTTGTAAGGGGAACAGGTTCCAGTACCTAAAATGGCTGCCCTCTGCACCAGGCCCACTCAGCTAACCCTCTTCTTCCTCTCAGGTGACTCACTCCTGGTATTAAACACACACACACACACACACACATAGGGTGGCTGGCCAATGTGTGTGGAGAGCTGAGGGGGGAGTGGAAGCTTAAATATTAACCCAGGCTGTGTGTTGCAGCAGAAGAGGCTGAGGAGACGAGGCAGTGAAACGATGCTTCAGCCTACAACAGGTGGACAAACACGGCTTTGCCTGGTTCTACTTAAAGTATTATTCTTTTAATATTAGCTTAATACAATATTTAGTCCTTTTTTTTTTTTTTTTTTTTTTTAGATAAGCACGTGCTCATCAGTCCTAAGTTATCAATTACAGCTAGTATCCAGCATCAGTGGAATACTGCTTTATCATCATGCTTTATCATGAATAATTCATCTTCATGTGAGCTCTGCTGTGTTAGACTCAGGAAGCCAACGTGTTTGACCACTAGAGGGCAGCAAACTCACGTGCTCTCTCTCTCTCTCTCTCTCTCTCTCTCTCTCTCNACACCCTTTATTATTGTCATACCTGATGTGGTTTGGTTGGTGTAAAAAAAAAACAAACAGAAAGCCAAAGGTTGGAAGTAACTTAGTACATCAACTCAAGTACCGTACTTGTACTTTACTATGGAGTATATTCATTTTGTGCTACTTTTGACTTTTCTTCCACCACATTTCAGAGGAAAATACTTTTTATCTCACTACTTTTATCTGATACTGTAGTTAGATACTTTGCATATTAAGAGGCCTAATTTAACTAGATAAATTCAAGATGAGATAAATACTTAAATTATTACTGGATCTCAGCCTTTTTTCAGCTTTGTGGCAAAATGCATTTTAGGACTTTTAGAAAGGAAAAGAGGTCAGACAGTTTACTTGACAGAAAATAGTAATCCTTCACTGAAAATTTCATGCCTTCAACTGATTTGAAAGCATGAAAATGTTCCTAAATTATGTGATTTTTCTTCCCAAAATTTAACTAGCTATTCCAAAACTGGAGCTACAAGGTTGTTCATACAGTCAAATGAAAATTATATCTGCAATTTTAGAAATTAATTAATGCATCAGTCATGGACCATTTAAAAAAAAAGAAAGAGAACTTGTACTTTGGCTATTTGGGTAAATTTTAAGATACTTAAACACTTATTTAGTTTTACTTAAGCAGAATTAATGCTGAACTTTTTCCACCCGAGGCATCAAACTAAAGCGAGGCAGAGAAGTCATGTAAAACAGAATAAAATAGAAAAAGCTGATATAATAACTAAAATCACAGATCTTTACATATTCCCATCATGCAGTGTAATACTATGTTAAAATAAAATAAATCCAGAGGTGATATAACCAGATAAATCCAGTCATCATGCTCAGAGAAACACAAGACTTGTCAAATAAGACTGAACCCTCCATATGTGCCTCAGAGCGTCGTTCCTGCTGTATAATCTGACGTCATTCTGTGCCAGCGATTCTTCCAGAGCCTCTGCTGATTTCCATGTAGAGAAAGCTAAAGGCAAGGACATCTGTAGTGACCCCTCCACCCACCCACCCACACACACACACACTCCTATACTCCTAACTAATACAGTGCAGTAAACACATAATGCTAACTATTCTCTCCAGTGAGTGAGAATAAAAATCCCACCAGTGGACCGAGCCGGACGCGATGTCATCTGGCACTGCTGAGCGTGTCCTCTGCTGCCGGTGCAGGTGCCTGCTCAGCCACAAATCACATGTCAAATAATGCAATAGAATGTGCATGAAAAAAAAAAAAAAAAAAAAACTAGTACAGCACATGATGAATGGTATGAACGTGTGTGTGTGCACCTAACAAGACAAAGACTCCAGGCTGTGTTTTGAGACCTTTGCAGTACTTTAATGTGCAAAAACACACAGAGCTGCTTCTTCTCTCCCCTGCTGCAGCACCGCTTGGGACACTGAGTGAAAACAGGTGATTTTAGTTCCTGTCTCTTTAAGACCACCACCCAAAAAGCCCACTCTGTTCTAACCATGACATGGCAGATGCTGGCCAAACACTCGCTCGCCTTGTATTTTGTGAGTGTGTCTAACCAGGTGTGCAGGTGTGTAAATTCAAATGTGTTACATGTGGATGTCAACATGTCATGAAATCATAAATTCTGTTTTAGAGCTCCACATTTTGAGAGATTGATATTAAGATGAGATACACCCACAGGCTTTGTTGTGTGTGGTGGTCATGGTGTGTGTGTGTGTGTGTGTGTGTGTGTGTGTGTGTGTGTCAGGGAGAGATGCAGTGGATGAGGCTCGAGGAAGAGGCGCAGTGCCACGAGAATGTGTGTGAGATCAGATCAAAACTCACCATTTAAATAAAGTGACTGATCAGCTGAATGAGAGTTATTGATCACGAACGCATCATGAGGCAAATACGGGCTAAAATGTCACCTATAGATTCTATATTGCTGAAATTTACCACCAGACTGAAAGAGGTCTTAAAGGACCATACCACCATTTTGCATGTTTGAGCCTAATATATTCAATTTTCATCCATGTAATGTTACTGATAATCATTTCCAAAGCATACTACTGGAACGGTGACTTAAATTTTTTTTCCCTACCTTCCAGACCGCCACTGGTTTCAGTTCATTCTAGTAGTATCAACTTGTTGATACTTGAAACATTCTTAGGATAGGTAATCCATCATTGTGAACAAGATGTGTATNTATCAACTTGTTGATACTTGAAACATTCTTAGGATAGGTAATCCATCATTGTGAACAAGATGTGTATTCAGGCGTTTTTCGAAGTTTAAGTGTTTAAGTGCAATAAAAAGCATGGAGTGAATGTATGTCTCCACTGGCAAATATAGTCAAGAAGACCTGCATTTATTGATAAATTTAAATGACTGTGACTTCATAAGGCTGCATAACTATTAGCAGGCAAAACATCATTTTTTTAAGGTGGATGTATCACTGGAATATTTAATTTTGAAAGATTAAGAGATTTTGCAAAATATCAGGAAAGCTGAAATACAGTTTTATCCTTTGAGAAATGATTGTCAGTAATGTAACATGTATGAAAATTGAATATATTAGGCTCAAACATGCAAAATGGCCGGTATGGTCCTTTACTTTTTGCATGATGGTGTGTTTTATGAATCACGTTCCCAACATATAAATAAGGAAATACTGTAGTACCTCTGCTTTCAAGGCAAACATTAAAAATATACTGGTAAGAGACGTTTAAGAATGAGGGAACATGACTGCATGATGATATTTGACCTTATCGACACGTTAAGCCTGGTGCTGTGCTTTATGAATCCGGGATTTAATTTGTAGTGAATTTTAGAAATGTGAGATGTTAGAAAAATAAAAATATGATGATGCAGTGAAATCAGTAGCTACTACTACTACTACAGTACTACTGCTATTACTGCTGATGCAACCTCTAACTTTTTAATTTTTCAGCTTGGATGTGTGTGTGTGTGTGTGTGTGNGAGAGAGAGAGAGAGAGAGATTATGGATGCTGCAATAACTGGCACTCAAAACAATGATCATGTGGGTTGAAAAGACCTTCACACACACACACACACACACTATATACCATTACATCAACGTGCATTTAAAAGGCCAAGAAAAACCTGGATCAATACTCTAATTCTCTGATTTCCCAAGTGTGTGTCAAACCCTGTTAGCTGAAAGTGATAGGAGGACATTTAGCATAATGCAGCTGCTAGCTATGAGCTCCCAGGACAGGCAGGGAGGAGAAGTGGGCTTGTAATAAATTCAATAAATGGCTTCCCCTGCCTGCTACAAGCTGTCCCCAGAGGACCTTTTCACACTCTGGACAGAGCCTCAACACCCTGAAAGCTGAGTCTTTCTCATGTCCTTCCACATTCTGAGGGTCATTTTCACTGTGGGCTCAACTTTAGCTCCCTCTAGAGGAGATTCTTGGTACTTTTGATGCCTGTTTTCTTTACTAATTTTTGACTTCAACGTGGGAATAAGCAGGAGCTGAATGAATTTTAACTGTGGACCACCATCACAAAAATGCAGCCTTTTTTTTCCCCTTTTGCAACCTTTTTTTTCTAGAAAAAAAAAATAATTAAAAAGTCAAATCACCTCAACCTTCAATTTTGTAATTTTTGAATTGATGTTATATTTGCCACCTAAAAAACTGTGCTGCAATCAAAATCCTTAAGTACGCAAAATGACAAACTGTGGTTTGTGTAAGTCTTGACATTTCTGCCAAGCTTGCCAATTTTCAGCTGTTTTTTTTTTTTTAAAAAAAGTTTGATCGCAGAAAAAAAATAAAAACCCGAGATCCCACAAAATTCAGAAAAGAAATCTCAGTCAAATTTTTGATTCAAGAAACGTGTTCCCTTGATTCATGCAAATTCTTCCACACGTCTATTTTTGATCCTGTCCTTCAGAAAAATATCCACATTTTCATAAAGACAAATTTTTTCATCCTGTCTTGTAAAGTTTTTTTTTTTTTTTTTNTTTTTTTTTTTTTTTTTTACATTTCAGAAATTTGGGTGATAGATAAAAGCCAAATTCAAGGAAAAGTAAAACTGCAAAAATCTTTATAGTGCAAAGGGTTTAATAAATAAAAATAATCATTAAATAGAAATATTTCACTTCATATTGCAGCCGTTGAGCTGTGCCTTGTGTTGCTGATGCTGCTGGTTTTTGGGGTTGTGTAGCAACAATACAGGTGAATGGTTCTGCCACTCTTATGGGATATCAGCCTGCTGCCAAGTCCCTCCTGATTTGGCTGTAATTAGCCAAGCTGAGCCATGTTTGTGTATGCAGACATGAATAGTAGCTTGTTATTTGGACATTAATGGCCGTGTGTGTTGCAACTCATAGTTCACCTTGGAAAGGAGCCTCAGCAGCTGTGTGTGTGTTATGGAGCACTATTCATGTTCATGTCAACACATCCGCCTGTAATCACGTTTTACGTTGCTCTTCTGCCATTTGTTTTATAGAAGAAAGATATGAGGACGACACTTTTAAGTCTCTGTCATGTGACCTTTTGAGTTTCCAGGCAGAATTGGGCAGACCGATTACTTCAGTGTGACTGCAACAAAAACATGAGTTAATGTGATGAGGAGCTAGAAGGGCTTTCATTAGTGTGCTTCTCCAAGGCTAAACAAACCCAGAGGAAGTTTGTCTTGTTCTAATGGCGTACCAGGCTACAGAACGTAATATTTTTCTGGATCTATGGCTGTAACTATTAAAGATACAACAAAGCTGCTGAGTCAGCATCATTTCAGCTACACATTAGTGGTTGTTGCATGTCTCTGCCCTGTTTGTTACAATTCCATTCATCTGCTCTCTGTCCAAATATATGTATTAGTCCATCAGATCCTGATCCTTATCTGGATCTACACCAAACTGCACCTACTGATTGTCTATCCTGGTTTGAATAACCTGGTTGGTTTCTTTGAGATTAGTGTTTTATTTTTTTTTTTAAACTGATAAAGATTTAAAAAAAAAAAAAAAAACTTGCAATTTTAAGGAATCATTTTAAAAAGTCCTTGATCTGGATCCACATAAAATTTAACATTTTAGAAAGTTATTATTTAATGTATTCTTCTGGACCGTGCCCCTCCCTTCCAGCAAGTTTTATCCAGACAGGTTCATAACTTTTTGCAATCTTGCTGACAAACAAATAAGCCAACGGACGCAGGTGAAAACATGGCCTCCTTGGTGGTGGTAATTATTTTAAAGCAGATATTATACATACTTCCATGTACTTATTTTCATTTATAGATTTTTTAAATTATTTTTGTAAGGCTTTAATTCACAATTTCCCTTAATGCAGCACCACTGTGCACAATGTGTGAAAACAGGTCATTTTAGGTACCACCTCCCAACAAGATGCCACAGACTCTCTCCCAAAAAACCCATTCTGTTGTAAATGGTCAGCCACAGCATGGTGGATGCTGGTGAAACACTTCCTCACCAGCCTCTGTACTTTGTATGTCTGCAGGTGTTACATGTTAAACGTGTTACAGAAGTAAAGGACTCATCAGAAATGAAGCTTTCAGGGCAGTTGATCACCCACGGGTTTGTCTTACAGGATCATTTCTATTGGCTTCAACCTCAAAATTTTCAACTTTGACAATGTTCAACACAAATTTCAACTCTATTACATTATAAAAATGAGGGGAAAACAAACAAAAGCTAAGTATGTCCCCTTTAAACGATGGATTACTGTAAAAACGAGTAAGAAAGAAGTGAGTTAGGATCATAGCTGAAGATAGACTTTAATGATTTGACCTTGGTTTCTCTCCTTGCTAGGACAAAAGTTCACCTGCAAAATGAAGGAACAGCGAACAGCATACAGAGAACATACCATGTTAAACCCATTTGCCATCCATTAAAAGTTGATTTATTCCAGTGCTACTACGTACATTATGCATCATGTGGCAGTGTACACAGAACAATGATGGGTTACATTTCTTCACTGTTTGGGGTTTTTCACTCTGGTATAGTTCGGTGGAAGTGTTTTCTGACGCCTGCTCTATGAGGAAAGTCTACTTTTTCTGGATAATAAAAGACTCTGGGATGCATTTATCACTTTCACTGGTCTACCATCGTCAGGATTACATCATGAATATCCCTCACTTCACTATGTTAGAATATATATTTTTTGTCTACAGGAGAAAATCGGGTCACTATTAAATATTGGAATGGTGTTTGTTTTGGCAGGTCTTTGTTGATGAGAGGAGAAGAACGGAAGAAAGGCAAGAAAGGAGAATGAACCCTCACAACAGAGTAAAAATAGCAGAAACTGGATCGTACCTCCATCAGCAGAAGACAAACGAGCTAAATGAATAACTCATCTCATCAGTCATACCCTTCATATTCTTTTAGATATTGTTCCTCCCCTGCATATCCGCAACATGCTGTGCGTCGCACTCAGCTACCTGCACCCCCGCGGTTCACCATTTGTCCCATTTACTCGCCGACATCTACAATGAGGTCACATTTACAGGACACCCACTCTTGCTGCTCACAACTCCTGTGGGCCAAAATGGAAGTCTGTCAGTAAATAAGCTATGGCTCTCATCTTTTAATCTCTCTCACTCTCCCCTGCCTGATGAAGAATGAAGTCCCTAACAACGGGGCTGTCTCCTCTCTCTGGGGATGGCACTCCAGCATCTGCGATCCTTCCTGGTGTAACTGAAAACTACACACTGAGTGCAACATGGAACTTGACCTAGGAGGGGGGAGAGGGGAGTTCGCCCACTTCTGGTCTTCCCCATTTAAACCACTCAAAGGTTTGGGTGATTTGGGTGGACCGGCGTCGTTAATGATGACAGGTGACAAACGAGAGGCTAATGAAGAGGTGGAAACCTTAGATACGGACAGGCAGGTAAGGTTGTAATCAAGCAGATAGTCTTCCGTTAGCCGTACCGACTCACTTAAGGACCCTGATTGAAACGGAGACTGTAATAATGACAAGATGGATCCCTTCACGGTGAGGGCTGGAGTGTGGCGCTAAAGGAGAAGTGGCTGGAGGTGGGGGCAGTAAAGAGTCATGCTTCATCAACTCAAGTTGAAGAGGAAAAGGTAATATTCATGCTTGATTTAGTTCCACTCATAGCAAACTGAATATATTCCTAAATGAAATGCTTCCTGTCCAGTCCAGAGCCCATGAGCGGGTTCTTGTTCCCTCTCTCTCTCTCTCTCTCTTAGGGTTCGACTTGGACCTGGTTCAGCCTGAAGCATCTTGTAAATAATTCAGATCCAGGAAATAGTAACAGTCATATTTGTCTGTTAGTTTAATGAGCGATAAAGATGATTTATTTTTAGCATTAACATCTTTTTTTGGGAACCAGGCCTTGGTTTATTCAGATTATCTACCATACAACCTATTTTAAGACAGCATGCTAGCCAATTAACGTGCCGACTTCCTCTTCTGCTTGCAGCAAAATAAAGGTGGCAGGGACTCTTCATATCTGCTTTGTAAAAAAAAAAACAATAAATAAAAAAAGAAAAAAAATTAAATATTCAAATCAAAATTCACTAATTGAGTCATCATAAACCCAAGTTGAGCCATGCATGTGTTTGATATTTTCATGATTTTTCTAATTTTTCATTTATCTTACTGTAATTGTGTCAGTAGAAAACTCAACCCTGATGATGTTATGTTAAACTTTCTCAGGCACCAATTCATCAAAGTTTCTTCAGCACTTTTATTTGTTTTCTCTTGGGATTCTTTTGAAATCGTGATTTTTTGTTCTTCACATCATATTTTAAACAGGGAATGCACTGTTATATAGTATCACATTACTGCAACTCTCTAGATTCTGCAACTCTAAAAACCCTAGATATCCTAATAATAATAATAAAAAAAGGAAATCTTAATAAAAAAAAAAAAAAGGGAAAAAAAAAAGAAACAAATCAACAAAAATAAACATTAGAAAATCAAAAATCATCTAATTCATCAAGCCATCCAAGGAAGATTATGCTCCATTCTCATTTTTGCACAGAACCATGCAGGGCGGGTGGGGTTGGTTTCTCAGTTCGGCCATAATGTGCGCCTGTGCAGCCATATACCATCAGACCTCAAGCCATGCCATTATCTGACCAGAGGAAGCTCTAGTTTGTGGTGGTGAAAAAAGTAGACGACATATTTCGTTAGGTGTGTATGAGTGTGCAGCACTGAGCTAAGAGTGAACGCTTTCTCCGACAAACACGCCCACTAATCTCCTCTTCACCCGCCTCTCTGAACTGAACTTTTTTTTTTTTTGTTTTCTCGAGGTTAGTATAAATAGAAAAAAGAAATGCTTTTCCAAAACATTTCGAGTTGCTGTGTAATGGAGGCAATGTTATGCAATACATTAAGACATTTTCTTTAGATTTTTGGAGAGGAATGTATCTGAAAAAGGAATGCAATGCTGTATTCAGACTGTTAACATCGTAAAAAAGCTCTGAAATTAGTAATTAAATAACCCTCTACTATTTATACATTCAGGCACTGAAAAATCACATGTCAATATGTAACTAAAAAAGATAGTCGCTCTCAATTTTCCCTTGGTAAGAACAAGGAAGCTGAAACCTTGAAGTTGGCAATAGTGTAAATTTTCCTACCCAGTAGTAATGCCGTATGCGTCCCCTTTGCTCCTCTGCGGTGTGACAGTTTCCCCTCCCCCTTCAGTGCATTTTCAGACCCCAACCGGACGTCAGGGCCTGACGCACACAGAGTCTCCTAAAGCCGCCGCCCTGCCTATGGGGAAGAAGCCATGACACTTGTCTTTTGAAAGGGAAATCCAATGTTTTGATTTTCTCTCCTCACCAGACAGACAGACAGACGGACGGATGGGTGGACGGATGTCCTCCGCGGCCTCAGCAGGCCGGCAGGCAAGCCGAGGCCTTCGCCTCCACAGACCAACTTCCCCCTCTTGGTTAAGGATTCTCCGGTGTGATAGCCAGCTCTCACCCCAGCGACCCTGAACTCAGTCATTTTTTAACTATACAAGGGCTTTTACAAAAAAGCTAACTTGAACAGCCATACAATGGCTAAAACATAAACCATATCTCTACTTTACCTCAGTTTTTCAGTCATTTTTTAAACTTTGTTTTTTTCTTTTTCTTTTTGGATGCATTTGTGTTTTGTATGTGTGTTTTCTCTTGATTTAAGTCTGTGTTTACTTTTGTTTTTTGGAGTAGCTCTGATCCAGTCCTGTGCTGAGCGGCTCAGTCACAGAAGAATCGGTTTTGGATTTGATGTTGTTGGGGAGGGAGGGAGGAAGGAAGGAAGGAAGGAAGGAAGGAAGGAAGGAAGGAAGGTAAGAGAAGGTAAGGCGGGAGACAGAGAATAAGGGTAAAGGTCAGGGGTCAAGATATGGGTTCATCATTAGTCCAAACATGGACTCGCCAGTGGTTATAAGGATGCTTTTAGATTGAACAGCATGAGGTGACAAGTTGGCCTGGTAAAGATGGAGCTTGGAGGTTACTGAGGAGGGGTTGCAAACGTTATCCGCTATCAGAGGAGGTGTGAGGTGCCGTGGAGGGTGAGCGCCGCCGCCGAGCGGTGGAAGTCCAGGATCGCTCGGACCGTTCAGAGNTGCCGTGGAGGGTGAGCGCCGCCGCCGAGCGGTGGAAGTCCAGGATCGCTCGGACCGTTCAGAGCGCTCGGAGGCTAGCGAGGCGGGCCGAAAGCGATGCACAAAGCCATCCAGGAAGTCCTGCTGCTGCTGAGTTATGGCTTGGGAGATGAGGCAGGGCAGCGCCTGAAGGCTGCCCGTCACCGAGTCCAGCTTGTCCTCCAATGTGCCGATGCGTTTGTCCAGCTCCTCGCTGCGCTCCTGCAGCTCTGACACCAGGTCATACATCACATTCTGGGTCTAATGAAGGAGAGAAAGAAAATGTGTTTATGGAAGGGTGAGAACAGGAGGACACATGATGAGGAAGAGGAGGGCGGGATGAAGGAGCAGGAGAAGGAAGGTCACTGCAAAAACAAATTTTCAGAAGAATACCTCTATCAGTTTTAGCATACACTCGACTGCTAGGCAGCAATAAATAAAAAGTCAAAGTTAAATATGGAACTGGAACAAGGTTAATTTTTTAACCCTGATGACAAAGTTAACTGCCACTGTTCACACATTCAGAAATGACATTAAAAGACAAAAAAAAAAAAAAAAAANAAAAAAAAAAAAAAAAAAAGTCTAAATGAGTCATTCTCAGTCTGAGGAGGAGAAAAAGGACAGGAAAGAGTGTGAAGGAAAGCTGAATAGTTTCATCATGTCAGCACAGATTTTATCTCACCAAGGTTTGAACAAACAACTTCTGCCTCTGCAGCCTATTTATAGCCACATCACGTCTTTGTGTCTTTCTGGACACAATTAATTCATATAATCAATTTTTTTTTGTTGAGGCGATTGCGACAGGGAAGCTATTCATACAATGTTATGTAGGTGTGTATTTAGGAAAATTCTCTTGTTTAAAGAGGAATGTTCCTGAAAAAGGCATACCATTTTTTGCATTTAGAGTGTGACATATACATTTATTAATTCAGTACTTTTGATTATTTATGTATTTAAGCAATAAAAGTCATGTGGATTGAAGATTTTACGAGGTTAAAACACCTTGACCAAAATAGTCTGAAAACATCTTAAGAATCATGTTTCTCTACAACTAAAATGTTTACAAAACTAAATGTACCATTGAAAGTAATGCTGCCTATCAATGTATTGACAAAATGTTAATACTGAGCATATATCTGAATATATTTCTGCAAATCCTCCATCAGCTCTGACTCCTCCCTAAGAACTGATCAGCCTAAGAACGTCACGTTTCTACTTTGGTAAAAATGTTGTGAGTAACTGTAATGAGGGAACAATAAATATGATTTAAAAAGCATTTTATATGTTTATCCTTGTCAGTATTAGGAGACATGGCTGCGAAGATGATGCAAAATATTTCAGCAACAAAAGCAAAGAATGGAAATTTAAAAGGCCAGTTTTGTTGTATTCTACTCTTTCTATTTTATTCTTTTGTATTTTATTCTGTTGTATTGTGTAGTTTAATGGGCAACAACAGAAAACAGGTCAGAGGTTATTAATACCTTTTCTTTTCCACAAATTTGTGCAGCATTTTTTCCTCTAGATTTTTGAGACTGAGAATTTTCTGGATTCCTGAATATTTTACATTTCTTCCCTGCAACATCAAAGTTTGTGTGTCATACTGAACATATCTGGAGGAAATCAGGTGTTTCCTCCTCTATAGTTCCTTAAAACACAAACCCTGAGCTGATGAACACTGAGGATCTGACCAGGAAGCAGAGGAAGGGCAAGTAAACACACATTAAAGGAGGCGGCCTTAGAACCTTTTAAAACACACGCACACACACTGCAGTTCAAATGCCATCTACATCAAATGAGGCTGCAGCCCTACATCTTCCTTTGAAGCTGCTCTCTCCTGGCTGAGCGTTTGGAGCGGGATGGATCTACTGAGACGTGATGCACTTTCTGTTCAAATTCAGCATCTTCTAACTCTTAAATCATAGGTTTACTTCCTCCTGCTGGAAATTACAGCCTGTTAGTCAGCACAAACAGGCCCACAATCCATCTGGGTCTCAGTTTAAAGGTTGTGACAAATTCTTACACGACCTCAACATCAAACTATAGAAAATATACGACTTTGGGATGAGCAGATATTTAACTTTATACGTTGTCGTTCATGTCTTTAATTAAATTGCCTGAGTGATATATGCATTACAAAGAAGAAGTCCTCCATTCAAAATTTTCTTAAGCAAGTATTCAAAGCAGTAAAGAAGAGTTTAGTTTGACTCAGGTGAAACCTTTTTATCAACAGTTTTAGTGATTTTTATTCATTTGATCAATTAAAAAAATGATGTGATAGAAAGAATAAGGGAGAAAGGAAGAAAGGACTGAATGAAAAAAAGAGGGAAAAGGGGAAAAATAGAAGGCAAAAAGGAAGGAAGGATCCAAATAAGGGATGAGGAAATATTTAACAACGAAAGAAAGATATTTTGTGTTTTTCACGCTAATGGAATGAAAAAGAAAGAAAGAAAGAAAGAAAGAAAGAAAGAAAGAAAGAAAGAAAGAAAGAAAGAAAGAAAGATTGGCAGTACTTTATCGGTTTATCTTGTGTTTTGAGTTTAAAATCTGAATCTATAAGGTAGCTTTCACTTCAGCTGTCAGATGAATGTAAGGGAGTAAAAAGTATGTTTCCCTCTGAAATGAGTTGGAGGACATTGGGAAAGTTTCCCAAAACAGATTAAACAAAAAAAAAAAAAAAAAANAAAAAAAAAAAAAAAAAAAACAGAATCACACAAGTAAAGCAGCATTAACTCAAAACATTACTAAAGTGCAGTACTTGAGAAAATGTACTTAGTTACTTTCCACTCTGGATTTTGGATACTTGGCGTCTCAGCAGGAGGGAGACATACCTTTGCCAGGTCCACCAAGGTGTTGGCCTGATCGTTGAGTTTCCTTTGCTCCATCTTCACACTGCGCAGTCTGGGTGGAGGCACGGGGGGGAAGGAAAGGAGGAGGTAGACAAAGGAGAGAGGGGAGGAGGTAAGGAAGGAGGGATANCACGGGGGGGAAGGAAAGGAGGAGGTAGACAAAGGAGAGAGGGGAGGAGGTAAGGAAGGAGGGATAAAGAGAGGGTAGGAGGGGAATTTGCGAGTGTGAAGCCAGAGACAGATTGTTCAAGGTTATGAAGGGACAAAAGGGGACAGCAGAGAAGAGAGGAGGAGGAAGAGGAGGGACACATTTTTTTTTTTTTNAGAGAGAGAGAGAGAGAGAGAGAGAGAGAGAGAGAGAGAGAGAGAGAGGACAGCCTGCATGCACAGTAAATATACATAGTGTACATATCTGTATATACATATGTACAAATATATATATATACACACAAGCATTCTCAGTCTTGGTCAATGCGATACCAACCAAAACATGCAAAATTAAGGAAGCATACTACGCTCCTTCTGAAAAAAGTTATCATGGTCTTTTCTCATGATAAGATCTTTTTCTCATAATCGTACAATGCTATAAGTTATGATGGCCATGATTTTACTGCCTTAAACTACTGAGGCATGTCTTGTTACAACGCAAAAGGATCTGTTTAACATAATCAATGATTTTTTTTTTTTTTTTACAAAAAATGTATGATTTGTATGATGAATCGTGTTTCTTTCCAGCAAGAATGCAATATGCTTCCATGTAAGAAAACTTCCAAATCTAAATTTGAAATCAAAACATTAGCAACCCTTTTCAAAAAAGACATTAAAAAAGAAAAAGATGACATGCCCTTTGTCAGTGAATTTCAAATTGTACACACTCGTCATTCAGTAAGCGTGCAGTGACTGTGAGGAGTGACTTCCACTTGCAATGAAATGTGAGTGTGTGTGTGGGTGAATGTGTGTATGTGTGTGTGGATGCCACAGATAAAGGATGAAGGATTAGAGTGTCTAATGATCCTGCTGAACAAACAGCAACATGGACATTCTACTTCATGATAAACTGGACATGTATTGCACCTTCGACATTGTGCCTCCTTATCTCTCATCAAACTCATAACGCTGATAGGAAATGTTATCGCTGATGTATATAATGTGTCTTCATCAGGATGTGTGGGAAGAAGAATTTCCCTGATCCATAATATAGGGCAACATTCAAGGATGTTTCTTCATGTTCAGAGTTGTCTATTTTATCCACAGTCCTCCATCTGCATGTTAAAAGATGTGTCTTTACTGCATTTCTGCCCTGCTTCCCTGTCAGCGTTCTCACTTTTCTCTGCAACAGCAACCCTGTCTGCGTTGGGCGCTGTTATTCCTAAGACTGTCCAGGAAAAGTGAATAAAAGCTGTTGTAGTAACGGTGACCTCTTATGAACCCTTTAGAGGCTGAAGTCATTCTATTTTGGTTGATTCTGGCTTTGCTACCTAAAAGGCTGTACTGTAAAAATGGAGAAAAAAGGAAAAAAAAAAAAAAAAAAAAAAAAAAANAAAAATCAGGGAAAAACAATTGAGAATTCTATCCAAAAAAAAAAGAAAAAAAAGAAAAAAGGTTTTAAAAAATTCTAAAAATTCTAGAAAATGGAAACAAATTCTAGAATAACTACTAAAAAAGCAAGACTAAAACTCTGGTACAAATGTCAAATGTTAATTCTAGAAAACTTGAGTCCTTCACATTCACTCTGCTTTGGTTTGTGAAGATCTTGTTTGTAAAAATTCTGAAAAATTCAAAAATATTGATTGTAGAAAGTTCTTCTGTTTGTTTGTAATTAATCATATAAAATAAAAGAAAATATAAGACAGTCAAAAAATCAGGGAAATTGTTTTTCTAAAAATTCTAACAAAAAACTAAAAAACCTAGAGAAATGTGATGGATTCTAGAAAACTGACTCTTGATGGTTCTTCACTTAATTCCAGAAAATTCACTTGTCATGTTATCCTTTTTTTTAAATTAAAAAAAAATAGAGTTCTTCACATTCGTCGTCCTTTTTTTTTTTTTNCCTTTTTTTTTTTTTTAACAGTGCAGCTTTTTAGGTGGCACATAAACAAATTCATTGAAAAGTAAAACTGCAAAAATGACTTTAGAATCCTAAAGCAAAGACATTTTTCCTATAAAACCCTAGCCTATGTGTTGTGTTGTGTCTTGTTGTCTCATATGGAAACTTTCTCATATAAGGAAAGATGGGCTTTTAGAAAACAAAGAAAAATACAAAGCAAACATCAACAAAAATCAAAGCACGAACATTTCAACCTTTGTAGATCTACATTACAGTGTGTGTTCATATCATCACAAAACCACCGAGTGTAGGATGAGTTCTGTTGATGCAGGTTAATATAGCCTCCAGAGCAGCTATATTAATCATGGGCGACATTTTACAGTACATGGCAACTTTAGAGATGATTATGAATTGCTGGCCAGGCCAACAAAGCTCCAAGCTCATTCTGCGCAAGACGCCTTTCTTTCACACGTTCTCTGCAGCCCACTACTGACATCAGTGGCAAAAATGTTGATGCTTATTTTTGTTTCATTCCAGTCAGGGGATGGGGGTGAGGGGGAGGGGAGTAAATGGGACACTGAATTAAAGGAAAACCAAAAACAATTCAGCGTCTAGCAAATGCTCGTTTTTTTTTTTTTCATGCATGTCAAACGCAGACATGAGAGAGGAGGAGGAGGAGGATGTCGAGGAAACAGTAGGAGGAGGATACATAGAAGACTCAACTTACTTCTGAGCTCTGCAGTGATAGAGCAAAACAAGGACAGAACACAGTACAAGAGTTTTAACCCCACAACATTCACGAAACGAGTGAAACTATTACACTTCTCACTGTAAGCACGGGGTCAAAGGGGTCGGAGGGAGAGGGGGATGGGGAAGGGAAGAGGAAGGGCATTTACACTAGATTGCAGTGTGTGTGAGTGTGTCTGAATGTGTGGACATAGTGGTTTAACAAGAATCCAAATATTAAAATACAAGCTAAATACTCGCAAATAACCTTAAATACAGTAACATGGATTGAATGTCTTGTAGCAGCTACTTCAGTAACACTGGACAGGCTTTCCCTTGCTGCTTAGCAGAGCACATTACTGTCAACAGAGCAAAGGCAAAGCGGGACTTACTGGTGAATGGCTTGGAGAAACTTGCGCTGGTGTTTCCGCACCTTGGCGTGATCTATCTTCTTGACCAGTTTGGTGTGTTTGTAGATGAGCCATGTTTCCCTGAGTACATTGGCAGCTGTGTTCTTAACCTGAAACAACAAAAAAACACAATTTGTAATGCACAAAACAGCTGCAGCTGAAAGGGGTCATGTCAGTTTGTCATGTCATAATTTCTAAACTAGAAATTGCAAAGAGTGGCACAATTTTCACGAGATGGGAGCGTCTGTTGGTGCTTTCCCATAAGGCTTAAGTTCTTATACAATGCTACAGATGCTACGACGCTACTATAAATCAATTTATTCAGACATACAGTGAGGTCCAAAAGTCTGAAACCACTGTGAAAATGCTTCTATTTTGTATTCTTTTTGAATTTAATAAGATTTTTTTTTTATTACAAATAATAATATCATCTTAACAATTTGAGTGAAAAGTTGAATCTTTGAAAAATGTACTTGAATTTCAGAATATCTTAGTATTTGGTACGTCTCCCTTTTGCTTTAATGACAGCATCACTCCAGCTGGCATGGACTCCACACATTTGTCCACACACCTGATGAGCCAAGTTATCCCAGCATGATGTGACAATGTTCCAAAGAACTTCTTGTGATGTCAGACTTTCTGATTATTTCCAGATTTACATGAAAANGTGACAATGTTCCAAAGAACTTCTTGTGATGTCAGACTTTCTGATTATTTCCAGATTTACATGAAAACATCACAGATTTTAATGTAAACTTTTGGACCTCCACTGTAAATGTTATAACTGGAGTAATGTTACATTTGCATACCATAAGCAACTTAATTAAAACCCATCTTGCGAGTGTGTTTCCAGTATGAAAAGGCGTAGTTTATCTTTCCCACCTTGATGACATGTGGGAGGTTTAAGTCAGTGACATAAAACAGGAACGAGGTGCATTTTCACTGTGATCAGTTGATCAGCCTTCTGTTTAAATTTTTTAAACTTGTGCTAAATTTTTAATTTGCAATGAAGACAGAAAATATCTGCAAAAGTAAAGAGCAAGGAGCAACCCCAGATATTTTAATTTCTTAACTCGGCATCTGCAGGATGACTTGTATGACAAAACCTTTTTTTAGCCAGTCGGTTGACCACAGCATGGCCAGTTGGGTTGAGACTGTCATGGTACGATCTTAATCCCAGGCATGGCCATAACTTTGCAGTTAGCTCAGTTATCCTCCACTGTATGTTTACATGCATGTCAAAACTTCGATTACAGTCAGATTAAAACGATAAATCAGTTTTTTCAAACATCATTTAAATCTCATAATTAGAATGAAATGAAATAATTATTACTCCGAATAACAGAAATGCATTATGATACTGTAAATCAACTTATTCAGACATATAAATGTTATAATTGGAGTAAGCTACCTATGTAGGCACTTCCTTACCTGGCTGACTATCCTCATACTCTGATTATGCAACAGGTCATGTATACTGAGAATACTCAGTATATTCAGACAACTGTGAAATTGTATTAATTCCATGTATATCTTATTGCATTTTGCCTTCATCACAGTACAGACAACAAAGTACCATTTACTGTGCAATGTAAACTGAGGGAACAATTTTTCCATTTTGAAAAACTTTACACTAAAGGAATATGAGAATATAAGATCAGAAGAATTGCACATTTGCTCTGACAGCATGAGAACACAGCATAACCGATAACAATATTTTTGTGCTGTTACTTAAAATACAACACAGCGACTCACTCGTTTGCAGAGTTGTGTGTCCATCATGAAATTGTGTACGTGCTTTTCAGCCTTAGTCAGTTCCAGCTTCCTGGCTACAACTGCAACCACCAGCGCAGTGCAACCAGCTCCCTGTTACACAAAGACACAGTCAGAACACACAGTGCTTTGTTTTTGACCTTTTGACCTTTTACTTTTACACAGTAATACCTCAATAACTGAGAACAAGCACAACACGGGTAAACTCCGAGTAAGGAACAAATCAGAAACTAGCTGCTAATTGATGACTAGGTCAAAACTTGTTAAGAATACCTATGAACCAGTATTTATAGAAGATAATGATTAGTTTGTGATTCAGCATACTGAAAATTCGTTCAATGTTGTGTCTATTTTGGCGGTCAGACCTGAGAATTGACACTAAAACCAATCAGAACACTAGATTAGTGAGAATGTTCTGAATTTAAAGAACTGGATGTACCATAATCCCTGTAAGAAGACACACGCCTTTCCCACAGTATGTGTGCGGTACCATGTCCCCATAGCCGATGGAGAGGAAGGTAATCGAGATGAGCCACATGGCTCCCAGGAAGTTACTGGTCACTTGTTGTTGGTCATGATACCTGAAGTAATGAAGATAAGAAGAAGCAGGAGACAATCAGTGAAACTGGATACACCTCAGGAAGTTGAGCATGCTGAAGGGTGGAGCGGTGCTTTGTGAACCAAAGAGAGGAGGTGGGTGAAGGAGGTGAAGATGGTGAGGACAGAGGAGGAAAAATCATGGTGCAAGGTGGTGGACCTGCCCGCACAAATCACCCCAATCCATTCTGGGGAACAAAAAACAATACGATAAAATATACAGTGTGACTCACAAGAAATATAATCACTTATTCTTATTGTCCTTTAAGTTAATTCTGTCTCAGGTAGCTTAATGAAGATGAATGTTTAATGGGAAACTGAAATTAAATTACATGACTGACAGAGAAAGCAAATAGTTTCTGTTATTTTTTTAATGATTTGATGAAATCATTTCCAAGTCAAAGAGCAAAAACTGAACGTACGATCCAGGTTCAGTGTCTGTCCGTTATTAAATGCACTGCTTGATTTGTGATATGAAGGAGCTTTTAAAAATGGGTCTGAAGCCAAATCAGTTACTCTTGTTGTGCAGAAAAATACAATTACAGAAATCATAATTCAAGTGGCAAAGAGACAAGCCAAGTGACTGGATAAAAGTATACCACAGGTCAAACATGATGTGAATACGTTGACCCAACAAATGTGATATCAGTGCATCCAAAATGTGTATCCTGCACCGTTACATAAAACTTTCAATCAGCTTATTGGTCACAGTTCGCTGCAAGTCATCCTCCATACGGTTGATGCTGCCCAAAAAGGTATGGGAATGTGAATCATTACTTCAAACATGTTTTCTTGCTGAAAACAGCTGGCAATCATGCTTGAACTGTAATTTCATTATATGTTACGTATAATGACAATAAAGCTATTCTATTCTAATCCAAAGAACCACCACGCAAAAGCATAGATAGATCTAGAAAAATACTGCACAAATCTGCACTGATGATGACATTTCCATACCTTTTACAGCAAGAAAACGTCCGAGGCAAATCTGCCTTATTCTCCCTCATTCAATTCACTTGCCTGATTATTCTCAATGGGCTGTCTAGGAGGAGGTCAGATAAGACTTCATTTTGGAAGTAAAATCAAATATTCATTCAACATTACGAGACAACATCTCACTAACATCTGTACTGACACGACTGTAGAGATGGAGTCTAATTTCTCAGATTTTAAAAGGCTTGTCTAAGGGGGATTCTGACTGGGCCAATCATGAATTGCTAATAGCTTCTTACTCTCCAGCAGTGACCCAGCACTTGGACTCAAAATGGCTGAAACAATCACCTCTAATTAGTGAACTGGTTCAGTCTGAAGCACTTGAGGCCAGACCTTGAATTTCTCAAGTTTTCCTTTATACAAAAGGGCAAAAAAAGCTTGAATTGAACTTGCAGAAATGCCCACTCCTCTTCCTCCAAGACAGTTCATTGTTATTAAAAACCATCAATAAACTAATCATGCCTTCTGCAGTTTAAAACTCCCACTCACATGTTTCCACTCATGCTCAAAGCACTTTTATTCCCCTCAGAATGACAGAAAGTGTGTAGTCTGTGGTGTTAAAGCTTCTTAAATAACATGCAGAGAAGCAGTCTGTACAATACCATGCAGGAATAGAAAGATGTCCGCATCCTGCATGCTTCAAAGCCAGTATATTGAGAGCAGGGGGAGCAAAGGGAAAACCTGGATTCCATTTAGAGACGAAAACCATCTCTGACAAATGCTGCAGTATTACCAAGTGAAAGGCGATTGTGCATCTTCTCGGACTGGCTTTCATTTGTAAACAGTGGGGCAGGATTGGATGAGTAACAAGGGAAGAAGCTTATTGAATTTGACACCCCTGTCTCTTTTACCTGCAGCCTAACACGTCACCTGCTGCCCTTTGAAAGCTGCCAGGGGGCTAATCTTGATCAGCTGGCTAAATATTGTAATTACAACTGACTAATATGTTAATTTCAATCAACTTGCCGTCAAAGCGTGCAGAGAATAAGTCATGTCTTCAAGAGAGTAAGACATTAATAGAGTCCTGCATCTATGGGTACAATGAACGATATATCACAGAGAATAATCTTTGCTCCATCCAAAAGACATGCATGCCAAATAATGCAATTTCCTATTTTATTATCTGTTTTTCTAGAGGAGGATATTTTTTATGACATATTTCAATAATAACTCTGAAAGGAGCAGAGGACAGCAATATGGGCACAGAGACAGAGGCTGGAGAACTAATCAATACCGTTTTGAGGCTCTCAATATACTGTGTCAGGTTTTGGAATAGCATGGAGAAGAGCTGGCACCACTTTCAACCTATCCTGGGACAAGATGTTTAACATCTGCAGTACAAAGTTATATCCCACCCTTTTAAATTCGTCTTGACAGATATTCAGTAATAAAAGTGATACGCTGACATCACTTGTTCAAAGATAACATCATTTATCTAGTCGTGCATAAAAAAAATTGTGTGAAATCCAAATGAGCTCTGAAAGCTTGTTTCAGTGGTGGGTGAGGGTTAGAGGAGCGAGACCATAATTCAAACTATCAGCAACACGGGATAAATATGCTATGTTGCAGCTAAATCAACAGGTCAACAAGTCTCACAAAAATATTAAGTAACATCAGCCTCTGACATTAAGCACAAATCTTCATCTGTCTCTTCAAAATATCATCAGTATATCAACAGGACTTTTACACCTTGTATTAAAATGCAATCTCAGTATCTGAATATGTCTCTGGATAGTGGAATCTGATGACGGGACTTGCATTTACAGCTTCCATCAGCATGCGTTCTCATTATCTGGGTTCTACCTGCACTGTGATCAGATCTCAGTAGGCAGGCTGTTGTACTGCTAAAGCCCATCCTTCCTCCTTCTTCTGTGGGAATCATTCGTTTTTAAAATAACTAATAACTGTTTTTTTTTTGTTTGTTTTTTTGCATGGACTGTCTGTCTGTATTCCACCTGCAGGTACCCATTTACGGCAAGTCACGACTCTCACTCAAAATAACTATACACTACAAGCCTGAAGTTTGAGGCCACCCCAGATTTAAAAAAAAAATCAATACACGTTTTGTTTTACAATTTATTCCACAGGAAATGACAAAAATACATAAAAATAAATGTAACTAATTAGTTTTCAAGAAGATTTTGTCAACATAAAAGCACTTGGAAGTCATTTCAGGCTTCAAACTTGGTTTTGTCAAAGTAACCCCCCTGGCCAAGTCAGAATTCTCAATTTTGCTTCTCTTTTGAGTGGATGTATGGTAATTTTGGCATAATTTTGATGAATGTTTTAGATCGTTGTCCTGTTAAAGAATGAAATTTTGACCAATAATTTGTAAACCGGATGGTATCTCGTCTCGAAGGATGGAATGGTAGTTCTCTTTCTTCATAATTTCTTTAACTTGGACCAAGTCTCCAAATCTCTCTCTCCAAAAACACCCCCACAGCATTACTGAACCCCCCGTTTTATATGTGGGTGGTTGCAGAGCAATAGCATGAGCAGACTGCATAGCAAGTTAATCCCAAAATGATCTGGGAGAAGGCAGACAGCAGGCTATTGAGTAGAATGTTAAAANATAGCAAGTTAATCCCAAAATGATCTGGGAGAAGGCAGACAGCAGGCTATTGAGTAGAATGTTAAAACACATATGCAAGGGAGTTCGGGCAAGGGAGTTGGAACACAACTGGAGTGCTGCACTAATACAGACTGGGCATGCCTTCATTAAAAATCATTTCTTAAGCCATAGTGGCTACATAATGTGCTCTTGTTGACAAATTCTTCTTGAAAACTAATTAGTTACATTTATTTTATATATTTTTGTCATTTCCTGTGCAATAAATTGTAAAACAAACAGTGCAATGATGATTTTTTTTTTTTAAATCTGGAGGTAGCCTCAACCTTCTGGCCTGTAGTATATGAGTGACAGCGAGCAGTCGACATGGAAAGTGGCATTTTCAATTTGTAGCTGTTTTTTTTTTTTTCATGAATATGTCCTACTTGTATGGACTGCATTGACATCTGACTAGTTTGTGTAGAAATCCGATCACAATGCCTATGTGATCTGGCAGATCGAATACAATTCTGATCACAATGCATCTGTGAGCATTTACACCTCGCATTAACATGCAATATTCAGGATAATGAGATGGCACATTAATGTGAGGTGTGAATGGGGCCCCCAAGTCTGTCAGTCCTGTCTGTAAGAATGAAGCTAAAATTTTTCACTAAGTCTCCTCATTAACTGTTTACTTTGACTTTTCCTCGACCCCGCCCTCTGTTAATGGTTTACTTATTCCATCTTCTAATCATATCCATTTGAACTCACTGAGCTTTATCGTGATTATTGTGGTCAAAAGTGAAGAACTAGAAAAAGTGGAGTTTAAATAAGTCACAGATAACCTTATACTGGATGTAGGTTAAGAAATCCCAGTAAGATTAAAAATGATACTCAAAATTTTAAAGCAGCTGATTTTCTGTGGATGATCACACTAATATCCAACAAAGGCTCCTAAAAAAGAAACATGTAGTCTAATATCTTAACTCAAGCATGCATGCGCACGCACACACACACACCACACACAGCTGAGGTGTTAGTTCCCGTCCGTCCCACAACATTAAACTCAATCTCTGAATGCAGCTTCACAGACTGCTAGTTTGAGCTAATTTGAACTTTTTCCCATAAGTTTTACTTTCTTGTCAGCAATTATTTTTGTAAGTGTTATTATCAGCGTTAGTATCAGACACAGAAATGCTCCATACACAATTAATGGAACAACATAACTGGATCTATTCTACACTAAAATCTGTAAATCCAACTTCCTCTGGGAAATACCAGACACATGCTTGTTTTCTACCATCGTCTGCCAGTCAGCCACTTCAGAGAAATGAGTTCCTCTAAGTTTCCACATGTAGGATCACATTCAAAAGACAATGACTAACGTTCAGCAGCTACATCAGCACGTTCCTCTTTTGACTGAATTTTGCTTTCATATCAGCAAAAACAAAAAAAAAATTTGAATCTGAGCACTGACTGAGATTGCCTGGGGACTAACATGTTGGCATGCTCCTTGGAGAGTATGTTACTTTTAGTAAACATGAACAAATAGCATGACACTCAAAGCAATGATGACCTTAAAAAACTGCAGACATCATAACGTTTTTACAGCACATTCAATATGCAAAGAAGGTACCTACACCAAAAATATATCAACCAAAGCTATGTGACAACACAGCTCTGTATATTGGGCAGAAATGTCTAGGGGCATGAGTGACAAAATCAAAACAGGAAGAAGTTTACTGTACTGTCTACATGAAACCAGAATAGAACTGACATACCTTCCTCAGCCATCCCATTCCGTTCCATAGTCATCATTTGGACCACATACCATACACAACAATAGCAGCAGAATGCCAAATCTGAAAGGTCTTTAAGATATGTCAAAAACCACATACTGATTATGCGAAGAAGGTGTTCTGCCTTCAGATGGCTAAACAGGAGAATGGAGTACATACTGAGCACATACAATGACATGCTAACCTTCAACATTCCAATCTGAAGATAAGCTTGTTATGTTGTTTAATATACCGCACTAATGCGCCGAGCCCTCTCTGGTTCTAGATCAATCAACAGATCAATAGATTGCCTTTGGTTCAGAATACATTCGGATCATGTTCATGAAACAAACTCCAGAGTCTGTTTGTGACCTGACTGAGACCGTTTCCTCAAAAGAGTCTCAGTACGGCTGTTCTGGTCATCACCTGTGAGGATCTTTTCAAAGGCACTGTATCAGCGGGGAAACAAACCCTCGTCCGATTGAAGTAGACCAGGGTTATGAGGGAGCCAGGGGGAGATCAGCTACCTCCCCCCCAGTTAAGACTTGAGCTCCCCTGAATACACTGTTTAGGAAGTCTCAAAAATGGTTGCTTGCATATGTGTGTTTACATAGTATGTGCCAGTGCAAGAATGCAAATATATGCCTTGCTAAAAGGAACACAACGGTGGTTTTGCATGTTTGAGCCTGATAAATACAACCTGCGTTCGTATTACATTACTGCCAATCATTTTCCAGAATATACTACTGAAGCAGTAAGTTTTAGATTTTTTTTCCCTACCTTCCAGACTGCTATTGGTTTCGGTTCATTCCAGTATGTGATAAAAATCAAGTTGTAGTGACTTGAAACATGCTTGAGATTGGTACTCCATCACAGCAAAACTGTTAACAGGCGTTTGTGAATGAGATAACATGGCTGCATGACAATATTTACCCACATCGGCATGTTAAATGTGGCGCTGTGTTTTATGAATTTCCACCTACATCTAGACAGTTAACTGTCTTCCTCTTTTTTTAAATGAAGGAAACAGAGCTTTTTTTTTTTTGAACTGTTGGAAGAATTTTAGAGTTGTTGATATTAGTCAAGCAGTTTCTAGGCTAAGCACACTTAGCGTCAAAACTGCAAAGTTGTAAATTCTACCTAAATGTTATATTGTGAGGGGTGTGAGAAAGTTCAAGCTGTTCTGGTGTGTTCGATGTCTAGATGTCTGTTCTAGGCTGCCATGGTTTGTATTCTAGTAGATAACCAATGACGCAATCTGGATGTCAGACTTTAGAAGTAGGTGTAGTTGACTAGTAACTCAAGCCTGATAATCCTGTGCTGTGCTCTGAGGGAAAGTCAGCTAAACTTTCCGAAAGCTTCTATGTTACGTGTCCTATAAGTTCTCACTGGAGGTGAGAAACAGCGGTCTCACCTTGAAAAAGAGAGTTTTGTTTCACGGTAACTGAGTTAAAGTAGGAGTGAAAGACAATTAGATAACAGTTAAAGAGAAAAGGAGCGAGAAACCAGGGAGGCAGGCAAGGCACGCATGCGAGTGTGTAACTGAGTTCTGGCCGGATTAGGCCTGCTTGTTATGGATAAGGGAAGGCAAAGGGATGGGGAAGAGATGAGGAAAAACTGCAAAGCATGCCACGTTAGATGGGTACAGTAGGAGATCTGCAAGGAATCAGTCAGGAGTAAGAGAGAAAGGGAGAAAGGGAGGGGGGCCTTATGGTAGTGAGGGAGAAGCCAAAAGAGCTTAGTTAAGGAGCTTAGTTGAGGTAGGTTAGCTCTGAAGATGGGCTGTTTCAAGAAAAGAGGGAAATGGGATCAATGATGAGTGTTAAATCCATCGACTGTAACCATTAGCATTCATACCAACTCCGCCCTCCCTCCAGCCCTCCATGCCTCTCTGTCACCCTGGTTGTGTGTCTTTCATTCCCCCCATCTAGGCATTTCCCAGGTAGACTCCGTGCTCGTCCAATCTCACACCGTACTGCCCTTTGATTGGCTCAGGAGCGTGGTCACCGTGACAGTGCAACAGCTCCTTTAGCACAAGATAAACTTACAAAACTCGCATACAGCACTTTAGGAAACAAGCGCCTCTTTTCTTCTCCTTTTATTTTCCTTGAAGTGATGGGGTTGGTAAGTAAACATGAAAACTCCCATGCTGTTTCTATGTTTACCAGAGGAGGGGACGAGGGGGATGAGAACATTCAGTACGTGGATGTCAACTAAAAGTGGAGAAATTGCTTTCATCGCACAATAAACTCCTCTTGAAAGAAGGTCTCCGGTTTTAAAAAACTGCAAGAATGAAAAGCAATACGCTCACTTTCCTGCCAAATATATATGACTGTGATTGTCTCATGCTGTGCTGGATTGTAAAACCCACCCCAGCCAAAATCAAATGTGACCATAAAGAAGTGCACACAATGACGTGACATTTGTGCTTTCCTGGCATATTCAGATCTGTTGGCAGGAGAGACAGTATTTGTAGAGCAAAATTTAAGAGGTTGATCAACAAAAGCCACGGGAAAATTATTGCAAAACAGTTCAATTAATTTTGTGAAAGGGACACATAATGGAATGGTAATGTGTGTGAACACAAGGAATGGAAAAGCTTTTGCTCCTTTGGCAAATCTTTCAAATAGCTGCTAAAAAGACCTCTAGTATGGATCTATAACAATTGCATAAGGACAGAGTGGGGAAAAAAAAAAAGAGAAAAGACAAATTGTCCTCTGGCACACTTGTGAAGGTGACTTGAAGGAGCTGCTCCATTTTAGCACAAATTCCCTCCTCTTCCATCTCCTCCTCCTCCTCCAGCCCTTACCAGCCTAAAACGAAAGTTAGCAAAGAGACGCTTGCTGTAAAGTGCTGCTCAAACTGTAGGTCTCTGCTGTGCTCCTAGCCTTCCTGAGAAGGATGGTGCCAACTAAAGGGCCTCTAGAACATATTGCCGTAAGCCGAGTTTAAAAAAAAAGAGAGTTTGTTAATTGTTTTAGAGGGGCTGCCCCTTCTTCCCTCGACTACCCCACGCCCAACCCCACTCAGGGCAGCAGTGGCGCCAGCTCAGTGCAAAATGATAGAGTTGTTTTTCCACGGCTAGAGAACGAGGACTCACATGGTATCCCTATAGAGCAGCATAGTGGGGAAATAGAAAGTACAGCAAAACATTATACAAACACACACATGCACACGTACCTACACACACATGCTTGCACCCACTCATGACAACACATACATAAAGCCACTCATCTGAACACACACATACACATATTATCCTGAAACTGAAACCATAAGACTAACGGCATGCAGTGATCATGGACAGTGTTTGTCGCAATGTGTGTTTTGCCAGGTGAGCAAACCAAAAACCAGTGTACACACACTCTATGAGAGATTCTGTTCTTCTCATTGACTTATCTACGCAAAGCCAGATTTCCAATTTGACCTCAGCACAGGATGAGGAACGTGCAGTGTCAAGTGTAAAACTCTGTTATGACCCACGAGACCCCACAGAACAGGCCATCACAAATGACAGCAATAATCAACTGTAGAAGTACGGCCAGTCCAGAGTAATTCCTGGTTATATCTTAAGGTGTTTTCACACTCGAGCCAAATGGAGGGGGTTTTGCCAGATCCAAAGACACTTTCCCGCTGAATCTGAAGTGTGAACTCTGCATTCTAACTCGGTTGTGGCCCAGAGAAGCTTTCTTGAGTCTCCCTGAAAACCAGTAGTCTGGAGTGTTGCTTCTAGTAAGATCTGGCACAATCCTGCACTGTAATCCCAGATTTTGTTTTAACTCAAAGAAATTAGTTCATTGTACTCAAAAGTGAACATACTCCATGTATTACCTAATGATTTTGAATTAGTTGTACTTTGTGGATATATTTTTTTTCAGTTAGAGTTTTTGAGTTGAATCAACTTATGTCAGTTTAGTTTTGCCCATTACTAGAGCAGATAAAGTTATTCTAACCATGCAATATCAGTTCATTGTACCTAAAAATTTGAGGCTTTTCTATTGAACATAGGTTCATTGAACATATACTTTTTTTGTTTGTTCAACAATGCATAACTTAACTTTTTTTTTAAGGCAAAGAGTTACCCTGCTTTTTTCTTTTTTTTAGTTGAATGAACTTATCAGGGCTTACAGTGTGGGCCAAAAGTGAAAGCTAAGTGCTTCTCACACTGGAATCTAACTTATCGGATCAAACATCACGTTAATATTATCTGTCACTACATAAAGTATCAACGCAGCATGTATCAGTCAAAACACACTTTGATATCATTCCAAAATCTTCATTTCATGGCGTGAGTACACAGACAAGCTTGTTCAATAAACCACAAAGAAGAAATACTTCCTGTTTGAAGGTACTGCTGCGTGACAACATACCACACTTCCACTTCCACTTCCAGGTCTTGTTTTTTCATTTTCTGCATGATATTATAATCACGTTTCCTTTACGTTCAAATGTACAATGCTTTTCATGTATGTGACGTAACTGGAATGTGTTGCCGTGGATACATGTTGCTCAGCGCAATAATTCCTCACATGGGTGTGAGGCCAAGTGTGAAAACACCTTACGTATGGGAGAGAGAGAGAGAGAGAGAGAGAGAGAGAGAGAGAGAGACTGACCGTCTATATGGAGACACTATTAATAATTATTATTATTGTATACTTTTATCAACATTAGGTTTGGTGAACTTGATGCCTGTTCGCCATCACTGTCCTGCTTGGTGTCAAAGGTCAGCTACTCTTTTCCCCTCTTCTGGGGTGTAAATCCATCGGTCAATGGCCAGGGTGCTGAGATCCAGTTGGGTGTGCGAGGGGAGGTGGTTAGTGGTGTTAACAAAGGGGTAGTTAAGGAGATACAGGAAGGGTGGGGTACTTAGTAAAAGCAAGCAATGTGAATTATACCGATTGGCAAAACCCCTAAAATGATGTTTTTACAGTGCAGCATATACAGTATTTATTGGGTTTTAGAATATCTGCTTCCACACTCCACCCACCCTACTCAAGTCCCCCTTCCACTCCAACTAAACAGAATGACTGTAAAACATCAAAGCTGGCATTAACGTTTCGCTTCTCTATGCAAACGCAAAACGAGACAGGGAAAAAAAAAAAAAAAAAAAAAGGTTGAAATTTTTTTTTTCCCTGTCTCTTATTTTCAGTGAGAATCCTTGCTGTCCCCTGGAGATGAAGCCTGATAGGCAGGGAGAAAATGCGTTAGGGGATCCTGGGGGCCGCTTCGCATTACCAAAACAAACCATTCAGCAAACAAACAATTAGACGCTCATGAATTATGGACAAGCCATCTAAAATAGCAATAAAAACAAGGAGTGGGGAGTTGTGGAGTGATTGCTGAGCTAATAAAACACATTTGAGGGTTCAGCAAATACTCAGGCAGTACTAGCATATAGCAGTATGTGTGTGTGCCGGCATGTGTTTATATGTGACCTATCCTGAAGATTCCACACATCTCTGTGGACCGGTGCAGATGATTGAGGAAAACAAGTTAATTCTGAGAAGTGTGGCAGAAAAAGAGAGTGAAGATACAAAAGGTGTATTCCAAACAACGTGTGATTTTGCATCAACATCCATTATTTCCCCTCGTGTATTTACCTCTCACATACGCGCACAGTCCATGCAGCAATGATCCAGGAGGATATACTGAACACCAACAGAACAGTTCCTGGACAGATGGTCATGAGGGTCTTCATGACGAAGCGTGTGTTGAAGTTGATCTTGTTAAGGGCGCCGATGCTGCGAGACGAAGCGTCCGTGAACAGCTTGCTGTGGAGTAGCATGACCCTGCCAATCAGGTAGAGCCTCAGAAACATGGGGATGGAGAGGATGATGTCCACGTCTGCATCCGCCTCTGACGGCGTGTAGGTAAAGGCCAGCCGTGCTTTCCACTTGAAGACATACTGGCCCGGGATGGGATGGATGGCACACACCAACAGCTCCAGCACGATGAAGAAAATCCGTTCGTACGTCATGGCTATCCTCCAGTCGTCCGCACCATTGTCCACCATGAACAGCTGAAAACAGATAACAATGTTTTTTAGACATATCAAAGGTTTTTTTTTTTTTTTTTTTTTAGTAAATGTCCTTCCAGAGATCGATTGCTATTTTATTGGCCTCAACGTACTGTATCTATCGTAACAAAGTGTGATGTGGACAAATATTCAAACACCCCAGAATTTTACTTAAATTCTAGTTAAACATCCCAGAGACAGACAGTTCAAGAGACTATTGCCTATAATTATATGCTAATGCAAAACCAGTTGTATCCTTAAACAAAGCCTAATGCCAGTTTTGCCAGATCCAAGTCTATTTTTTGGCGACTTTGTCTACTTTGCAATGTCCTGCCTCCAAACTAACCTGCCTGAACTGAGCGCTACAGCCGAGTTGTGTTCATGTGCCACAGTGCAAGTTTGATACTGTGTTTTTTGCACCAAATTGTGCTAACTTTCTATCTGCGATGTCCAATTTGAAGAAAGAGATACACATAATTTACACAGATCAAACAGCATGCATGAGTTCATTATTAATTATTTAAATTTAAAACAGCAGCCAGAGGGAACTAACAAAATAGGCACACACCCATCTGTGTTTTTCTACATATCAGGCTGGTAAACTACTCCACACAGGTTACAATACACTGAAATAAAATAGAATATTATTTGGAGCAGCAGACATCTTCAGACTGTCTCCTAAAGTCCATCAGAGATGGAAGAAGAATTTTACTGTTAGCAAAACTCCAAACTGGTTCTTGTGGATGATCAAGATTATATTTTCTGTCATATCAGGGTTCCTCAGTTCAACTCTAATGGACATTATCTACCCTTGAAATCATATTTGAGTGGCTCAAATATGATTTCATCTTATTTAGACATCATCATCATTATCATCATCATCATCGGCATCAAACCTATTCCAGAAACTGCTGAAATAATTAAAGTGTGTAGTTTTTGTACCAGACTCACCTGGATTTCCCGGGCATGGTACATTATTATAAGACCGAGCAATATAACAGTGGAAAGGCTGATAAGGCATTTCAGTGCAAATGAATATGAAGATTCCTATGGTGAGAGAAAAAAGACATGAAAAAAAGATTAGAAATTGCCGTATTAAATGATTTCTTCAACACATTTTCATGACAATATACAGTTAATCTCATAAACAGGATTAACAGGACTACTTCATGCATATTTGTATTAGAGGGTATATATGCCGCTTCCATATTTGTGGCGTCTATATTCAGCCTCAATAGATAACAATACACTTACATTCGCACTATGTGAGCAGTTATATGTTACTGCTTAGCAACAAGGTGAAATGAGGTGGCTGAGAAGAGTGAGAATCCAAGTGAAACAGATTTAAAATGGGAAAAACACTGAAAACAACTCACACTTGTAACGTTGGCTTGGATGAGCATGATAAATATCCATTTCCACACAAACACACTCACGGAAACGCACACACCCACACTACTTATTAGCCTAAACCTCTGATAATGGGGTTTTACACACAAACAGCACAGTCAGGATGTGGCTAAACAATGCAGCTGCAGGTGTAGGTGCAGCCTGATATTATCTATGGATGCTGTTCCCACCATCTAAACTACCAATTAATCAAAGCCCAGCACTAACAAGGGATTTTCCATTTAATGGTAGGTGCAGAAAAGGCAAGGCTAGCATTAGCAAGGGGGCCACCACACTGAGCGTTCCTGTTGATAAATAGGCCAGCTGGATGCTAACACTGTAGTGGTGTGTGTGTGTGTGTGTGTGTTGGAGGCCATAGATCTACAAAATGAGAACCTTTACTACTCAACTCCCCCCTACTATTATGTTGGTAAAATGCCATTTGATAAATCAATTTAACAGCCATGGTGTAAAAATGCTCTGCAGCAGGCTAATGATCTCAGAGTTGTTATAATAACACAACACCAACAGCAAATGACAAAAACAACAAGTGGAAATATTGTTCGTAATTGTCAGTGGAAGCTGCTCACATTACTCTGTCCTTCTGTGGTCCATATTACAGAATTTATTTTTAGCCATCAACTAGATCGCTTTGCCCCTCAGGTTTGTGACGTGCTCTCAAGACGTTGCAACGACTGAAATTGTTTTGAGAATTCCCTGGTGAAATAACATTGAATAAACCAATTAATCCACCTGCCAGAGGTTCAAGGATTTTTCAGTCCCAGTGCTCGCTGGCTCTTAACGTGTTTCCTCCTCCAGGGCTCAGAAATCCTTGGCTGAGCCTGAAGTGTCTTCTGTGTGATGTGACGTGAGATAGAAAATGGACCATCCTCAATACACACGCTACATGTCCGATGTGACAGTGCGAATGTGTGTGTGTGTGGGTCTGTGTGTGTCGCTCAACGATGGAAGGTCATTTCCATTCAGCTGAGGTCAGCTTGATGAATGGACTGAACCCCCACTCACTAACAGTCTGTCACAGACAAACCTAATGACTTTCTTAAAACCCCATAAATCATCCTATAGATTACCTCACATCATTAACTAACTATACAGACATACACACCTGTCCGTGATCAAAAACACTGAAAAAAAACCGTAACAGAGCCGGAAAAATCTGTCGCTCACGATTGTAAAAGGACAATACAGGTCATTTTGTCTATTTGTATATACAATGTATTAATTGCGCCCATTTTCCAAAGCATATCAAAAGTTTTAAAACTGATTTTCTTGCTATTTTGCAGGGAGAATTTATTTCATTAAACTATTCTGCGAAAATCAATTTATTGAGACATGAAACGTGTTCATGATAGGTAATAATCTATTACACTGAATATGTGGTCCAAATCTCTGTGTTGGTGCATTCATTGGATATTTTATATCATATGTTAGCTGCTGAAAAAGAGTCTTAAGCAAAAAAGAAAACAAAAACCAAACTTTCTCACACTGTGTTTTCTTACTACTTATCTCCTGGTTTAGAATTTCTAACTGATCAGAAATTAAGTGCATTTTGGCAGCTGATTCTTTAGTCTCTGCAATATGACACCACTATAATGTAACTGACAGGAAAATATTTATCATTATTTACTCAAAAAAATTCTGGTTTAGCAGTTTGGAAACAAATAAATGCTCCTTAGTAACCTTTCAACCCTGACAAAAACTCAAAACTGAACTGACAGTCACGCAGATTATCTGCAGGGAGTGGCCAAATGCGCATATTTCCAAGTGCTCCTCATTCCAAAATTAATACTTCCAGGACTGAACGCACTCAGAGCTGAGGAACACCTGAGCAGCATCGCCTCGTGCTGAGAGGAGATCTGCTTTCAGAGGAGAGACGGGAAGCGTGTAATAAAAAAATGGGACCTCTTCTGTAACCATAGTCATATGTAGCCATGACTAAGCTGTTTAATGTTGAAGTTCTTATTTCCTTTGTCTCAGTCTTTAACCTCACAGACACAAAGTTCACAATATGTTCATTTTGCTATATGTCATTATTTTATGTTTTGCCATTCCAAAGTAAAGCAAAGTATTGCTTCAATGTCACAGATGCATTTAACTTTACTTCCCTTTGTAATGCCACTACACCCCCCTGGAAGGAGTGTACCAGACAGTCTGAGAACCACTGATGAAAGGCTTCAGTGGCATGTTCTCGTTTTCTTCTTTAGGAGTTTGCAAAACAGAAAGGCCACTATTTACACCCGCTGAGCTATTGTGGTAATAACTACTTCCCGATTATAATTTTCTCATTAAGAAAATACACAACCTGGCAAATGTCGTGTCATTCCACTGTGTTCTTTTTTGAGAACGTCCCAGGTTTAATTCATCACTCACCTCAGGAGGGTTTCAGATCTTTCTGGTTTATTTTTAAACCTGCTGCTGCTTTAAAGGCAGGAAATAAATTGAAAACCTTTAACATGCTTTAGAAAGCTGGTCACAAGAATAGACACAATCTGAATTTAATAGGCTTAAAAATGCAAAACTCCCAATGAGGCAAAGTTCACTCGCAGACACACGTAGTATTGCTAAAAAAGTGGCCTTGCTTTCCAGCGATGACGTTAACGCAGCCATACTTTGACATCGCGTAAAGCGGTCCTCTGCAAAGTCAGTAAACAGCCTGATAAACCCTGTAGAAGAAGCTGCTGAGTGAATTATATTCTTCCCAAAACACCCAGGCACAACAGAAATGACTGGCTGACACAGGAGGCCAATGACAGGCCAAAGGGTGGTGACCTGGTGACTGTGTCCCTGAAACCACACCACCCTGCTGCTGCTGCTGCTGCTGCTGACCCTGCTCCCTGCTTCCCCCCCCGTTCTGAGCTCACTTGGTTGTTTCCATGCAAATCTTCAGTAAAACAGGCTGTCGGGCAATTTGAAGCTGCACAATCTCTATTCTTATCTTTTAGTCCCAGCGACGTTTTTCTTTATCTCTATTTGTCTTCATCTCTCTCTCTCTTTATCCATTTTTGCCTTATCCCTCTCTCCACCGCACTCTCCTGCTGTTGCATAGTGATTTTAGATGCCGAATTCAAAGGAAGTAACACACAATGGCACCAGTAAGAGAATCAATCCTTTGTGTAATCTGAGGCTCGTGATTAAAATGTGAGTTTTTAAGGAAAATCCAGCTGGTAATAGTGGATAAATTACTACATTGGATATGAAAGGGAATAATATCAAATTTTATCCTGTCAACATGCCTATTAATCGTCGTGTAGATCATATGACATCACAAAGAATAAACTCTCCCTTTTACTTGTGTTTGCGAAACATTCCCAAAACCTTTTTTTTTTTTCAATAATTTATGTCACTGTCTGCATGAATAGTCGCTCCTTATAAATCCAACAGCCACACAACCCCATGCAACTCAATAATTAACAACAGCAAGCACCGCACACCGATCACACACACTCAAACACACACACGTGCAGCCTACCTTGGTGTAAACCCCCCATGACAGTTCTGTCTCTGTCACCATGACAACAATCCCAAACATTCCGAAGATGAGTGCGTAGTCACTGAGCCGCTTCCGCTTCTCAAACAGCGCCCTCCGGTGGCCGAGCTTGTAGCCAATGTCCCTGTTCTTTTTTTGCGGCGCCCTGCCCCCACCGCGCCCACCGCCCTCCCTGACCAAGCTCTCGTTGGATGCTTTGCTGGGGNCCTGCCCCCACCGCGCCCACCGCCCTCCCTGACCAAGCTCTCGTTGGATGCTTTGCTGGGGTCTTCGCCGCCGCCGTTACCCTTGGACACCACCACCTCCAGGCCAGAGCTGTGTAGCGTCTGCAAGGGCTGCGTCTCTGAGTCGAGCTCCGCGAGGTTGCGGCGCGACGAGGACGCCAGGCTGCCCACTAGTGGTCTCACCACGCCGCCATTGTACTTGCAGGTGTTCATGGCTATCTGAGGGAGTCGGCTGCTGCTCTCGGAGNACGCCGCCATTGTACTTGCAGGTGTTCATGGCTATCTGAGGGAGTCGGCTGCTGCTCTCGGAGAGGGAGGGCTTGGATCCAGCATGGCTCAGCTTCTTCCGCTCAGTAGTGGCCTGAGTATATGAAGGAGAGAGACACAATGAATACAATGGAGAAGGTGTAAACTGACAGCAGGCTGAACACACACACACACCACACACACGCGCACACACAGGTATAGACTTTATTTAGAGCACCAATGTGGGAGGTAAGATCTCTGTGGCTCTGGAGAGGGCAAAGAGATGGAGGGACCTTACAAAACAAATTCAGTTATAAAAGCAGACAGATTTAGTGCTCCAACAGGACGTGTAGAAATATAACATGATATGAGCATAACATGTCAGTTTTCCTTCTGTTTCGCAGTTTGATAAGGCCAAGCACTTAAGGGCATTTTCCCTTGAGCCACTAACAGGACATCTTCATTTTGGCCTGTGTCGGCCCGAACTGGACCTGCACAGAGAATGAAAAGCACTGCAATAGGTTACAGTTAAATTAAAACAAAAACTCCTATTATTATTTTTAAATTTAGGTGTTTATTACACAGTACATTGCATGCGTGCCAGCTTTTTCTCAAGAAAGTGGCATCAAAATTGAATGACTCTAAAACATGTAAATAATGAATCGAGCTTGATGTATAAATAAAACCATATAAGCAATAGTGGACCCTACAAAGTGCAGAAAATTGAATCTTTGCACTGCACAAATTTAGATATGAATGATTAATGCTTGGCATGGCCCTGTTTGCTGTCAGAGAAACACTCTTCTCTGCAGAGACGAGCAGCGGGCCATCCAAAAGAGAGGAGAGACGAGGAGAGAGCGGACCTTCTTAAATCAGCCATGCAACAGAGACTAAATGTGAGACTCTCGCTATTTTGAGAAAGAAAGGAGGGCAACCTTTCTGTTAGCAAAACGATGCTAGAGGTTGTACATCTTCTTTCTTCTGACGTAAAAGGCAACTTAAGGGCAAGAAACTTTCGAAATTGCATTAAGCCAAACATTTGTTGAAATGCTGGAAAAATAAAAATAGTCATGCAGTCATGCAAAACTTTATCCCGTTTTTAGAGTTTCTCGCTTGCTGGACACGCATAAGCTTCAGAACACATGCTAAACAGTATTGTGTAGTATTGTATTGTAAAGTTTTGCCATGACGCACAAGAATATAACTTCTAAACTGAATCAGCTGCGATACAATACACCTTAAATATCTTAATTTTACAATTCTTCTTTCGAGCCTGTCTCAAATGACTTGATTTTTTTTTTTACTTAATTTAAGAAAAATCTTAATTATAGGGGAAAAAAAAACTCAAAGAATCCCCTAAAAATCTTTCATCTTTAAAGAATTCCAGGAAAATCAAATAAACCTATCCCACTCAATAATAATCTAGAAAATCTAGAAAAATAACCGAAAATAATTTGCTTTACTCTGTTCTTGGCAGATGTGAGCCTGCTTCTATGCAGACAGAAAATGTTCCATCCATGTCGAACAGTCATCCTAGAAGCATCTATCTGCCCGTCTATCTGCTGCCCTCCAGAGACTCCTGCAGATTATCATAATACGTTATGAAAACTTCACATGGAACACTGCTTTTTCTGAAACAAGTCAGGGGAGTGTGATAGCACTGCCTGGCCCTTTTTTTTATTAGTCTTGACAAAGCATGCCTAATGCCTTTAAATGTGCTGGTGGGAATAAAGAAGGACGACCCTAATGGAAATTTACTAACTCCAGTCTTATGATGCTATCATCTTGAGCATATTGTGGCTCCATGAGAACAGGACTAAAGGTTAAGGATTAGTGCAGCCTAGTGTGTTTCTAATCCCCTTTTCTTTATTAAACAGCTTTTAATCTGTGCCATTAGGACTTTGGAAGACTGTGCAGTGAACTTTAAGTTTGAATGATAGGAAATACAGCAGAAATAGATGCTGATATGGAGATGGTGCTATTTATATGAGAATAGAAAAAAGAAGAACAGCAACAAAAGAAACAAGCTAACAAGCTCCCTTATTACTACATTAATCAGAAGATAAACCAGTTCAGTTTTGGCAAAAGGCTGCATATACTGTATGCTGTAGAAAATGATCAGCATGGCTGGAACTACCTGGATTAAAATATCTTGCTAGTAATTTTGTCCTGGATGTAATCTCTCTGTGCACAGAAATAAACTGTGCCCACTCTGCAGAAAATGACTTCTTGCAATTTCAGCTTAATTGGCGAGAAGGAAATGCTGCTACAACAGCAATGATTAGGGTCCCACACTACTGTGATCGAGTTTGCTGCACCTCAAACACCAAGCACATTCAATTACTTCTCCTTCATGTATGAATAAAAGGATTTGATGCAAACGGCTGGCTTCTGTGGATTTGTCGGTGTCAAATATCTTTGCTTAAAGAACAGACAACACATTGCTTTTGAATATCATTACATAACAGATGCATGGTCCTTGTACTGCTAGTCATCTTCCAAGTAAGCTTTCCACTGCTCTGTGCTGTGGATGGATGTGATAAACTACAAAGATAAGGCCGCTTTCAGTGTGCTGGCTGTAGTCTGAATATTCTTTATTCACACTGTCAGACAGAGGCTGAACTTCAGCATCCAGACTGCAGGATTACCAACAACAGATGTGTCAATCAGTACAAGTACACTCTTTAAGGTATTAAATCAGTTTTTCAGACTTTACTTACTTTACATCTTAATTAAGACTGAAATTGGCAGAAATCGGAGTAAGCTTACTCTGGGTAACAGATCTAGATTATGCAATTGTAAATCAATTTATTCTGGTATATAAAAGTCCTAATCGGAGTACGGCACCTCACCTAGTGGATGCTCATGTATGTTTGGTGAACCGCAGAATTCTATTAATTCCATCTATGTATGCATTTTACTTGCGTTATTGTCTTTATCGCAGTACAGACCAATACTGACTGCATGTAAACTTACTGAGTCTGAATGTATAGTCGTGTGGCATAAAGTGACCTTCTGAACTTCCAAATTCTGAACTCTGACCTGTGAATTTGGAGCTTCAGGCAAAAATGACATCACCGGTCATGAATTCTTATTTTTAATTAGTTTTTTTTTAATGGAAGAAAGGTGCATCAAATGCTGCTTCATTATGCTGCACCAAATCACCACTGAGACGGAACATGAATGCAGCACAATGACCGAAAAAACACACTAATCCTTGGCTGTAACTGGCCTTTGCATCTAGTTTTCAAATCTGAAATACTAAGCATGTTAGGTCAGCAAATATAAAATGTACCTAAAATTAAACATCAAAATGACTTTCTAAAAACATTAGGCAAACAGGCAGCTGTTTTGTAGAACTGGAATATCTTAGTAACTGTTAACAAGATTCATGAGTTTGGAGAAGCTGCAAGGTAAGTTTTGATCCAAGTATTCATTGATCTGTATCTGACCAGATATTTCAGTTCATAAGTGGATGTTTTCCAGACTCACTTTCCAGACTTAGAGAAGCCCAAGCTGGTATAATGTAGCTCTGCAAAGTTATTGGCTCCTCACGTCATCATGTTAGTGTGGTGCTAATTCCAAAACTATAAAAACCATAAGTCTTTTTTTTTTTTTAAACAAAAATTCTTTTAAAAAATTTCATGCGCTCTGAACACTGAGAAATATGACACAAAATGAAGCCCTAATTTGGTTTCCGATAGCTAATTACATGACAATCAATCAGAGTAATATGTCCGTGTTGTGACAGTCTAAGGACCACACAGGTGCCTGAGAGGTAAAAGGAGAACGTCCCATCAAAGCTTGTTTCAGTAACGTAAATGAAGTGGACTGATGCATCCGGGGCTGCTGTTACATCCTGAGCTTTAGTTACCTGTTTCTGCCGATCATTGATCCAGGTCAGGAGTGACTCTAATGCTGTACCATCAGTCACTTTTTGTCTAATGGCAGGAAAAGTTCTTTGCTGCCGGAAATTATACGAAAGAGAGAGAAAACAAGAAAGAAACAGAATGTCTGTGTCTGCACACTGAAGTGGGACAATTAAGATAAACTCAAAAGTACCAACAACTGAATCTGCACCTGATTTTTTTTTTCCCTCGGTAAAACTCAAGAGTTCTTTACAGACTTTGCAGCAGGAGTCCTCACATCGCATTCCAAAACCTCAAAGCACTCAATCAATTCCAAACGCTCACCCACTTAGCCGGCTACCCGAGTTCCATCGCTTTTCACATTTCCCCTGCACGCTGACAAAAAAGTGCGGCGGAAGGGCAGCTGTTGCCCTTGTCATCCGCTGATCCNCGAGAGGAGACACTGGGAGGCTGTCCGTCCAGCCGAGCAACGGCTCAATTTCATTCTGAATGGCACGCAGTGTCCAGGCCTATGAAATGGAGCCTCATAATCAAATTGAAAAGCCTCAGTGCAGAACAGCTCAAATGAATGCAATGCAACTCTCTGCCTATTTATTCTCTCTCTCTCTCTCTCTCTCTAATAGCGAAATCCTCATTCATTGATATTGCCCGTGCCTGCCGAGCAGCAAATTGTGAAGGTGTCTGTGCCCTAAAAATGGAAATGTGCATTGTAAATTATCAAGTGTTTTCAGTGAGCATTGTGTGTGCGCGTGAGAGAACATGTGTGGCGTCAATTTGTTTGTGTGTGCATGTGTACGTGTGTAGGTGTGGGTGGTGGTGGTGTGTGGGNGTGGCGTCAATTTGTTTGTGTGTGCATGTGTACGTGTGTAGGTGTGGGTGGTGGTGGTGTGTGGGTGGACGAGTGCATATGTGTGCTAGTTGAACAAGCTGAGCATCAGGCACCGAGCAATGGATTAGGTTTGATATTGACGCAGACAGTTTGCAGCTACAGAACAAGCGAGAGGAAGAATGGTGGAAGATCTGTGTGCGTTGTGTGTGTATGTGTGTCTAAAACAGACTGACAGAGGCTGACGTGAATGGAGGCTGACGAAAGAGAAAAGATGAACAAGGTAAAAGGCAGCACAACAAAACAAGGTAGCGACAGAGACATTATAGACGTTCAGGGAACAAGAAATAGAGAGAGACAAATGAAAAAGGAGGAAGACGGCTCCCTGTTGGTGTCTCTGCCAGCCCCTGGAGTGATTGAGAGCTGCAGGCTACACTCTCCAGTTTGTCCCTGCACCCGAGACGCTGTCACATTTCTCTGAAAGGCCAGCGGGCATCAGGGCTTCTCCGTCCATCCCTGACCAGCATGTGCATCATTACTCCACAAAGACGGAGGGAAACCAGTTTCTGCAGCACAATACTGCATCAAAGCTCTCTGAGGGCTGTGGTAGAGCCAGATGTTTCATGTGGGATTTTTTTTTTATGTGCTCCTGAATTTCCCAAAATAAGTTGCTTTGTACTAGGAACTGATTGAAATAATCTCACTGACAGATTTTTCGCCTGTTTAAAAAAAGATCAGACTTCCAGACTTCAGACTTTCAGACAGTAATAAGATAGAGATGTCTGCAGCATCTTTTTATTCCAGCATAAATTTAGCCCTTGTGAAACTTTCATGTGAAACCCCCAAATGCATAGGTGAAAAGGCACTTTTGGGCAGTTTTTCAAGGACCATACCTGCAATTTAGCATGTTTAAGCCCAGTAAATACCACCCACATGCATGTTACTAACAATTTATGAAAGATAAAACTGGATTTTAGTTTTCCTGTTATTTGCTAAAGCTCCTAATCTTTCAAAGCCAAATGTTCAGGTCATATACCCACCTTAAAATTTAATGTTTCCCCTGCTAACACATAAGCCCAAATGTAGAAGGGATGGCCATTTTAATTTCTCTGTTAAAGCCGTCTTCTCCGGGAACGATATTCCCTGGCAGAGACATATATTGTCTTCTGTACAGCTCCATGTTGGGCCGGTTAAATAAAGTTAAAATCATCCTTTTTATAATAACTCTTTTCCCTAAATATATAGACTGGATTAAAGGTGAGAATCTGACCTGCTGCAATTATTTCTATATATATTACAATAGATGATTTATATATATATACAAAAAAACAAACAAAAAAAAAACAAGTTTAACGGCATTACAGTGAAATGAAAAGCATATCACATCTGTCCACATCTGTCTGTTGATGCTTTTGTTGGCTTTCAGTGTGACACTAGTGGTGCTGCAACAGAATAAAATCGACTCTGTGATTTGGCAGCAAAGTGACGTTGTAGCTGCAGCTGGCACACCAAGCACAGATCCCATGCAGCGATACTCAATGTGAATTTTGGAAGCTTGCCTCTTCTGTAGAAGCTGTGCAGCTACAGCATCACATCGTGCTTCCTAAAGTGACTGCATTTGCAATTTAATTTTAATACAGTGATATGACACTTGAATTTTCTGGGTTGATATAGTTGTTTTTTTTCTGGTCTGGTCCATACTGGGGTGATTTTGCATGTTTAAGCCCAATAAATAAAACCTGCATACATGTTACGTTACTGCCAGAGAATTTCCAAAAAATAAAACTGGATTTTCATTTTCTGGTTAGTTTGTCATATCTCTAATCTTTCAAAATCACATGTTCAGATGAAACATCTACCTTAAAATTCAATGCCAACACGTACATCCGAATGTAAATGGGACAGTCGTTTTAAATTTCTCAGTAAAAGCCATCTTCTCCTGGGACTATATTGTCTGGCGGAGACATACATTTTCTTCCGTTTAGCCCCAATGTTGCACCAGTTAAATAAACTAACTTCAAAAAAAAATTTTAATCTCAAGCATGTTTCAAGTTTTTACAAGCTGATTTTAATAGCATACTGGAATGAATTCAAACCAATGACAGTCTGGAAGGTAGAATAAACAATTCTAATTTACTGCTGCAGTAATATGTTTTGGAAAATGATTGGCAGTAATGTCAGGTTTATGCAGGTTGTATATATTGGGTTCAAACGTGCAAAATTAACGGTAAGCCCTTATTACACTTAAATAACTGTTCTTGCTGAGCGAAATGATGCATTTGCTAGTTCATATCCATATTACTAACAATGTGTTCTTCAAGACCAATGCACGTTATAATTTGACTTATCATACAAAAGCACCATCGGCACTTGTCATAGCATCAATGTTGAGGTAATGAGTCAAATAATTATATCTGATTCAGTCATTATTGCCCAGATCTACTCTGAGCCCGACTTCCCCAAGAATCACTTGTTTGTATTACTATAAAAAGACCTGAAATGGTTTTGAATTGACCGCTGGGTCTTCATAGTCTGTTGCTTGTAATTAAATGAAACATAATGAAACATAATGCACTATAATGGAAGCTGTAATGGATGCTCCATGTTTGATAACCCCACTGGTAGACCATCACCACCACCTGGAGCACTCAGGTCATGTATAATGTGTATCATCTGACAATACTTTATATGTTCCAATCCACACTGGGATCATTTAAAGATCTCCTTCTCTCCTCATATAATATCCTGTAGTCATAATCTTTAGTTTTTGTGTATTTGCAATGTGATAAAAAAAAATATATACAGTAATACAAGGACAAAACAAACAGAGAGAACTGTAGCTACTATGTGTACATGATATTAAACGGCTCAAGCGGTTGATAAGAGCGTGATAATTGCTGGGTTGTGGCTTTATTAAGTGTAGATATGCGCAATCAAATCAAAAGAAAATACATCAGATTTAATTCTGTTTCAAAAATGATCATTTCACTCTGCACACAACCCACAGTTAGAAACTTGGTAGTTCTATAACAGAGATATCATTACCTTCTCGCAAAGCTCGGTCTCCAAATATCAGAGAAAACCACCATGAAAGAAGACATAAGCGTACAGCTAATTCCTGCGAGAACGTGTCAGTATTCTGCCTAATAATCCACAAGGTGTTCAACTGAAACATAATACTGTTATAAATGCTATATAATTAGGATCCAACAAGGTTACTCTGTGTGTGTGTGTGTGTGTGTGTGTGTGTGTTATAAAACTAGCTCCTGGGGAGAATGGGGTTAAATCTGATGGGGGGTTGCTCTCCCTGTGGGACACCGACAGCCTCATTAGGAAGATACTCTATAATTTCCAGCAAATTAAAGTGGGGGTTGTTAGACATTCGATTTGTAGATCGGGGTCAAAATTAAACTTTGAAGTTGTTGATATGCGCTAAATTTATCTGGACCAGATCGTGGGACACTGTGCTGTGTTTACATGAGTCGTAGTGAATAATCCAGTGAAGGGCTTTGTTGCATGAAACTGTCATAAGTGGTACTCCAGCAGATAAAACATGCACAGCGCCCGTTATTCAAAATATCTCAGAAGCTAGTTTATGAGTGTTAGGGTGTTTTCTCACCTAGTTTGTTTTGTGTGTTTGTTTCGAACCCTGGAGCATTTCTCCTTTAAGTTTGGTTCCTCCAGAATCTGCAACAAAAGCTATGGCTAATCAAAGGCGTATTGTAGCTGCGGTAAAGTCTGTTTTATTTTTACATTTAACGCGTTTGAGTAGGGGATATCTGATGAATGCATAACCTAAAACAAATTTTACTGCAGTTGTTGTTAAGGGACTATACCGGTGGTTTTTGCATGTTTAAGCATTTGATTTCAACAGCCTGCATATGTTACTGACTGACCACCATTTCCCAAAACCTACTACTGGAGTGGTAAACGTTAGAATTGTGTTTTTCCTATTTTCCAAACTGCCATTAGTTTATTCCAGTATGTTATTAAAATCAAGTTGTAGACACTATTACATTTTTTTGTGAAACTGAAGTGACTTTATTTAGCTGGTCCAACATGGAGCTGCACAGAAGACAAAGCATGTCTCTGACAGGGAATGTAGACCCAGGAGAGGCTGGCTTTAAGAAATTAAAAATGACCGAATTTTAAGATGGGTGTATCACCCGAATATTTAATTTTGAAAGATAAGATGATTTGGCAAAATAACAGGAAAATTAAAATATTGTTTTATGTTTTGTAAAATGATTGTCAGCAGCGAAACACACACACGGGTAGTATTTATTGGGCTTAAACATGAAAAACCACTAGTATTGGTATTTTTATCTCATTAGTTTAAGTGAGACTGTTCAATTTCTATATTGAAACTCCATCTGATAGGCTGATGGTAACGATCATGCACGTCCCCCTGCATGTGGTGAAACAATAAACATTTTGTCAGAGATGAGCAGAACTTTTTAGCAAATAAGATAAATAAGTTTGACCCTGAGAGAGAGGAAAATGATCCTAAAGGCCAGAAACAACTGCAGCAACAACGGATTTCAGTCAGTGGGAGCTAGAAATTTGATAACGTACAGTATGTTCGTGTTTGTAGTTGTGATTTAGTTGCTCTGGACTTGCAGATGCTCTGTCAGCCTACATCCCAGCAAGAAAGAACAACCCAACAAGAAATTTACCACCATGTATAAAGCTACACACATTTCATCATAATATACATGTGCCACATTTTTATTAATCTGGGATCGTAATTAAGTAACTGCATGCCTCAAATAATACAACTGAAAAAATTTGTTTTGTTGCACAATCAAGTTCCATGTAAAAAGATGCGTGATAGCGCATGGGAGGAAAGAGAGAACCACAGAACTCCGTGACAGACAGCAAAGCATCATCAAAACTCACTAACCAGAACTTAACAAGCTCAATCTTACATCTGCCAAAGAGCGCAGAAACCACAAACAGCCACAGCCCCCAAATATCATCTGTAACATTCATAATACCAAATCACAAACAGCCATGTGGCTCCAAGAGCAGTTTGTCAGTCATAAACAAGAAGAGCAAATCGTTACACACATGCAGCATGTCTGATAATTAAACACTGAAACATTAAGAATGTCAATAATTTAAACAGATCAAGCAGTCAGACAAAGTTAAATGTTATGTTACTGGAGCAAACAGCTTGTCCTTCCTCCTTTTGTTGAGATTCATAGAGGCCATTTTTTATTGGTTTAATTCCATCAATAAGTCCTTCTTCATTACAGTCAAAGCAAAGCCTCACGGCCTGACACGAGGGCAGCTGCAGTAATGCAATGATAAACTGGTTTTCTGCACTAAATCAGAAGCTCCAGTTTCTTCCTCAAATTTAATTTTTCACCAAAGCTGAGTCTACAAATGCACAAGTGCATCTGTTTGCAATTGGTGCAAACTGATGCAAAGGATGTGTATGGCAGCTAAGATGCAAAATTTACATGAAATCATATTTGCCTGCAGCTTTGTAACATATACAAAATAGGAAACAAAACAACAGTTTCTAAACATATAGATTTTTGATCAGTGTCTTTGATCTAAGGTGACTAAAAACTAAAATGTCCAAAAATCTAATTTATCGTGTTTGTTAATACACTTGGGTAAAATATTGCATAAGAGGTTCATTACAGTGGGTCTTTATCTAAAACGATTTCCCTGGGAAACACATATGACATAGAAACTTGCCAGCAGGGTCAGCCGAACCACAGCAAGTTTGTTTGCATTGTACGTGCTCATAAATGGCAAAAAAGCAGTAGAGGTCAAGTAGTGTGTGTTCTTCCACGTAGCTGAGGTCAACACACAGACAACATAAATATTCCCCAAAAATCCCCAAAATCATGAAGCGCCTTGACATGTCGAATTTGCATCTGTCAAAAAGCTTAACCCCATCAATTCTTTTGAAATGATTGAAATTTCTTATGGAATTGGACAGTTTATTCTAATAAAACTGATTTCATGTGAACAATGTTTTTCAGATCATCCTGCTATTGTTAGTATTTTTGTAATAAACTGTTCCTTGTAAATATACAATTACTATCTTTAAAAAACATCCTTAATTGATTTGTGATTGTTTTATGTGCATGAGTAGTTTTAGTTGGGAAAATGTGTGCATTAGAGTGGTGAAGGTGAACAGATGTAATTGCTGTTACTGCAAAGGTTTTGCAGGTTAATGACTTACAATCAAGCAAATCCTTACACCTTTTTCTGAAAGATTTGCTTGATTGTGTACTTGCTTATTAATAACTTTTCATAGAATTTTGTTTATTGACTTTAGAGCAAGCAAATTTCTCCTACTGTATGTAGAGAAAAGGCTGGTTCATTTTGACAGAGACTTAAAGGACTCAAACTTTATTTTAAAAACCTGATTAAAAACCTTGAAAATATTAGCCTGAACTTTGCTTGGAAGGTGACTTGAATTTAAGACGAGTGTGTGTGTCAAGTTATGTGAAGCTGGTACTGTATAATCTCTAATCATGTTGACTCAAATGTTCTTGGTGTTTAGCCTGCAACAGTCAACATGTGAAGACCTCCACAAACACTCTTTTTGAGGTTTTGACTTTGTACATAGAAAAGGGACTACGAGAGCATTTCAGCGTTGCACTAATCAGCTCTGTAAAGCATCCTCCATATTTTACTTAATCAACAGTATTACCCCACTCCCCTCCATAGACTCCCATTAAGCCTGATTGCTTGATTGATGCCAGATTTGTGCTGATAACTCCTTCATGAAGATGCAGACCCGCTCCTTGACACATTCCCACACAGATGGAGATCTACCTCTTCCAACTAGCAATATAACCATACAAGCTAGGCCACAAAAGCTTGAAATATAGCTTAGTCCATATGGACCCAGAAGACTCAACCATCTTCATTAGGTGACTGTTCCCCTGTTGGCTATTTGTCATCCTAGCTGAGCCACAATGGCCAAATATTCTTCACAGAGATTATCACCCTTAAGTGGCCTATAACCCATGCTACAATCCCACATCCCCTCCTTTTACCACACTGCATTTCACTGTTGTGAAATCCAACAACAATATCAATGTATAAATGTTACCGCCTGCCAACTTCTATTTTCATTGTGAGGTGACTGTAAGTCATTTGAAAACGAGCCCCCAGTAAATTCAGGCTGAGGCAGTTTCTTTCTCTCCCCGTGGCAAAAACATCAATAGCGGAGAGAGAAGCCAGGACAACCTATAGCACAGGACAGATCGATAGTGCAACAAACTCAGTAAAGATTGACTGGAGAGTTGCCTGGAAACGTCCTGCGTTAGATTTATGACACTGGGAGGACACGAGCCAACAGGAGAAGCTGGAAGACAGGAGAGGGAGAAAGAGGGAGATAGAGTGATGGGAATTCTCATTTTGTAGCATTTCAGGGTCAAGTGAATCCTCAGCAGTGTCTAACGGAGAATATATCAATTTCAAATGCCAATGATTAACATAAATGGGTTTTGGCAGCACTTGTGTGTGGTTTTCCATGGAGAAAAAAACACTAATAAAAAGTGTTTAATCTCCAACGGTGTTCATTCGAGAACGCTTTTTTTTTTCTTATTCCCTGGGTTCTGCTTATCGTCTATCCTTGCTGCTTCTGAGACTATCCCGAAAAGAAACTGTTATCCAGGGGAGCAAATTGTACATTCCATATTCTGGTGGGAAAATGACTGAAACACCGAAGAGATGAAATGAGAAGATATCAGGTTTCATTGCTCTTGTTCTCTAACAGAGAGCCTTTACCATATGTCAGCCAGCTCTAACATGCTCTGACTACTGCAGTGGCCTTCCATAGACTCAAGCTAATTGAATATTCTTATCTGGCTCCAAACCCACTTTTCTCCAGTCAATGAAACAGAAGCAGCACATCTGTATTCATATATTGATGTGATGCAACACATGTGCACACAGGCCTCCTATACTTCACTACAGTGGCACATAATCTTGTTTTTAGGTTGGGAGATCGGTGAACCATAATGATCCCGGATATTTTGTGCTGCACCACAGTCAAGAGCTGTCCTCCATAGAGTAGCTGCCTTTCACACTTGTCTATTATGTCTCACATGATAAAAGTTCTGGGAATTGTGCTAACAGCCTCAAGCTACAGTTTCCCTCCATGATTTTCTTTTTTTTTTTTTTTTNTTTTTTTTTTTTTTTTTTTTTTTTTTTTTCCCTGGCTGACAGAAGAGAGGCTGCTGGGGAGCAGAAACGAGTGACAGAAAATGGACTTTCAAAGAAAGATGAAGAAAGGAGGAAGCGGCTCTGTTCAGGAAAGGGTTAAAGAGAAAATGGTAGTGAGAAAAGGGGACGTGCGTAGACCGCTGATCCATAAAGGGGTTAACAATCAGAGGGAGGCTGATAATGGAGGCTGGAGAAGCTGTATAGGAGCATCAACACAGAGATGCCACAACACCATAGAAACCACTGACACAACCCGCAGAGAAACAGAGGGAGAATGAGTGACGGAGTAAAAGATGGACTCCCCGTCTCCTCGTGTCAGCATCATGTGAGCTGTCAGCACCAAATATGATAAAACTCACATTACATATTCAACAGCACATTTGTAAAAACCATAGCTTTTATCTTGGACTTCTTAAGCAGAGCTGGAAACGTGCACAAGTGAACACACACATCCTCCCCCCCACATTTTGTACAAACATGACTGCAGAAACATAATTAAGCACAAAGTCCAGAAGCTATGACTCAAAACGGAAATCGCTCCTGGAAGGCAAATGCAACGCGCTATATACACATAATGCAGCATTCCTGAAGAACGAGGTCTTCCATATGACGATGAGGAAGCTGAAATAGAGTTAATTTGACCTTTACTATCATAAGGCAAGACTGTAGCATGGAGATGATAATGATATACTAAACCTATCCACCCACTTGTTCGCTCGCTTGCTCTCATGCATAAACACAGGTAACACACATGTAAACAAGCACTCACGCAACAGCACATGTAGGCATACAAACATACTAGAAGAACAGAACATGTAACAGATGTTTCCTTGCTGAGAGGAAGCTTACGTCACTCGTATTCAGCATCAAAAGATCCTCAAAATATTAAACTGCTGCCGTATCGTGCAAGCCTGCTGTATTATATTTTCCAATATGTGATCAAAACCTGAAGAAAAAAAGCTTCTCAGAATTCTGATATGTTTCAATTTGTAAGGCTTGTGAGTAATTTGCATATATTAAAACACACCCCTTCTCCACAGCAGCATTTAAAGGTAACTACTAAAATACTACTACAAATAAAATGTTCTGTAAACAGCTACAGGCAGACTGGATCAGACTAGATGTGGATCAGCAAAGCCTTTTCCCTTCTTCGCTGAATATTTATCAGTGGCCAGAGGAGGCTGTGATTGAGTTTTACATGGGAGCGGTTGTGTATCATCTGCTGTAAATTAAGTAGTATAGCAGCTCAGGGGATCAGCAGTCAAACTGTAACCTGAGGGCATAAAGACCTGAGGAGAATGAGAGTACGATCCCCACGTCCAATGAAAACGCAGCTCTTCATGAATACACACAGTGCAGAACACACGCCGGCAAAAAACATACGGTACGTAAAACCAGCACGCACGCTCAGAGGAACTCAACTGTATGGAGTACGACAAGGGTGGGAGAAGCTTTCCACACTTGTGTTTTCGAGGGCAGGCAGCAAAGCAACACGAGTCGACTGTGTGAGCAAAGTATGAAGAATTCACACATCTCTCTGCTGCTGCGAACACACTGCGTTTCAAAAACATTTGGAAACAGCCAGAAAGCAATATTGTCATGGCATAATGAGCTTGCACATTGATGGTATTATAAGATATGAGGAGAAAAACACACACACGCACGCATATGAAGCTATCATTGTACGCCTGATTCTTTCCAGGTTCCAGCATTGTAATGAATGTCAAATATCTGCTTACAGCTGCATTACTCATACACACAGACTCTTTTGTGTTGTGATCATGCCCTAACGCAGAAACAGCCCAAGATCAATAACCTAATTAGACATAAAGCATATGCATTGCGGTGGTACATTATATGCCTGGCATCGCTTGGCTAGCATCTCAAAGGAATTACCATATAAATGAACTCTGGCCATTTATTAAGCAAAAAGAGCCGCGGTAGGAACATGGCATGCTATGGAGTTTAAAAAAAACAACTGTAAGTTACTACATGCATTAGAAAAAAGGAAACATAACGCGAGGTCAAACAGTCAAGCTACAAATTGCATTCGGCGCTGGCAGAGCGAGAACATCTGCCATGCTGCGACTGCGCGCATGGAGCACGCAGCGATCAGCGAGGCTCGTGGCTGCTGAGGAAACCCCCAACACTCTTTGTATTTAACTGGACTGCAAGTAATTCAATACACCTCTCCTTGTGCAGGCTCACTCAAATGAAACAGAGAGAGAGAGAGAGAGAGAGAGAGAGAGAGAGAAACTACATCAAGTGGAGCACTATTTGAACACTTCTTGTAGTAATATCAATGTAAGGGTAGGCTCACACAGTGTGTGTTTGTGTGTGTGCGTGTAGACTGTAGAGCACATAGTGTATTACTTGTGTGAAACCCAAGTGTACAAGGAATCACAAATACATAAGACCATCTTGTTCTGCACGATTCCTTCACTAAATTGGATACCATTGTGTGGAGAGAGAGAGGGAGGGAGGGAGAGAGGGAGAGAGAGAGTGAAACTACATCAAGTGGAGCACTATTTGAACACTTCTTGCAGCAATATCAGTATAAGTATAGGCTCACAGTGTGTGCGTGCATATGTGTGTGTGTGTGTGTGTGTATGTACTGTAGAGCACATAGTGTATTACTTGTGTGAAATGCGAGTGTACATGGAATTGTAAATACATAAGACAAGCTTGTTCTGCACATGATTCCTTCACTAAATTCAATTCCATTGTGTAGAGAGAGAGAGAGAGAGAGAGAGAGAGAGAGAGAGAGACTACATCGTGGAGCACTACAGTATTTGCACACTTCTTGCAGTAATATCAATGCATGTGTAAGCTCACACAGTGTGTGTGTGTGTGTGTGTGTGTGTGTACTGTAGAGCACATNTCACACAGTGTGTGTGTGTGTGTGTGTGTGTGTGTGTACTGTAGAGCACATAGTGTATTACTTGTGTGAAAGGTAAGTGTACAAAGAATCTTAAATACATAAGACCATCTTGTTCTGCATGATTCCTTCACTAAATTCAATACCATTGTGTGGAGAGAGAGAGAGAGAGAGAGAGAGAGAGAGAGAGAGTGCTACTCAATACCAACCTGATCTCTCCATAGCAACAAACATGGTAACACAAATCTATTTCAGAGCAAGAGCACAGCGTAGCACTTAAATGCAGCAGACAAAAAAAAAAATAAAAATAAAAAGGGAAAATAGGAATCAATTATTAAAAGACCTTCATGTTCATACTTACTCTGCATGCATTGCCGTCTGCTGCAAAAACTAAGCGACTCGCACAAGTAACCGTCTGCCTCGCTCATACAAGCGGTAACATTATCAGAGATCTGGGGGCCACTCCTTGGTCTTATTCACAGGATGTGAACTAGGATCAGCCCCGGTGAAATGGATGTGTCTGACATTTAATTGTCCGGTGGTGTGTATTTACTTTGAAGGTGTTGGCTGCCCTCACTGACACAAGCGCGACGCAGTGGAAACATGAACGCCTAATGAGAGGAAAAACAAAAGGAGGCCCTGTAACGACAACGTGGAGATGACCGATAGAGAAAGTTTAAATCAACATAATGTTTCTCCTGGCAAACGCCTGCCGGTAAATCATAGCTATGTAAGCAGATCTGTCAACATCAATTGTTCTGAGCTCCAGCATTCAACATCGCCTCGGTATTATTGCACAGCCAACACAAATACACCAACTGATAAGATAAACTACTTTTTAAAGATTAGCTCACCCCAATTATTCAGACTTTTCCTTAGTTTAGACAGAAGTAAGGCTGAAACACAAGTGCAAAGGCTCTTGTAGGTCTCTGCTACAGGAGGACATATTGTACGGACTTCCATGGTCTTATTCTCTATTTTGAAATCTTTGCAATGTTTTTATGTGGAAAAAAAACACATTGAGCTACATCTAGTCTCCCTTGCTGTAGCACGCCTCTGCACACTGAAGGAGAACAGGCAGTTTTAGGTACAGGCAGTCCCAGGTTACGAACGTCCGATTTATGAACATCCGTACTTACGAACCGACTGCTGTAAAGCCTATTAAATTAAAAATTCGAGTTACATACAATGGTTCGTAATAACAAATGGCGCACTACTTTGCAACACACATCAAAACATTGCACGTCGTCAGCGATTCAATGGTTCGTCCACTTGGGGAAGAATGACAGCGTCGCCATTGTAAATTGGATCACGCTCACCATTAACACAGTGTTGTGTGTTGTTTGTGTTTTACCTTTTTTTTCTTGTTTTGTAACCCTCGTAACCATGCCTCCAAAGCATAAATCCGATGCAAGTGATGGTGATGCATCAAAGAAAAGGAAAATTATCACAATTGAAACAAAAGTGGACATAATAAAGCGATCCGAAAGAGATGAAACGCTGTCAAACATTGGAAAAGCGTTAGGCTACAGTGGGTCACTATCGGGACAATTTTAAAGGACAAAGTGCGGATAATGGAACATGTAAAAGGCTCTGCCCCAATGCAAGCCACAATTATCACCAAGCAATGCAGTGGTTTAATAATTGAAATGGAAAGGCTATTGGTAACTGTTCCGACTTACATACAAATCTGACTTAAAGACAGATGTAAGAACGGAATTCATTCGTAACCTGGGGACTGCCTGTATTATGTCTGAGGAGCAATATCAATAATATAAGTTTCAAAGCGTCACCATTATGCACGACCGCAGTAAATCCGACAAGGAGGGTCAAAGAGATGGTGAGTTGGTTGCAAGGTGCCACTTTGATGTATTCTGTGTTGACCTTTGCTGGATCATACATGGTGATTATAAGTGTGTTGGGCTCCAGTTTGGCAAGAGCTGCACAAACAAGCTTTGCTGTCATCACTCATCTCCTCTTTCAGCCCGGTTATTCTGTGACACATTCAACCTCCAGAAAGGTGGGCTGCTTGCTACCTGCTCATCTCACACACAGCTACAGCAGAGCAGTGTGTGTGTGTGTGTGTGTGTGTGTGTGTGTGTGTGTGTGTGTGCACATAAATATTAGTGATTTGACAGAAGATGAGAATATTGTTTCTCCCCCCCTACCCCTTCATTTGATATCCATGATGTTTTCCAAGGATAATTTATTTTCTTTAAATAGCAAGATAGTCAACATTTGGCTCTTTCGTGATAACTAAGAAAACAAACTTAATGGAAAATTTCTGGCATGCGATATGACAGATGATCAACAGGTAATTAGCCTGATATTGATGCGAATGTGGCTCCAATATATGCTTGGACAGTCGCTTACATTTATGGTGCCACTATACATTAACAAATTAGCCTGGAAACAAACTACCTCATGTATAGCTAAGATGATGCTGAATTAGCACTATAAAATGATTTTACCATAGTTTCAATTTACGGATATAGACCCAGAAGAAGATGATGTCCACAAAACAGCTGTATAGTGAATTTATGGGAAAAGATCCAGAAGAGGATGATGTCACTGTATAGTAAATTTCCATGATAAATTTTTTTTATGTCTGATTTCAAGGTAATGGTAATAAAGTTAGGCTTTATATTGATAAAAAAAAAAAAAAATCAGATAACTGTTGGGCCTTAGTGGAGTTATGTACTCTCTAGTTTTCTTTCACATTTACTATGATGTTAACCTGCCTGCTAAGTTGTTTCCTGATTAAACATTTGTCCTTTTTTCTCACCCAAAATACACCAAAAATTCCCAAAACTTTGGTGTTCTAAAGGGAGCAGAAGTCGCTTTCGTGTGTGAATTTTAAGTATACAACTCAAAATTATGAGACGTGGCCATTTATAATGTATCTCAACACACCAATTGTCAATCCAAGCAAGAATGAAAGTTGGTCACCTGGAATCACAGAAACATTAATGACCAATGTGCAAACCCGTTCTTTAATTTTGCATATTTTTACTTTGAAAGCACATTCTCACAAACCGGTTCATTTCAGATTGAGGAGGATTCCAACTGTCACAACCTGTAAAACAATTAATCTCAGAAGACCATTACGGCTAAACACGACTTGTGTATAACAAATCCATCGGTGTTTGTGATGCTGTACTATAGTGTCCCTGCAGGGGATTTCACCATAGCAGTAAGTGGCAGCATTAGAGTACTTACACAGGCCATCACAATAGAAGCAGCGATGCACCTTTCAAAGCACAATGTTACTGTGGCAGGACACAATATCATACTAGCTGCCATCAGTTCAGTGGGCTAGAGATTGAGTTTCGGGGCGTGTTGTGGGATACTGTAATTGTATACACTTTATCAGGCTTGTTCTGTCACAAGTGTTTTGTTTAAGGGATTTAAGTTGGGGGCTGCAGGGGCTGTCTCATTAAGGGCAAGTCAATAAGATGTAACACCAATCCTGCAAATATCCATGAATGGATAAGCATGTCTAGCCATATCAAAATACTTGGCACGTTCTGAAGTGAGCGAGTGGAAAAGGTTTGATACTTCGGCCGAGTCTGTCATGGGAGCAAGGCTAAGATTTGTTTTGGTCAGATTTGCTGTTTTATGATCAAAATGGGATTGTGGAATAAATGTGTTTTGGGTGCTGTAGTTCACGGCAAGATCTCAATCCTGGGAGGATGCAAAAAGAGGGAGACATCAAATTAGAAATTCACTCTGCTATTTTCCAAATTACATAATCACTTCATACTGATACCATCATGGTATCTGAGTACTATGGTATAATATGGTATTCTATAATAGAATCCAGAGACCAGTTTTATTTTCTGATTTGAGTCTGATTTGAAAAAAAAAAAAAAAAAAAAAAAAATTTCCGGCATCAAAATCAGCATGGATTCAGAAATCTGCCAGATCTGTAACAGTCTAACAACTTGTTAAAATCTCAACTGCTTTAAACAATAATGAATCTGCTCTCAATATACTTGGCTAAACAAAATGCTGTTCATAATGACATCCTCCATAATAATTTCTTCCATTTTTGACAGACTAAACGGATGGGTATTAGATAGGAAAATTTGACAGTGCACATTTTTATTCATGGATCCTTATTGGTGGTTCATATTAATTATGGTCCAAACTGCTGGAGATAATTGGCACACCTACTGTGACTTTGCTAAGTTAATGGGTATAATATTTGTGGCGAGCAGAGAAGGAGCAAGAGAAGGACTGACTGTGGATGTAACTGCCCTGCATATTCTGTGGAACTAGCACTGAAACAGGAAGGTGTTAACTCCAGTGCCTGAAACTTTGAAACTTTGTGAACTTAAATTCAGTCTTTAGGTCATTTTGGTCATTTGGTTCTGCTGATGCTGAGTTCAGAACAGTCATGTCAAGGTGGTTCGATGTGCCACTTCTTGCTATGGGTGCCAGCTCGGGCACTTGAAAACCACTGCTGCATTTTAAAAAGCGGCCTGATGCTCTTATTGAGATTCTGCACCCTCACTGGCTCCTCCTATACACTTTGATTTTATCAAAGTCATCTTGTGACATAAAAAAAAAAACTTCACCTACAACTGAAGTGAAGGCTAGTGTAGAAACCCAAATATCAAAACACACAAATGAACAAGATCTTCTGCTAATCAATGCTCACAAGTCCACTGGTGACATTAATACATGTCTTTCACCAATCAGGTTTCTCAGGAGAGAAGGACGATTACTTTAAGCTGAAAAACAAAATGAGTTAATTTCACCTTGTTTAACATTAATTTGAGTCTCCCTCTCTTTGATCAGCAGCAAGCTTCAGCAATGATGTAGTTTAAATCTTGAAGTTTGATGTATTTTTCCCTTCTTTCATTTACTTGTGAGGTGTTTTGGACTTGTGGGTTTCAGAGGCTGCTACCAAGTTACTGTACCAAAATAATTTGTTTTGTCACCAATTTAGACTGGCAAAAAAACCCTTTCCAACTCCCAGACTACCTATTGGTTCTCCATAAAGGATCAGGAAGGGTGACAGTAACCTTTATACTGTAAATAAATCTACATCTCTTAATAATTTGAACAAGGTTTTAGGTAAATACAAAATGTTCAAAACTGTCTTTGCAGAACTTTCCCTCCCTTGTTCCTTCTCTCTCATACACACCCATCACACACATTACCATGCTTTCAGTTCAGTTATTTCAATTATTTCATTTTCTATATTATTTGTTCAAAATGATATTATATGTATACACCTGTTTAATGAATTTTTAATCCACGTTGTCATTTGGAATCTGTCATCTTTCCAGTTGCTTGTCCTCTTGAGTTTGAGGATTTTTAGCACCACAAGTGTCTGCATCTCTACTTCTATGTTTGCTGTGTATCTTGTTCTGGGTACTATAACATGATATTGGCCATAGTTGAGTGTAACACAACTTTCCCGCACATCATACGCGATGCAAAGTGAGTTTTGAAATGAAGACTGGAACCAGGAACTGGTCTTTGTGAAGGCCTATAATGAACCATTGTGTCCACAGAGTCTAGAAGCCAAACATTCAATTCTTCCACTGGATCATCTCTGTTAGAGTGAAACAACAGACGCTTTGTCTCTAATTCAGCTACCAGCCAGCTTCATTTGAATATTTTCAGTCGGCTGCCCAAAACAACACTGCAACATGGAACAGGTGTGTGTGCGTGCGTGTGTTCGAGGGCGCATTTCTGTGCGCGCTGCGCCTGCATGTGTGACCAAATGCAACAATTACCTGATTAGATGGGAAATACCGCGCATTAGGTTACATATGTCATACACTGGCGCTTTCGAAAAAGCTGTCTGTTATAGAATGACGAGCCAAATACGGAAACGCACGCGCACGCGCACGCGCGCACACACACACACAATACACATACACCCGTATGCTCCATCAAAATCATATGACAGGCGTGGTCATGGAGTGAAAACGTTAAGGGCAGTTTGTTTTTTTTATCATCAAGGAATAATTAGCTCCAATATCGCATAAAGAAAATGAAAAGGCTTTGTACCTTATGGTGGTCGATGCGTATCCTCTCCTCTCCTTTATGCGGGCTCTCTGGCCACAGGTGATAGCTGGAGCCGTAGTTGGGGCTGCCTTTGCTGCTGTTGCTGCCAGCCGCAGACGAGTTCCCCGCGAACGCCTGTTGTGTTACCGGGGAGGTTACACGGGAGTCGCGGCTGTGTTGATGCGTCTGATCGCCTTGCGCGGTGATCCTCCCAGACTTATTGCGATCCTGTTCACAGTGCTGCGGACGCTGGGGACAAAACCCCAGAGCGCCTTGCTGCTGCCGCCGCTGCTCTCGCTGCTGCAGCAGAGGGGTCTGGTTGGTCCTACATAGCTCTCCTGAGCCGCTGGCGCAGTAGTTGATGGGTAAGCTGCTCCCCACCAGTAGCTGTTGCTGCGCTCGTAATTGTGGGAGCTGTTGCTGCTGCTGTTGTTGCTGTGGGTCCTGAGTCTGAGACTCGAACGCTCTCCGGTTAGCCTCAGTTGACTCGCATACATTTAAAGAGCGCCCTTTCTGCAAGTTTGCACGGATTCCTTCAGGGGAGGGGTCCCTCTGTTGGAGTCTTAAATGACTGTGCTGTTGATGCTGCTGCTGCTGTTGCTGTTGCTGCAACAACTGCCTGTGGTCTCGGTGCCCTCCTGCTCCTCCTCCTCCCCTGCAGCGTTCCACGATGCTTGCCTGTTGGTAATTATTGGCACTCCCTCGGAGCCTTTTAGATTCCCGGGAAAACAGCAGAGAGGAGGAGGACGATGTTTTTGGTGGTGGTGGAATAGGCGGCGGAAAAGATGGGGAGGGTTGCGGTGGGAGAGGGTCGACAGGATGGTGCCGATTTTGAGAAAAGCTTGCCTCTTGCTCGGAAAAACTGCAGTGACAGCTTGGAAAAACAGGCTGATTCTCCGACTGCGGCGGCGGCGGCGGCTGCTGCTGAGAATCCGCCGCGGCCCAGGGATCCTGCTGCAGGTGCGCCGGCTGTCCTGCGTTAGGTTCAGCGCTTCGGTGTGAAGGTCGCTGGGTGGTGTCGTAGCTCGCCAGAGGTAGTGGATCCCCGCTGTGAACAGGTCTCCGAAAGGGTTGGCTCAGACAGGGGAGCTCCTGGAGGCTCTGGCGGTGTGCGGCGGCGGTGGACGTGCGGTCTCGGTGATGAGAAGAGGGCGGGGGCGGCAGGCTNCTGGCGGTGTGCGGCGGCGGTGGACGTGCGGTCTCGGTGATGAGAAGAGGGCGGGGGCGGCAGGCTGAAAACAGGAGCGCCTGGATCTCGGCTCTGCGTGCTGCTCGCTTGCTTTTTGTCGGGGGTTTGGTGCTGATGGACAGCTCCGCCGTACCGATGCCGCATCCCCTTGATCGCCTTGTCTCGCTGTGGTTGCTCCTTTGCCGTGCAGAGCTCCGGCACCCGTTCATTGCGATCAGTCCCAGCAGAACAGGACCGACTTGTATCATTGGTAGGTTTGACCAAGACCTGCCTTAAAACGTCACTGTACAGCCAAAACACCGCCTTCGACTGAATATCGGTCCATTGGCTGCTATGCGCACAGGTTGCAGCGGATCGATCACTTAGGATATTGCAAGAATAAGACTAGATGCAGAAATGTCTTTAAATCCTGTTTATATAGTCCGTCATCCTAATCCATACATTGTGGCCCCAATAGATCGACTTTTCAATGTTGCTATAACCGCCCTGCATAATCAGAAATCACTTTTACTGCTTCGCCTCCTAAATAGATCCATAGGCCTGTCAAATAATACGCTTTATCAAGATCCAGCCTGAACATTACTAAAGTTTATGATCAACGCTAAACGATCACCTTCCCTCCTAGTTTGATGTGTTGTCCATGAAGTGTCAGCAATGTAAAAAAAAATCATTAAATGACAATAAAAGAGACCACTTGTTGGCACATTGAAAAGCACTGAGCAGGGCTGCAATGATTACCTCATGCCATAAAGCTTGAGCCCTGCAGTCTGCTATTTAATAATTTAGTAGAATATGCCTGGTTTTGTATTACCAGGTAGAAATATTTAGCATGGGTGCTGCATGTGGAGCCTGCAAGTGGTGTGTGTTTGTGTGTGTGTGTGAGTGAGAGAGAGAGAGAGAGAGAGAGAGAGAGAGAGAGAGAGAGAGAGAGAGCTGCTGCTGCATGCTCTCAGTAACATGGTAAGGCGTTAATATCTCAGCAGTAAGAAACTGTGTGGAGAGAAAGAGGGAGAGTGGAAGAAGTGTTCAGAAATAGCTGTAATGTTTGTTCAGATAGTCTTGCATTCACATTTCTGTCATTTTCAATCATTTATGATGGAGAACAATTCAATAACAGCTTTAGCATAAGAGAGAACAACTCAGACTCAGCCAGCAAGACTCCAGTTGACAGGAGAGGTCAGAGAGGGAGCCAACTTTTCCATCATACATTAGCTTTTCTTAATAAGTAATAATACTTTACTTAAAGCTGGCTCAGCCGTTTGGAGTTTTGATGGGTCTAAGACTGCAGCGGTGGCACACTTTGCCTAACCACTGTAAGAAAAGCTCGGGTTCGTTCTGTTTTATAGCTCCTGTAAAGCACTGCAGGAATTTGGAGAAGAGCTCCGGCCAGGCCTGCATTAGAAACCTGATCATTTTCATTAAGTAATTGGTCGCTGTGACCTATGTGTGAGTTCCTTGGCAAGATGGAGTTTCATTTGCTAGTTTGGGAAGCAATGTTACTGCTTCCCCATGAATAATTAAATCAAACTTTAGAATTCCTATACACACTCAATTCACCTAACTGGCTACGCACACCCAGTGCCCACAGTTTCTCTCTGCCTTGCTCTCTCTAACTCCCCTCCCTCTCTCTTACACAATCATAAGACCAAAGTACTACAATACTCTACTCATATTGTCTTTATCTACAAAAAATTGCCACCAGAATTTATTGCCTCTTGGATTTGTCCCTTCCCACCAAGCCATCTTGGCTGGGCCATCCATGTGAAAAAGCATGGTGTCTCTGTCCCTGCTGGCTCCTGGAGGGAGAACAGCAGAAGATCTGTGACACTAAAATGGTAGAGGAGGAAACATGGAGGAGGCCAATGGCTCCACGTAACATAGGAAGCAGATAAGAAGCCTGTAATTACAGAGAAAGAGAAAACCAACCAGGGCGAAGCAGAGACGTGTCAGTATGTGTGCGCGCGTGTGCGAGAGAATTGGAGCTGATAGTGCATGCATGTGAGTGTGCGTGTGCATGTGGGAGTGTGTGCAAACAGGACAGAGAGAAATATCTAAAAAGAGCAGGTGCAACAGCACAGAATAGATCAAAAGAGTTGAGTTGAAAAGAGGGAAAAGACAGAAAATGTGTTGAACTGTGAAATAAACCAAAAATAAACAAAGAGAAAAATTATCTCAGAACATAACCTTCTAAGATAACATGGTACAGCTTTCTAATAACTTTATAAAAAGGCTATGAACCGTATCTGTAATGGCTTTATTAATGGTCAACTCTCTAGAGTCTGAAGTCATTTTTTTTTTTCTTTTCGTTGAATTTTGCTTTCATTTGCCACCTAAAAAGCTGCACGGCAAAAATCCTGTAGTGGACATAATGAGAAACTTTGACTTGTGAAAATCTTTACATTTCTTTCTTGACGTTTGTTTGCTGTGCATTCCATGGTAGAAACATGCTGCAAAAATCTGTCTCTTATCAAGTAGTTTCTCTTACTGAGTCCTGAAAGTCTGATTTCACTGAAACAAATAAAAACTAATGCCAATCTGTTTCTAATACATATCCACTTGTTTAGGGACTTTTCTAGAAAGTCCTGAAAATCTGGAATTCAAAAGTTTTAAGTTCTTGACTGTCTCTCATTTTGAAAAGTCAGTTTACAAAAAATTCAACTGCATTACCACTAAGGGAGAAATTCTTGATTACAGAAAAATTTACAGGCAATGCCAGAGGGCAATAAATTAAGTGCTGAAGAACTAATATGCCATTTATAGAAAGAAATTATGGGTTGCTTGGTTGTGGAAAAATAAAATCAAGTTTTAAGGGATCATGACTTTATTGCTTTCTAATAATCCATCACATCTGTTCATAATTTTTACCTGGATGCTCTGCAGCTTTTTTTTTCCAGAAGGAAGGCACTGGAATTTTCTGTTGGAAGGTCTTCCCAATAAGAAAATGAGGCCACAATCACACTACATGCAATTTTAGCACCAGAGGGTGTCTTTTTGTCACTGACTAGAGGATTGAAGGATTTGGCACAGTACTTTTTTTTCTTATTATTGTGACTACCTTGCCTTTTATCTGATCTTCTTTTGCATTTCTGGAGAAGTACTTGGAGCATCTCAAGTTGAAGAAGTTCAACTCTGAGCAAAGAAACACAACTTTTTTCCTCTTCTGTGTGATCAGAATCGCAGATGCCTGTCTGCAACAAAAAGGGTGAAAAGTTCCTGACAACCACCTAACGCACTTTGACCTAACACACAAGATTTAAAAAAACATCAAGCATAGGGGTTTTCAGGTAGGTTTTGAGATTTGTTCATTTATTGCAGATATGACTGCCTGAATATGGCCTCTGTTGATCACAATCTTGTGCACTTTGCTAGCAAACAAGTTATTGACAGCCAGTTGTGTGTTGCCTAGCAACAACAAAACACCTAAAAGCTAAAACATGGCTGTATGTACACCAGCCTTTACTGCTTTGGTGCACACAACCTGGCAACTCAAAACTAATCTATAAAGTTTGAATCAATGATTTATGACTGAATCCCCTCTAGACCAAATTTAAATATACTCCACATTGACTAATACTTTGTATATTTTAAATCACTGGAAAAAAAAAAAAGTTAAAACACATTTATTTTTTCCCCTCACTGAGAATTCCAGGATCTATGAATATGTAAATACTTATCCTCCCACCAGCACCACTAGCCTGGTTACATTCTGAACACAGTAACTAACATAACCACACAAAGTACACACATCATTTAGAAGTAGACATCAAGCTGATTCCAAGCATGTTTCATGTCTAAACATTCAGAGTCAGCTTCCACTGACTTGTGATGTCACAAATTGTGCTCGTATGTGCACGTCACCAGTTAGACTTCATGCTCATTAGAATCTTTCTGTGGCTGATAAAATGCTGATATGACTTAGTGGCTTTTAAAATAAATTGGACCTAATGGTTCAAATTTTGATAGTTCATAGGTTTATTTATTTATTTATTTTAAAGTATTTTTTGGACCAGAGAGTGTCATGTGATCTGCCATTTGTTATGACACTATGCCCTATGCTACTCTACACTACACTATGCTAGCACACTGTTCCTTGGTGCTTGACTAGACTGTCACAATGTCATCAACACACTGTATTTGTACTTATCCAATACTGAAATGAAAGCATGTGCGACCCTGGAAAGCTTGTTTAGCTGAAGTTCACTTGAAATAGTCTAACATTTAACTAAATATGCCTATGACCGCTTTAAACCATCTGGCTAAGTCTACACTACATATTTTCTCTTGATTTATTGTACAGCTTTGGTGTTTTACTTATTCACTACTTTGCTTATAGTTTAAGATATTTCTTCATAACTGATTTGGACTGAAAAAAAATGCTTGTACTCTGAGAAAAGATCCTATAATTAAAGGCATGACGGTGAAGGCTTTGCCTCAAGTGTTACTGCTTTATCTGCTCATGATACTGCAGCTTTCTTGTTACATTTCCTAAAATGTTCTGAAAGTACAAGTTACAAGTAAGAATGAGTTTGCCTTCCTTTGAGCTCTTCTACAATACGGGCATTTACTTATGAATCTCTCATACATGATCTCCCTCTCTTTCCCAATCTTAATATTTCTCATATTAACTATTATCTATTTATTGGAATCGATGTGAGAGCATCTAAATCTTCTTTGCCTGGCATGTGTGATGGCACGGAGTGGAGGGCAGCCATCTTGGATGACTCTGTCAATTCACTACGTCATAGCTATGGCGGTCGTCTCGTTTGAGCGCAGGATGGAGAGTTGAGGACGGAGGATAGAGGACTGCGGGGGTGTCAGCAGGCTCTGATACAGTGTTATGACATAGGAATAATATGACACATACTCAGCTGGACGGATGCAGCTGGCCAGCATAATCTCTGATATGCTCCAAATATGATAAACAACCAGTGATGTTACTGATAGGCGAGGAGTCGTGACTCAACCCAGGCACGATTACACTCAACCGTAGCCAGTGTGAGATGATACCGAGGGCAGGCTTGAGACAGCAGGACGAAGAGATACTGGCTTCCAGCGAGAGCAGCGACAGCAGCAGGGCTCTACGCCCAATAGTGGAATTTATCTCTGACAGTTAAGATCATTAGTTAGATTTGCTCCAGCTACTTAAATGACTAAGCAGCGTTGCCATCATTCAGCGAGAGAGCGAGAGAGAGAGAGAGAGAGAGAGAGAGAGGGAGGGAGGTACACAAAGAGCCATTGCTAAATATCATCTGACATGTTAGCATCCCAAGCTCCCATAAATGAGTGGAAATGCCTGAGTAAGGCGGAGAACTTTGATGAAGTGTTTTCTATTACCACCACAAGCAAAGTCAAGGTGCGGGGAATGATGAAGTGGTCTGTGCAGGCAGCAGCTGTAATGCACAGGCACGCCAGGTAATGTCCAAGATGAGATGAGATGCGATCCTACTTCAGGAATAGGGGGACACTCAAGAAGCATCCTGACACATGGCCATAAGCTTAGAGGAGAGGGGGGTGAGTGTTCTCATCCATCTCAGAGGATGAACAAGAGGGCAATTAGTCATGTCATTCCCCACGCCTCCTGTGACACACACACACACACATACGCACACACCATTGTTATGCTTGTTTCCTACGAATGTTCTATTCATTTACTTTAATATTAGATTTGCTCTGGTATTAAATCATGAGATTACTAGCGACAATTAGGATAAAATCCAATTGGCAGTGGCACTTATAGTACAACCGTAAGAATGACCGTAAGACTGATGACTGCAGTAACACGCATCTGAAACTTCGATAGAAAGGAAATAAAAATGAATTAGTAAATAATTTTTAGTTTCTGCAAAGATGCTTTTCATTTAATTCCATCTGAGACCATTATCCCATGAGCTGTAAAATTCAAAAACTCCTAACTCAGCAGCAGTGCTTACGTTGCTGTTAATGTGAGGGAAATACAGACAGTATCACTGGGCTTTGTTGTCTGATAAAAGTAGTGGTGGTTGCGCATACGGCCTCTTGGCGCACTACAACATCTGTTTTTTTTTTCCTCCGCCGTGGCTCTAGCAGAAGCATTGGACCATCAACCTCTGTTCAAAGAGCACAATGATGTCACTGCACTAAATGGAGCAGATGATGATGAGAGGAAGTGAACGGGACAAAGAGGAAGAAAAGAACAGGCCAAGGTCCATTCATAATGTGCATGCATATCTGTGCGTAAGATACAATATGTGGCGTGTCCTTGTGCGTGGATGTCTGCCGGGTGCACGTGCGCAAAGATGAACTGTATGTTTGTCTGTGTGTGTGCGTGTGTGAGCACATGTGCGTACCTGTGTGGGCAGAAGGGACCAGCATGTGACAAGACAGACTCAGCTTATGCAGTTGTAAAAATACAGTGATGAGAGGTAAAGAGAGGAGAGAGAGCTCATCATAATGCAAAGGTTCAAAGACTCGGTCCCTGTCTCATCATCAGAGACACAACAAACACAAAGCAGATGACCATCTGACCTCCCATATTCACCACCGGCAGGCAGAGACGGGCCGCCACACTCTCCTATGAAAAAGCATCTGACATCCGCTGTGTAAGGACACTGTACGCTTCCGTATCTTAAGTGATCACCTATCAGCAACTTTTATAAGGCAGGTAAAATCCCAAATTTTCTCTCTCCTTTCACACCGGTAACATAAAAATAAGTTCTTTTTTTTTTTTCCTTCAAGGTGTGTGTTAGATATGAAAATTCAACCCTGGAAAAACAGTCATGCACCAGTGCTGTGAGGTGTGAAAATGTAAATGAACTGTAAAGGTTATTAACCACAGATATTAGACCTTGCAATTTCAATTTCATCATGAAATCTTTTCACACCCCTTTTTCCCTGTAATGCTGATAGAAAAGAATGAGCTGGAGTGAAGGGAAAGGAAAGAAAAGGAAAACAGGACATACCTTTTATCTGATGAAGGTTGCATAGGCTTTCTGTGTGGAAGACACATCAACGATGATTATAAATGACAGCAAGAAATCAATAGTCTCTCACAAAGAACAGGGGCTCTCCCAGTCATCCAGTCTCCTGACGCTTGCAGCATGGAAATAAGGAACACGCTCAGATGTTTTTTGCAAGCACGTCCTCAGCTTATTGGCTGCTCCCTTCTTTCATCATGTATTTTTTCCCCTCTCTTCGTAGTTTGTGCTTTGTGAAAAGCCAGCTTCAGCCACATGAACTACTTTGTTTTATTTTATTTCATTTTAATTCATTTTATGTTTGCCTAAGCAGGGCAAGACCTTCAGTCGGCAGCGAAATCTCATTGCCACCTTTAGTGACATGAAATTAATTACAGCAGGGGTGTTTAATATGATTTACAGGGAATCGATGCAATTTCGACTTTTATCAATTCAAGGCAATAAAATAAAATCTGACATGGTGTGGGTCTCCCAAAAAAAAAAAAAAACACTGATGGGAGCTGTGACAAATCAAGAAATGCATTAGAAGGGGGGGTTTTATGACCTTGTATGTGCTGATGTCCCCCTCCTCCCTCTGAATGGATGCGGGGATTCCTGATGCTATTTTTAGAGACTTGGTCGTGGAGAAGCATGTGTGGGTGGAGGAGAGAAAGAGAGGAGGAGAGGCAGGATGAAGCACCGTAGGAGGAGGAAGAGTGGAGCAAGAGAGGAGAAAAGGAAGATAGATGTAGAGAAAAGGAGGTAGGAATAAGAAGGGGGGGGCTGGAGAGGGGNAGGGGTGGGGGGTTCCCATGCGGACTTCAACTGCAGCAGCATCCACACAAAGCTCCCCACGGTGAGGCTTTGAATCGTGACCAGACAGCCAGGAAACAGAAAAGGGAGCGCCGTGTCATTTTCTCCACACAGGACGGTACCACTGCTTTCTTTGATTTTTCATTATTCATAATTTACACACAGGTTTTGAAAATTATGTTGGGGAAAAATATGCAGAATTATAGAGTCTAATAGTGCTACAGAAAATTGCATATGATGATGCTGAGAGAATGCAGTAATTAACATACTGTATACAAGTATTGATTTGGTTTAAATGTCTGATTGTAAGCCATCCTAACAAAATATACTCAAAATAATTAAAGGAATAAAAAAGTATACTAAAATATAGTCATTTATATTGTCAGTTAAATAAAAGATAAGCCAGTCCAAATAAGAATGAATGTTGTATTACTGGCAGTTGAGAAACATAAAAGACCAAAAAGTGTGAGAAGATGTTCCTTTAATTTTTTGAGTATTTTATTAGTGGCATCAAATTGTCTGGGCTCCTGCTAGTAGTGAATATGACCTTTGCACACCTGATTCTCCCACTATATATCATATTTCTATAATAATGCTTAAATTTTTATAAAACAATTTAAAATATCGTTCTGTTTTATGTTTCCTCAAGGCTAGTCTAGCTTAATTACATCCCCTTATAGCCACATTGTTAAGCTTAGAGAAATATGTTGACCTTTCATGTCAAACAATGCACATAATAAGCTGAAGATTTAAATTTACCTACATGTCCTCTAAGTCTACGCAATTAGCCATACAGACTGAAACCAGGAGGAAAGGAGAGGACGCATACAGGGAGAGGTTTTATAATTCATCACCTGAGGACTATTTTTAGCTCCTGCTGCCGTGTTGGCGTCGAGGGTTTCCGGGAAAATTGATGGCAGGCTTCCCCGTCACCCGCAGGTCACACAGCGGGGGAGACCCAAGCATATACCATGCAGAATAAACTCTAATAGAGGTATCACAAGTCTCTTCTAACAGCTGCATTATTCACTTTGAAACGTAAGTAGATGTGTATAATCACTAATCACACGCACTGAGCAGCAGAAACGCGTTGAGGGCCTGGAGAAACCGTTAAAAAAAAAAAAAAAAANTTAAAAAAAAAAAAAAAAAGCGCAGGACATACTTCCGGGCCTCAGATCTGAGTCACGTGTCACGTCCCAAGCGTCTTATTGGCTATAACAAATGCGCACCTGCGACCGAAGAACAGTTGTTGTACTGATGATATTAATGCTCCATCTAAAAATACTATCTCCGATAATCGTAGATACAAATATCTTGAAGGACAGTACTGGCGATTTTACATGTCTGAACCCAATAAATGCGACCCGCATATCATTACTTTACTGGCAACCATTTCCCAAAATATAGGGCTGGAGCAGTAAATATTAGAATTGTTTTTCCTACTTTCCAGAATGCCATTAGTGTCAGTTCATCCCACTATTAAAATCAACTTGTATACAGACTCGAAATGTGCTTGAGATAATAATCCATCACAGCAAGCATTATTTCTTTAATTGTTTTGTCAAAGTAACTTTATTTAACCTTTCCAACACGGAGCTGCAGAAAATGTTTGTCTCCGCCAGGAAACACAGTCCCAGGAAAAGATTACTTTTATCAAGAAATTAAAAATGACCGTCCCTTCTACATTCAGACGTACATGTTAGCAGGTGAAACAATGAATTTTAAGGTGTGTGTATCAGCTCAACATTTGATTTTGAAAGATTAATGGAATGTCAAAATAATTAATGGATTTGGAAAATGGTTGTTAACATACTATGCTATACTACATCACTAGATTATACTATACAACACTATACTATTTCATATTTATCACACTATACTATACTGTGCAATACTAGTTGCAATAATATTTAAAAAAAAAAACAATAAATTTAGGCTACATTATCACAGAGTTTTAAAAAAAATCTTCTACATCTGCTTTGGTGTATTTGGCAGCCTGTACAAAAATAATTGCATAAATTGCTGATTTATCATTGTTTTGGGTGAAAATAAATTTCTACTACATTGCATTTTCTAAATAATGTTCATTTAGAAAACGCAATGTAGTAGAAACAATACTGAATTGGTCAGCAAGAAAAAAAAGGTGTTTCATCAAGTTGAATGCCTTGAAGTTTATAAAGTTAAGTTATTATTTCACTGTCAGCAAACAGATGTTAATGTATCATTGTACTTTGCTGTATTTCCTCAAAAACCTACTACTATCCCTACTACTGGGAACAAAACATAAACAATCAAATTCTCAGAGCTAAGATATTTCATAATGTGCACATGTAAATATTGCTATAAGGATCTTCAAAATACATTTAATGGCACAGTGTTTCCTCCTAAATAGGAAAGTAAGGAGAGAGACAGAGCAAGAGAGGAACAAAGCAAAAGACAAAAATTGAGCACACTGGATGAAGGAACAAAGGGATAAAAAAAACAGGGTTGTCTGATAGAACAAGAGATGAGGAAGAGAGAGAGAGGAAGAGAGAGAGACAGATCACATCAGAAATGATGGGAGAAGAACGATTGAAAGGAGAAGTGGATGGGGTAAATTCAGATGGTCTGGATGATAATGCTGCCTCATGTCCTAATGAAAAAGCCCAGATACAATCTGGCTGCTCTCTCTCTCTCTCTCTCTCTCTCTCTCTCTCTCTCTCTCGCTCTCTCTTTGGAAGTAGAATTAGAGACACTTTCTCCTCTTGAAGGGCCCTATCTGTCTAAACGCAGTAGGGGATTTTTCTTTAGTTTCTCCCAAAGTCTCCTCACAGTGTGGAGAGCCAGCATACCTCCTGCCTCTCCTGTCTCTCCTCCAACTATTTGCCTGTCTCACATGTCACATGTCTGCCTGTCAATTGTGTGTCAACTTGGCTGTCTCTTTGTCAGTCTGTCTGGCTGCTGTTTGTCCAGTCTGTGTGTTTGTATTCCATGCGTATCTTTATGCCATTCCAGCTTTTCTCTATCTTCTGCCCCTGACAGCCTCCTTTCTTTTGTCAGTCTGCATGTTGATGCTGGAACCCCTCTGTGTTTGACTACCTCCATTTTGCTGGATGTCTTTGCTGCTCACTGCCTCTCTAACAGGCTGCCTGTCTGCTTCACCGCCTCTTTGCCTGTGAAAGTGAAGAGAGAGACTCAGCCCCACCCCACAATGTTATTCACACCACAAGCTTCATAAGTACAAGTTTACAATTAGACTGTTCTGCATGTGTAAATTTGGGTTACTGTGGCTAATTTAAAATGGAGCTGAGGGAAACAAAGCATAATGAGACAGACACAGTTCTAATTAAGGAATTAAAGCAGCTTAGGTTTAATTTGTAACAAGGTCCATTCATCAGAGAATTTAACTCCTTACCTTGAATTAGCTGTCACAGGATCCAGTCCTAATCCAAAAGTGACATCATCTTCACCATCTTTTACCGCTTTACAACAACAGCTATCAGCAGTATTGTTTTAACCTTCAAGGGACGCAATGACATTTAAAATTTGATTTTTTTTTTTTTATTTCCATCAAGCCCTTAAGGCAGTAGAGCATTTTCTGTGCACATTTGCCCTGGAGTTTCATTGTCATTGTCATTTCACAATGTCAAAAAGTGCATACAAGCAAAACTAACATAATGAACCTAATGAAATGTGTGCACGCGTTATGGTGTGCATGTATTCATATGTGTCAGCAATATAGTTTATTCTTATTTATAGCTAGCAGAGAGATTTTGATTTCTGTGGTTCTGCAAATGTGTGTGTCCATTAGTGTGTTGCTTATTTAAGAATGTGCTTATCTTTTATGCTTGGACACTATAGCTGTAGCAGCAATATAAGCAGAAATAAAGCAATATAGAGACAACTTCTTTATAGTTGATTTAAGTGCAGAAGCTTCTTCCAGATTATGAATTCTCGTAGTTCCGGTGTGCTAATGTTTGTTGGTAATGGACCAGACAGATGTGCTTGCTATCCATCAGCCCACAACATCTTCCATGTGTCACCCACAGTCTATTTCCCCGTGGTGCTGCCTGTCTTTAAAATGTGTCATTTTATTGTTCTGATTTCTTTCTCTTCTCTGGGGAGTGGAATATGATTTCACAGAACATTAAGTGGATGGGATCTAAGGGAATAGCGTGGGGACTGGGGATGGTGGTATTGATGGTAGAAGGGTGACCTGGCCTAATTAAGCCCTCTTCCCATCTCTCTCCTTCCCCGANCACTCCCCACCCCCCAGTGCTCTCTGGTAGGTTGGTGACTTTCACCGTCGAGTGTGAAGGGCAAAAGGAGTACTCCTCAAATCATAATCCTCCTGACTTTGGGAGAAAAAGGATTAGTCTAGCACTAGCTTGAGCAGCCATGCAAAAGCTATCATGAACACTTCAGCATTCTGCGCCCGTTTAACCCTGTATTTCATCTCTAAAAATGCAGAGAAAGTATGTGGAAACATTAAGGCATCACGGCAGTAAAAGGTATTCCGTCATGGTCTCGATGGGCTGGGATTCTATCGCTTCATGCTGGATGTGCAGCTATATGCGTCAAATTACTTAACACCCTAAACATTATACATTGCAAAGTCGTATGATCTCATCGATGATGCTCCTTTTATTGGGGGTTTACATATATTTCATATAAAAGGCAAGACCTCATGTTTTCTTAATGGTTCTGACCCAAGCATCATTGTATGTGCCAGATTAGCCAGCTGTGTGTTAACCTCTTTTTCTCTCAAGCTGACAGCAACAAAGATAATTATCTCCCATGCGGTTCCTGTCATTAGGCTCTACGCCTTCCACAGCACTGAGAACTGATGGAAAGACAACTCCAGCAGAGGTCAAAGATGGCTGAAAGGCCAAATACAAAACACATGCTCTAAACACGCCATTCCAAGTGACGAATGACTTTGAGCTCTGGCGTCACTGAACATGGAGGGGTGGGCAAGGCGGAAGTAGTGGGTGGCTGCAAGGGGAGTCCTACAGCTGTAACACATGCCCCCTCCTGCATATCGGGCACGGGGCTCAGGCAAGCATAGTGTGATTGATGGCGGTGCCAAGACAACATCTCGTCAGGGGCCCAGCGCACAAGGGTGCCTAGCAGAGCAATGATGGACGAGCCTGTAGATGCTACATAAAAATTGAACCCGGCATATATAACACATTCCTACTCCCTTTCTTAACCCGTAATGTATGTGATAGAAATTTGTTTTGCAATCCATTCCCATGGACAGTGATGGATGTCAAAAAGAAAGAGAGGAAAGAGGAAAGAGAGAGAGAGGTGAATGATGAAATAGGTAGGGGGGATTCAGTTGTGTTTATAGAGGCAGACCGAGTGAATGTCTGTTGCATTTCTGGCGTGCATACACCATAGAGTATGTGGACTTACAAACATAAACCATTGTGTTATAAAGTGCCAGTTTGCAGTCTGCATCTCTGTTCTGTATGTTAAGGCCAATGGAAAAGAATTATTCTATTAATCTATTCTTGAGTTTATTTATTTACAGCATGCTGTTCATGGTATTCCTTACATGCTATCTTCTCTTTGCCGTATTTCTACCATTTCCTTTTGGAACAAATAAAATCACAGTGCATCACTTTCTATTTCTGTCACATCCATACACAAATTTTCTTGGAGAGATGGCAAATTTACATCCTGCAGCTCAGAGCTTAAATTCTGTTGAGGATTTCTCTCCTGTGTTTCCTCTCTCTCTCTCTCTCTCTCTTTCTCTCTCTCTCTCTCTATCTCTCTCTCTCCTACTGTNGTTTCCTCTCTCTCTCTCTCTCTCTCTTTCTCTCTCTCTCTCTCTATCTCTCTCTCTCCTACTGTCTTCAGCAGGATTATACTTAACATTAACTATGTGTATGTGTATGCACAATGGCTGCCATGTGTTTCCTGCTCGTGTTTGATGCATTGGTTGTGCAGGTCCTACAGAACTAAGCCTGTACTCTTGTATGATGTAATATGTACAAAAATTGTGGGGGCGGTAATGTCAACTTTTGTCACATCAGCACTGCAGCAACAGTGACAAGCAGAAAAGTAGTTGAAAGTTTCAAGGTGATCCTGTCCAGAGGGATTCTTTAATGGCCTCATATTCCATCTCTGTTGTTGCAACTACTGCTGTTTCTTTTACTTATGTAACATAAGTAAAATGCTGAGCTCCTTGATTGTCGCCATCTTCCTTTACACTGTTGAGTGTAATCAGAAGCGGTTTTAAGGGTGTTTCAGTACTGATCAGGGATATGGTTCCATCCTCATATTGTTCTCTAGTGGAAAAAATGACTTTCATAACAAATGTGTGCACAAGTTATATCCATCTAGAAGCAGAAATCTCTGTCTGTCTGTGACACCAATATCTCTGGAACCCGGTATGAAGTTGATATTTGGCAGGTTTATTGCGCAGGACCCAAGGACGTGGTGTCATGTGTGAAGTTGTTTGAATGAGTGGTTCTCGAATTGAGCCGGTAAAAAAGTAGTCTACGTGGCAGGATACACTCCAGACGCGGCAGCATACAGTATGCTCCAATCCAGTAGCACAGTCTCAATCTGACCCCATACAGCAAACAAAGCTAGCTCACAAGTGCACGCAGAATAAAATTATGGAAGCTGTGGCACACACCATAAAGTCTGGCCCGTTACTAACAGGCACGTTTTGAACGGGCACTGCACTAGTGTTTTTTTTTTTTTTGTTTGATTTTTTTTAATAGAAAAAAGTATATTAGTGTTTGTGCTGATACTTGGTGTATTCTTTTGTCACATTCTCCTGAACACCTGCACGTACCTTTACATTTAAACACTGACTGAAAAATTGTACACATGTATGGAGGCTTAAATGTGCCCTTGTAATAATTATAGGTTTGTTTTTTTTTAGTTTTTATTATGACCGATTCATTATTAGGTTAAACCATAAAAAGTAATTAAAATTGCATGTAAATTATGAAATAAAACACTTTCAGTAATAGTCATAGTAACATGATCATTAAATACATATATACATTAATCAAATGACTATAACTACCACTATAATTACTCCAGTGTCATGCTCCAGCCTACATGCACATGCTCTGCCATGTGTGTGCTGTTTGTACCTGTTAATATGAACCCACACACTGAAGTGTGCACACTACACTGACCACCTCTGTGCATTGTCAGCCTATCAAACTGACTTGTCGTCACAAATCTCCCAGTAGCTGATGAATATTAGATGGGAGCGGATAATACCCCTGACAGAGGAGGCCTCCCCCCACCAAGATGTGGGGCTGCACACTCAGCAGTGAAGCGCTGCCCACTGAGACCAAACCCAGGCTGATGAAAAAACAAAAAAAATATCCATGATGGATGTGAGTATGATACTGTGTAACTGTGGGTGGATGTCATGTGTGCAAGTGTGTGTTCATATGTGTGCATTTGTAAGGGAGCGAGAAAGATAGAATCCATAAACCCCCAACATGATTCTACAGCAACTGACTCTTCATCATGAACTGTGTTCGACTGCAAAGCTTTGGCATAAGGATTTCATGGTTTAAATTGTTTTGTAACATGGAGGAATGAGAAGGCCTCAATGAGATCCGCAAAGTGGCATTTTGTCATTTTCAAGGCCTTGTTTGTTGATTACGCATGGCAAAAATATCAGCTGCTTTGGTGGCAAATGAAAATCAAATTTGATGGAAAGTAAAATTGTAAAGATGACTTTGACTCCAGAATATTAATGATGGCTTCACACATTGTTAAGAAACCCTTTAAAGAAAGGGTTTATTATTATAATAAAGAGTTTATCCTATCCCACATCTTAAATGATTAAGATGTTTGATAGGATACTTCATTCTAATATAAACTAAATTCATACTTCAATCCATCTGTGATATATGTAATCTTCCTTATTTTAAGACATTGATGGGCCTTAATTGTAAATAGAAAACATTGATGTAATTAGCATATGGATCTACCCAACAGATGGCCTTGGATTATGTTCAAGACTTGGCTCAAGAGTGATGGAAACATCTGACACAGGGACTCTCTGTCTACTCATGGTACTAGATACATGTTATAACCATGACAAAGCACTTACCTGCTCTGCAAAAAGGGTTTTGTTCTAACTCCAGTAAAAGGAAATAGTGTTAAAGTTTAAGAACTCATCTGTAAAAAAAAAAATAATAATAATAATAATAATAATTGTAGTTGTTTTATATTCTAATGATAAATTAATACATTAACACCAAAAACTAAGTAATATTCTCACTTTTGTCTTACTGTATTTTGTAGGGAAAAAGTTTTTTTTTTTGTTTGTTTATTTATTTTTTTTGTTTGTTTGTTTGTTTGTTTTTTTTAATTAGGACATTTTGAATGATTTCAGGCATTTGGAACTTCTTGTGGCCGTTGTAATGAATCACTGATATGCTATCCTAATGTCTGCACGGCTGAGCAACCAGCCAGGTACATTACCAGTCTAAATCCTACAAAGCCTTAAAGCTGGTGACAGGGCCACCAGTGGGTCACTTGTACAGTAGCTCCTGGAAAATGCATTAGCTGATAAGTTACAGTATCCTGGGCTACCGTGTGTAACAGCGCTAAAAAGTGTAGACTATCAAATTCGTCAAGCCACGTTTTCATGGCGTTCACTAACGTGAAGGTATACCCTGAGAGCAAATGAGAGAACTTCTCAGTTTAAACAGCTTCATACTGAGAAAAAAAAAAAAAAAAAAANAAAAAAAAAAAAAAAAAAAACACTACTAAAAACGAGCAAATTATTTTGTTAAGCAGGTGAAATTTTCTAGCATAAACTAACAAAAACAAAGAAACAAAAATTCTAGCAGTGGAAAAGAAAATAACTGCCACGTATACTTGAGTATAAGCCAATCTCATAAATTATAGCTCTCATCGTACAAACTGACCCCGTGATTTTGACCTGCAAATTTAGATTTTTAAAGAAACTCATATATAAACCGACCCCCGATGTTGTTCCATCAATTTATTTGTTTAGCAAATTACCTGTTTTTCTGGGTATTGTCATAGTATTCCTGTGATTTTTCTGAAAATAATCCACGTACCGATAAACATGATATTTATTTCAGCAGCTGATCACTGTAACTGACCAATCACAACAGCTCTTACTGACCACCACAAAATGTGCTGAATAAGATGTTTAGTCAGGAAATATCTCATTCTAAGGTATGATTTAAACTATTTTCCATGGGTAGTGGTAATGGGTAGTATTTCCACCCCTGGAAATTTCCTTCTCTGGGATCAAATTTGAATTTCTCTTGTATAAGCCATCCTCCCGATTTACTTTGTGAAATTTGCTAATAAAAACTCGGCTTATACTCGTATATATGGTAGATAGATTGCACTGAAGGCTGGTTTACGCTTAACACAGATGCAGACGCAACACACAGAAAAGGTGATGTAACTGCTGCAGACAAAACAGCAGGACCTCGGAGGCTGCGTTTGAGGGCTGCTCACATCACGTAGCACTTGATTTCTGAAAAAATGCAGACATTGTGTGACAAAAATTTCATTGACAACTGGCTAAGTGAAGAGGTTAGGAGGAAGGTAAAGGTGTGGAGGAAAGGGGAAAGAGAGGGAGGGACAGAACAACAAACAATGGCAAGCAACTTTTTTGTTTTGCAGCCATTGTAAGTAACAGCAACTGCTCCTTTTCACGAACCAACAACTCTCTTTTCCCCGTTTTGTTGTAGGTGACTGAATCAAAAACTACTTTCATTTCTGTTGGATTTGTTTTCGTGTTTGGGGGCAGTTAGGAGCGCCTATGTACTACAGCACCATCAAAAGGCCCGGAGTTGAAGTGCGCGGTGTTCATGCAGGGTCATCACGAAAGGGCGAGAACCATGCCAGGACGTGCGGACGGTCCGTCTCGGAGGCATCCACGTCCGCTTGGTGCCTGCGTTAAGCGTAAACCAGGTGTGACAGAGTCTTTGTGGATATTCCTTTAACAGAGCAGCATAACTGTAACGCAGAATTACCTGCAGCTCGGTCCACAGCACGGACTCTCATGTGCATTTGCAACTTTTACCACCCACAACCCCCCTTAAGCATGACAGACCCCCTCTCTTGTATTTTAACTTCTTTGCCCTTCCTCCTCCCACTCATCTCCACTTGCTCCCTCCTCCCTTCGCGTGGGTGGGTGCTCTCCTCTTTCTCTCTCTCCATCCATCTCCCTCTTTCTCTCTTTTNTCGCGTGGGTGGGTGCTCTCCTCTTTCTCTCTCTCCATCCATCTCCCTCTTTCTCTCTTTTACTCCAGCTGCCCTGCCATGCATAATTAAGTTTCTAGTAGAAGTGCACCCTCCCACCCTCTCTCCATCTTCCTCTGTTTTCTCTCCCTCCTCTACTTTTTTCCTCTCTTCCTTTTTTTTTTTTTTTTTTTTTTGTCATTTGTGAGGCAGGAGGGGTGAACTTGGCTTGGGAACCAGAGGGCAGAGAAAAGCCAGAGAGACCTTCCGCTTGTTCTCTCTCTCTCTTTCTCTTCTTTCCCTCGCTCCTGTTCTCTGGCCCACACAGGGCCCCGAGTGCCAGGCCTGTCTTGTTAAGTGATACTTTTAAAATGCTAAATCACACCACTACAGCCATCAGTGTCACCCCTGCCCTCACTACCTCATGCTGGGACGGATCTCTAATTTCACTTTGCGCTGTCATTCTATCCAGTCACGCTCATCAATACGCAATGCAGGAGCTCCATCAGCCTGCCTATTTCTTTTCCAGCTTTAGACAGGATGATGTTTGGGCCCTGACCAACACCATGTTAATGTGCATGTTAATGAGTCTGAAGTATCGGACTCCTTTCTTTCAGTTTCATGTCTTTTTTCATTTATTCAGCAAGTAAAAACATTGGGTCACGTTCTGGGCCTCTCAGTTTTCCTCCCACATTTTCTCTCTCTCTCTCCATAATGTAGCAGAATATGCTAACACTAAAATGAAGATGCTCTCCAAAATGTTTGTGTAGTATTGAGTTTTTGTAAATGAGATCCATTTTAACTCAAAGCAGGGGAGTCATTCCTGTGTTCCCCAGCTCTATATAGCACAATAGAGCATGTAATTCTGTTTCATTCATTCTGTTAACGCACACTTAATGTGCGTTAACAGAATATCAAACTGGGGAACATAGGACCCTAGGAACATATAGTAGATAAGCTCCCAAAGCAGGAAGTCAGAATGTTGCGACACAAGGCAAAATTTTAGCAGAATTTTGAAACTGCAGCTGCTGGAACACTTGAAATTTTTTCAATAACTTCTGCTGCACTAAAGAAAATAAATATACACACATTATCTTCTGCAGCGTGAGGCTGAATGGGAGACTAAAAGAGTATTTTTGTAGTGCAAAAAAAAANACCCCCTGTAACGGCAAATTTACCACCGAGGGGGCCAAACTTTAAACCGTTTAGGTGTGTGTTGTGTATGGGGCCACTTACTGGAGGTGGTTGTGATGCAGCATTTCAGTTTCTGGAAACGCTGTCACACTGTGCTGAGATACTATATCTGCTGTTGTTCTGTTCCTCTGGGCTTAGGTATCCCACTGAGCCTCTCTCTGTTGCACACACACACACACACACACACACACACACACACACACACACACACACACNCACACACACACACACACACACACACACACACACACACACACACACACACATACACACACAGGTGGGGTGGAGAAGTGGAAATTACTCAAGCAGCTTAGCTCTGATTAGGTGAGGTGTATTGAATGGACTGCTCATGTTTTAACAGCAGCCTCTCCCTGAGATGAACCAGCTGATAACGCTGACAGGAATATCGAAGAAGGCTTCCCAAACAAGAACATGCGTGTGTGTGCGTGTGCGCAAGCGTGTTTCCATATGCTTTTGTGTGTGCATCAGATGCTTCTGTCAGGCAGAAAATCTTTCATCCCATCCCATCTTAGCGTAATCCTTTTTTTACGTCTTCACAGCAACGTCTTCATCATTGGAATGATGCAGCAGCAGCGAACGTCTGCCACTCAGGAGTCATTTATCAACATTACCTCATGCTGTAAAGTCGTCAGTGGTGGAAGAGGTGCTCAAATTCATTTACTTAATTAAAAGCGCTAATATCACAATGGAAAAATACAAATGAGAGGCACACATTCAAAATTGTTTAAGTAGAAATTCTCATCAGTGGAGAGGCGTGCTTTTTGCACTTAATAGTCTTCTATTGACAATTTTATACAGCACAACATTCCACACTTTGGAATGAAATAATGAAAAAAAGAAATTGACTGAAATAATAAAAATCACTGCAAAAAAAGATATATATACCCTGATTCATCTTGATACTCAAATTAAAAACCTTATATCTCCAACTTTACAGATTTACGTGTTTTCAGAACAGTTAAAGGATTATGCGCTCTTTGCACCACATTACATTTTACAGCTTCTATTCCTTTTTAAAACTGTGGTATCATGTCTAAAATGCATCGTGCAACTGAGCTAAAACAAGAGTGAGATTTGAGGTTTTTACCTGACAGCAGCAGTATTTTAGAAGTTTATCTCACGTTGAATGTAAAGTCTTAATCTGCAAAGTGAAAATCTGCAACGCTTAATAAATGTAGTTGAACAAAGTGAAAACTTATTTTGAAATACAAAGTAGCTCAAGTAAAGTACAAATACCTCAGAATTGTACTTAAGTACAGCACTCACACATGAGCATATGAACATATTAAACAGAAGAGATGATTGGATGGAGGGATGGATGGACAGAGAGAAAGAGATGCAATGGAGCAGTTGGAAGCAGCTGTGAAGGAACACCTGGAGTAATCGTTTTGGGGGCCCTGACCACAGTCTCTCTCTCTCTCTCTCTCTCTCTCTCTCTCTCTCTCTCTCNNCTCCTCAATACACACACACACACACACACACCTGCATGCATTGTCTGTCTTTGTCAGTTCTTTTTTTTATTGAGTCTAATTTTCTGTTCTGTAGCCAGTCACACTGTCTGCTGCAAATGGAGGTTATTTCACTTTTTGCATTCTCTCTCTTTCTCTCTCTCTCTCTCTCTCTCTCTCTCTCTCTCTCTCTCTCTCTCNACACACACACACACACACACACACACACACACAGACACACACACACACACGCCATACACACACGAACACATGAAACAACAGTTAAGTCTGTGTGCTTTTTCCCAATCAGCCTCAACCTCTAAACCCTTCACAAGACACCCGCCGTGACTTCCAGCATCTCAATAAGAGCCGAGCTGAGGACGGCGTTATTGCATCACATCAGACTCTTGCTGCCTGGTGAAGTGGCATCACGTCACAGTTATTGCTGCACAAACAGGGTGTTAACATTACCGGAAAGAGGCTAAGCTGCAGGTGGTGCAGAGGAAAAGCACTCTGACGTGTGTGAAGGACAGACCTACAGTATAACGAAGGTTTTCTCTCTCTGGCCAAGATGTAAAATCAGAAAGTGCTATTCTAAATACTGGGCCATAATAAAATAAAGTCACTTTTAAGGCTGCAGCAATTAAGGCCTAAGGTTTTACAAGCATCTTTTTCCAGTTTTTATGTCTACAAAGGGTCTGGTAGTACATCTTGTGTTTGCTTGTACAGTTATACGTCCTCAGTCAGCTACAGAAGTGGAATAAACAGCAGTGATTCTGTCTGCAGAAGAATCAAATTATTTAATATTTATCATTAAGCATCGGTCTTTGCTGCTGAGACATAAAGTACCAACTTGGCACGTACAAAAGATACTGCAGGTAAAGGTTAGACTTATAAATGTCACCATTAATGTTAAAGAAAGGATGATGTAGGAGGACATATCGTCTTAATGCATTATTGTGGAATGTGCTTCTTTTGTTAGCTATTGTCAAAACTATGAGCATTCATGCTGTAGTTACAGCCTGAGGGTCTTCAAGAAAGAATTAAAAGTAATGCAGAATCCTGCTGTGAGTAAACAAAGAGAACAGGCTGAAAAGAGAGGAAATATGATTCAGGCTCAAGACATGGCCATTAAAGCATGCAGAACAAGAAGAGCCCATGTTCCACCTACAATGGATCTGGATGAAGAGGAGGTAGTGATGGATGCAGTAGCTGGTATGTCTCCAGCACCAGAACATGTGAGGTGTGAGGAGAAAAAGGATGACAAATGAAGGTCTACAAAGAGGAGAGGAGAGTCTGTCAGGAGCGATCCTCAGAGAAGAGATCCTTAGAGAACGAGAGTCAGAGGTGATGCTGTGCACCATCAGGGTGGAAAAACTACAGGACATACAGTAAAAAGGAAGGAAGGTCTTAATTGAGAGAATTATATGAAAAAGGAAAGACTTAAAAATGTAATTAGCATTTATTGATTTTTATGTTATCACAAAGAACTGAATCAGTTGTCAGTTATACATGATAAATTGTTAAAGAAATAATTTAACAAATGATGAGATAAACTGATTAAGTACATAACTGTAGAAGAGTCTTAATAATAATCTGACTATGTTTGTATAGTAAACTGTGCATGCCGTGTCGGGATGATTCAGCTCAGAAGGCGGAAACTACCAGAGAAAAAAAGTAAAGACGTGTCCTGAGCTAACCTGGAAAAATGTGAAGTTTAGGAGAAAAACATTGCTAAAGTTACTGGAATTGGCATAGCAACAATGAGATCATGTCCAAGTGTGAAACAAACATGAAGTCATTACTGGAAAGTCCACAATTGTGGAAAAATTAGGAGTAAAGTATAAGTTAAGTTAGTGTGAATTTGCCAGCTGAACATCTGTTGCTCCTCGTGATTCCATAGCGGGAGGAAAAACCAAATGGTGTAGAGGATGGAGGAAAGGCTTCAGGAAGTAGTTAGTCAGCAATGGGGCAAAATCTCTCTGCCTTTGCCCGTCCGGATTAGAAATCTGATTTATCGCCACAGGCAGACTAATCAAAACCAAATTTTGATGTTTTCACACCTACATGTTTTGGTCTACTTCAGTTGGACTAGGTCTCCTTGGCGTGGTTCATGTGTGTTCGTGTTCAGGTCTGAACACAGCCATCTACTGATACCGTTTTGTGGAACTGGTCTTTTTCTGGTTCCATATGAACTCTGGAGCAGTTTGTTCATGTTCTGAACATGTTCCGTACCAACTACAGGGAAGTATGTTGATCTATTGAGTGATCTAGAACCAGAGATGGCGTGTATGGTTAACATGAGTAAACTACACCTTTGATTAGCAAATACATACAAATATCACAATTACCCAACATGTCGTCAGGTAAACACGTTAGCATGTTGTTGTACATGCTCAATGTTCAGTCCAGCCTCCTGTTCGATCATCTGAAGGCAGCACATCTTCTTCGCATAATGTAAAGTAACATAGTAAACTTTTTCCTGCTTTGATTTTCTTTTTCCCACCTCCAGAGATTTCTGATCAATAAGCAGAGCAAATATTCTCGTGTGACTTATGTGTATATATTTTGAGTTGATTGATATTTTAAATCAAATCAAGCACTAAATGCAACATCAATTTAGCCCCTGATTTAGGCCAGAGAAAATGAACTACAGGTTCTGAAAACACCCATAGCATGAGGGCTAGTCTGGACAAATTAGCCAAGATTATTTATAGTTCATTATTCCGCTGTGCAAACCCATTAATGATTAAAGAGTATGCCATGTCATGGCAATCATTTTGGGTTAAAGGGGTTTAAAATATAGATACTCAATTATTCTACTGTGCCATTAGATTTGGCTTAAGCCAGCGGCGTAGAGCATCATATTATCTGTGCTGCATTCAGGGGCATTCAGCTCTACAGCCGCACATGTAGAAAACCCGCCTGCAGGTTTAGGTTTAAGTTTCGTGGCAGCTGCAGCCGCTGCCATGCTGCCCTCTACCAGCTCAGCTCCATTAGTTCAGCTTCACCACCTTCAGCAGCCCCGAGGTCACAGTGAACCAGTAGTTAATGTTAATGTATGTGTGTGTGTGTGTGTGTGTGTGTGCGTGCGCACTTCTCTTCTGTTACTGGACAGCTTAAGCAGATATAATGACATTCGTATGGATGACGATAAAGGCTGAGAAAGCAATTAAAGAAACAGAGTTAGTAAGTGACTTTGGTTCAGAGGCCAGCAACTACAGAAAAATTAGGAGACATTTAAGTTGTGGAAGAATAAAACAGAAAAATAGTCTAATGGCCTGCTAGAGCAGTTCAAGATAATTTACAAACTATCAATAAATGCAGCATGATAAGGATTTTATTGGTTTAATTTAATTTATCACTGGATCAACTTCTTCTGTTTTAGGGGATGGCTAGCATTTGGTTTTTAGCATCATATTACAGACAAAAATGCAAATAACTGCAGAAATACAAACCTATTTATCCTCTTTAAAATATATAGACTGATTACAAAATACTTTTTGCTATTATTATAATTCATTTGAGTTTACATAAAAATGAAGGTTTTCCATGAAGCCAGAATTTATTAGGTAATATATTAGCTGGACATGATAAGTAACATTTCTTAATTCATGGGTATTTCCAATGGGTAGTTCCAATTAAAATAAGGCAGGCATCTAAAAAAATAAGTCAGAGTAAGATCAAATGCGATCTGGCTACTTCTGATTAAGTATTAACAATGCATTCGTGCACTACTAGGCTGCTGTTTCCCCTGGCCTAAAGCAATCTACTGTATATTGTATTATATATAATGGCATTATCTAATAATAACAAGGCTAAAGATAGAGAAACACAAAGCCTAGTCCTGCAGCAAGGTAGACAAGAGGAGATCAGAGCACATGGGAAGACAAAAAAGAAAGCTGTGTTGTTAGATCAGTCTCTCTCTCTCTCTCTCTCTCTCTCTCTCTCTCTCTCTCTCTCTCTCTCTCTCTCTACCTTGGGATAGTCTAATCACACGATGCTGCTGAAGCTGTCACTGCTGGTCAGGCCGTCTCGCTGTTGTCAAGCAGAGGAGAAGACAGACCTGACACATCGCAGGAGAGGGTGGATGGTGCAGAAGGAGAGATAAAATAGTTGCAAATTACAAGGGTTGATGTGAGGAGCAGGTTTCACAGGCATGAATAAAGGTTTAGCTCTTGATGGAAAGGTTTGTGGCAGCAGAGAGATGTTGGACCACATACATTCAGCTGAAGGTGTGTTCCTCATCTCATAGAGGAATCTGTTTATTTTTTTACCAGAACCAAGTATTGATCTGGTACATTAAAATATATGCTCAGACAGGGCTCACATTTATAGTGTTTATTTATTTATTTCATTGAATCCCCATTTGATGCCTCTGCCACAATTATTCTTTCTGGGGTCCATTCAATCATCCATCTATCCATCCATCCATCTATTTTCTAAACCCGTTTGTCCTGTTGAGGGTCACGGGGGGGCTAGACCCTATCCCAGTGGTCATAGGGCAAGAGGCAGGGTACACCCTGGATGATCGCCAGTCTATCGCAGGGCTCCATTCAATCAAATATAACAAAATCACACATTTAGGTTAAAAAAAAGTGCAATTACAGCATCAATCTACATGATATAATATCCAAATGTCACAAATGATACAGGACATACAATCACATCTTACTTCATGATTCGCCCTCTGCCAACCAAGAAGAGACAAAAAGGCCACAGCAAGCACAGGACCAAACGCTGGACAGTGGGGGAAAAAGAAATAATTTTACCCTAAATAACCTTCTAAATTCCTTTTAGAAATGAATTTATTGTGAACAGTTTTAATATGTAATGGTAGGTTATTCCAATGAGTAACTGCCTTATACAGGACAGTCTGTACATTAACAAATAACTGGGAGTGTGGCCTGGTGGATGGGGCACAGCATTTATTAGTCAGGCTCTTTCTATTTGCCTCTTTCCTGCTAATTTACCTCTCTCTTTCTGGACACGGAGGACCCTGCTCACACTCACATGTGAGCGTTGGGGTTCCGGCTGCATCTAGAAGTCCAGCCTACTGGACTGATATGTGGCTTCTGACCCTGACGACATCCTAGCCTGGTGTGTGTGTGCCCAGCTGGCTCCTCCCCTGCCACACAGACCCAGGACTCAAATCCCCCTTTTCCCCGGAAAATGCCCTTACATCCTCGTTGCAGCAAAACACACCATATGCACAAGCACAATGCTACCAAAACACACTTTCATAGATGCATCTGCATTTACACGTGAAAATCAATGGGTTTCCCACTCCTGTGCACACACCCACACATGCAAACATTTACAGCATGCACATGAAAACACAGAGCATACACACATGAACACATTTACACCAAATATAGCATCTTTAGTCTTGACACTTTTAGTGTTAGAAACGAGAGCACTGAAAGCCTTTTCATTTACATGCAAATTGACACCCACCAGTCCACCACACTCTCCTCCCTGGCATGTGTGTGTGTAGATGTGTGTGTATCCACAACCATGTGTTTGCATATGAGTGTTAATGTAGCTGTGCTGCTGGCATTCAGTGAAGGTGCAATTTTGCCCTGCTGCTTTTCTGCTCACTGAAACTAAACCAAAGAGATAGAAAGAGAGAAAAAGAGATGGAGACTGATTTAATTTTCATCGTTGGGTTTATTCACGGAGGCCTGAAGCAGCCATGTATAAAACACTGTTTTCCATCTGATGTTGGCACTGAATAATGATGGGCTGAGATCCAGAAGTGTCCTTAGATCACATTTCTCCTCTTGTCAGAAGGAGATAAAGAATCACTTGAGGTGACTGACCATTTTGCAGTAATGAGCTTAAGAGACGGATCATCGCAGCAGGAAAGGAAGAGATGATTGATGGAAAAACTCAATCACCTGAACGTGATACAGTAAGACTGCTGCTCAAAAATAATACTCGTGATTTGGGTGAATTAAGCAGCTCTGCACCACTGTCTGTCCTACTGAGTCGTGCTTGAAGTACATCGTTTAATGTCAGCTCTCTGTCACCCTCTGCTGGTTAACATGTGACACTGCACAAATCCTGCCTGACCAAACTTCCTGTCAAATCATCATCTCATACGAACATTTTCACTGAAATGTATATGTGCATATATATATAGTTTCATGTTTGATTCATGTTTGATCAGTGTATTCAATTCTAATTTACTTCTTTATTTTCTTCTGGATGCTTTTCATTAAAACACAAGACCACACCAGTGGTTTTACATGTTTGAGACATTATATTACTGAAAACCATTTCCTAAAACATAAAGCATGGTTGTCAGTAACATAACGTGTATGTGGGTAGTTTTTATTGGGCCGAAACATGAAAAATAACCTATATGGTCCTTTAAACTAGAAACTGCTTTCAAACAGCAAAATGTTTAGCTTTTTCACTTCTTTCACAGTTTTTGAAATATTGAACTTTTTCATAATGTAAATCTGTAGAGGGAATGTCTGAAAACTATCTTCAAACCCATCTGTGTCCTCCATGATGATGTTACAATGTTTGATTGTCACACAGATCTATCTATCTATCTATCTATCTATCTATCTATCTATCTATCTATCTATCTGTCTATCTATCCATCCATCCATCCATCCATCCATCCATCCATCCATCCATCCATCCATGCTCAACAGCTCAGTTTATAGAGTTTTGATGTTTAATCATTTTTGTGGAGTGTATTTTATGGCAGGAGGCTGTAAAGCTTTGATAAGAGCATTAACAACATTATATATTGTGTAAGCGTCTGTGGTATTAAAGACCTTCCCAACAATATGTCTAGCAAATAAAACCAATTATTCAAAAACCAATTGCATGTACAGCCCAATCCATTCCTCCCCAAATTAAGCTAATTGATCAATCAATATAAGCTCATTTCATTTGCCATTAGTGAAGGCTGCAGTATGGACTAATTTGATTATCCATCGAGACAATTATTCACTCTTCACTGTGAGAAACTGGCAGAGTTAGGCAGATTATTTCTGTTATTGTGGCGTTGAGTAGCCAATGACCTCAATCCGATTTAGCCCTATCAGGGAGAGCAGCAGCATTACAAATTATTCTCACACTGTCACATTAATCAAGTGTGTGTCTGTGGATTTATGTGTGTGTATGTGCATATATATATATATATGCTTATACTGATCTCGGGTAACTAAGCAATTTGCAATTTCAAGGGTATTTTCTCTTCAGAATTCAGTTATTTTGATGAACATTGGACACGGTTCATGATTCTTCAGACAGTTACTGACAAGCTTTGTTTGTTGATTCACACAGATGCTTGGCCTGGAGGGTGACTTTTCTTGTCTAGAACCAAAATTGCTAAATTAACTTTGATGAGTGTAGGATTATACAAACATTGCAAAAATGCTGTTTTTTAAATTCATAGTTAAATTATCACTGCTGTAAGTACAGTAATTATAACGTGATGCAGTGAGTATAATCTTCCCCTCGTTATGCTAATCTGCTACACACCTGCTCACTTTGGGTTTTAAGACTTCCATTATAGAAAGCCCACATATTAAATATTTGCACTTCTGCAGTACTTTTGCTCCATCTCAAAGGTTGGAAAATGCCACATTATATAATGAAAAATGGCTCATCAAAAAGTCTCACACCTTTTTACTCATCCGTCCAAGTGACATCACATGAACAAAACCATTGTACGTTTGTCCCTGAAAATTCAGTGATAATAAAACTAATGTTCACTCTTTGTGTTATTACTGTGTTCTTAAAGCCAGGTCTCTGTGGATTGGCTGATTAGATTTGAGACCTTCTTTGTTTCAACATAACAAAACACATCAGAAGTTGATTTGCAATTTTTTTTTCCAAGAAAAACTGACACTCCACGTTAAGTTGTTCTGGTAAAAATTTATCAGTACTTGAGAACAGGAAATGGACACAAGTATTTACCAAATGGATAACATTTTTTTTTCTTTTTTTTTTTCATGTAAGTAGGGAGCATTCCTGGTTTAATATGGGATACAAAATACACAATCCTGATTCTTCACAAAGCCTATTTCCTAATGAGGTGCTTCAATTTTCCAAAGCTCCAGTTCAGTACAAATTTCATCATTGGTTGTAGGATCTTTCAGTTTTAGGATCATATTTAATAATTTTCTGAGGCAGAAAGGTACTTATTACTCACTGAACATTGGAGAATTGTGGATTTTCTCCCCAATTTCTGGGGCCAAGAAAAAACTAAGGGAAAAGGAGATAACACCTGCAAGAGCGTGCATGTGTTCTCCTTATTGTTTTGAAGCTCAACTGGCTCTCTGGCTTCATAAACACAGAGACACATTTTGATTTTTTGTGATGAATGTGTATGTATAGAACTATATATGCATGTGCTGTCTGCATACACGTACACAATTGTCCATGTCTGTTTTGGACTGTAATCAAGCCTTCACAGTGGTCATACTCTGGTTAGTTAACTCTGTAAATCCATATGAAGAGGAGGGAGAATTACTGCGAACCACAGACCATCCTTACTTATATATGGGCAGTGGTGATCAAATCCAGATTGATTCACCTTCTCTTTACTGAACTTCAGCTTTAATGTTTGCCTGAATGTTAGCTTTAAAAAATGCAGTTGTAATATAAGGGACCTGCATCAATGGTTTTGCTCTGTGATTCAGTCAAACTGTTCTAATTGATTTTGTCAACCAGGTGGCAGAAAAACCTTTAAAATACAGACACACAGCCCTGATATACTGTTAGATTATTAAGTAGTGAAGGCTAACATTTCAGTAACTAAATGCCTTCTTACATATTTAGGAGACAACAAGCAGCTGATCAACCCACTGGTGTCATGTTCCTGTCCACATGATGAATTTAATCTTTTAGCTCTGCTTTAGTCTCCACCAACTCCTGACAAAAATATCTGGGTCTTTAGCTGCTAGATGCTCGACTTTCATCACCAATCACTGCTTTATTCTGTCTCTCAGTCATTACATGTTGGATATGTAGCATGCAGTCTATCAGAACTTATTTGATAGAAATGGACAGACTTATTGTTTCATATCAGAGTTGTGACAACCACTGAGAGGAAATTGTAGCGACTAGCATCTGCAAAGCCAAAAAGAATGAGCTAAAAGAGGCTAAAAGCTCAAAAGAACTGCAGTACAGAGCCATTTGATTCAGTGATCATATCAAAAATCAGTCATTTCAGAATTGAAGGAAGATAGAATCGCATAAAAACAGGTGATAAAAGAAATAACAGATATCCATCAGTAATCATGAAAAGCTTTATTACAGTGGAGCTTGACATGACATGAAAGATATCATCATCACCATGATACCTGTTGTCATTTTCTGAATATCCTTTTTAATTTCTTTAGGATAGCAAAAGTTACAATAAATATGATGAAATAGATCCCAATTTTCTCCACAGGGAGTTTAGCTAAATTTGACTTCTAGATATTAGGCAACTTGGTGAAGGCCCCTTCAAAGAGCCTTCCACTGCAGATTAAAGTGTTTTAAGAGAATGACTACCTCATCATGCTACTAAATGTATGGAATAGATGACCTCATCTAACAAAACTGGATCAGCTGTTTCATGGTGCATCCTTCCTCGCAGCAGATATCAGCTAATTTCCATGCAGAACGTCTGATGCGAGGGGGCAGGGGGTACCAATGAGGAGCCAAGGAGAAGACATCATTCTTCACATCAGACTGTGGAGGGACGCTAATGGTCTCTGAAGCCTGGAGGTCCACTGTGGAGTTGAGATAAAAAAGATACAAGGGATTTAGAAAAGAAAGCAGGAGAAAGGCGTAGATTTATTTTTAGTATTTTGGAGTGAACTCAGTGAAACAAGGATGTGATGTCAACAGAAGTAATGTAGACAAATGATAAAGCATTTTAGAAATGTAATACGTAAAGATTGTGCTCAATAAATAAATGAATATGTAGTATAAAGAAATGTATATTGCTTTTATATCTTGCTGGAACAAGAGCCTGATGCAAAGATGGAAAGTAGCAAAGAACTGCACCTGAGAAGTGTTGATGTAACTCTACTTGAGTATTTACATTTGTGAGACTTTCTGAACTGCATTTATCAGACAACTGGAATTAGTATTTATTTTGCAGACTCAGATTTTGCATTCAATGATTTAAGCTCATAAAGTATCATAATTTTTCTGTCTTTTTTTTTCTCCTTTTTCATTCCTTATTTTCTTCAGTCTTTTGCCTTTCTGTTTCTCTTTCTTTCTAACACTTCAGCAAATTTTACCACTAAAATTAAATCAAAATTTGAATGCATGTAATGGAGTGTCACAATGTTACCATTCAAGAATATTTGATAGCTGAGAAAAGAGTGCAAAAGTTCAGTTATGCTCTAATTATTTGCAATGATAAGGATTCATACCAAATACAAATCATTTGTTGTCAGGTTAATTGTCTTTCTGCCAAATTTGAATTCTGTGAATAAGTACTTGAGCTAAGCTTCCAGGTGAGAGAAAAACAAACAGGGCTCAAAACAGAACCTCCTTGGCTAATGTAGAACTTACTTTGAGCTGTTTCTGGAAGCTCCAGGTCTTCATCTAGGATGTCTCTCCTTAGCCGGGAGTTCCCACAGGATGAAACAGCCAGACGTACCAGATCTCTTCCACACATCTTAATCCGGTCCTGAGCATTAGCCACACACACTGCGGCTACAAGGACCATCATCAGAGACATCATGTACTTAGCAGGGGACATTGTATGATGTGTTAGTGCTCTGGAGTCAGACAGCGGGGCAGAAAGAGTAAAATGAAGTGAAGGGATGAATAGATGAGAATGGCTGGGCATGCGGAGAGTTGAAGGATGGATGAGGAGTTATGAGATGATCTGGAAGGGTTTATATAGACAGTGTGTTTCACCCATATCAAGGGTTAACACTGATGCCATAAATTCCTTGAAAAAAATATTTATTCAGCCTTGCTGAGGGAAAAGCATGTTCTGATCTTGAGCTCAGTATTACAGCATTGCAATTTCCTCCAAGGCCAGAATCCTCATCGAGATAACAACTTGTCAGACAATGATCTACCACCTGGTTTAGTATTTAGTGCAGGTCATATGAATAATTTTGTAAACATCCTCCTGGTCGTGTCACAGTAGCACCCTATAGATCTTTTATTTAAAAAGGTCAAAAGTAAAACAGTGGCAGGAGAAGCACTCAAATCCTTTACTTATGTAAAAGTAGCAGTAACACCATGGAAAAAGACTCTATTACATAAACCGTCCTACAGTAAAATGTTTACCCACTCAGACAACTGTAAGGTGGATGTAAGATCTTTGTCTATTAAATCTTCTATGCAATAGTTTAGCCCTTCACTGAGATGCCAATAGGCATCTCAGTGAAGGGCTAAACTATTGCATAGAAGACATATATGTTTGGTTGGACATTGTTAAACTCACTGTCACAGTGATCATCTACCCATGTATTTTTAACTGACAGAAACTTTTATTTTATTTATTTATTTTAAAGGGACTGTGTACAATGTTAAACATAAATATTGCCATTTGATGTATTGTACCAGAGTTAGCTTAGAGCTCATTTTCATCTGCAGTTTCTTGATTTTATCTCTTTTATCACTTAAAGAAAAGAAGATTCCTGCACATTGTTGTTGGTCTAAACACCTTTATAGAGTCTAACATTTTGGTCCCTGCAGACCTTCATTACAGCATATGAACTTATGCAACTTAAAAGACCATACCAAGTATCATGCATATTTGACCCCAATATAAACAACCCGCATAGCTGTTGTCAAAACGTTTTAGTTTTCCTGTTATTTTTTCAAATCCCCTAATCTTACAAAATTCAATATTTCGCTTTCTAATACTTATGCATGATTGTAGAAGTCATGGTCATTTTTTTTTTTTTTTTTTTTNAAAAAAAAAAAAAAAAAAAAATATTCTCCTGGGACTATATTTCCTGCTGGAGATGTCTTCCATGCAGTTCCATGTTGGACCAGTTAAATAAAATTACTTCAGCAAAAAGAAATAGGTGCTGTAGTGAAGGAACAGATAAACAGAGGTGAATCTGTTTATCCCATGCTTTGAGGCCCCCTCAAAGCATGGGGCCCCCTGTAATTTCCCGTCTTGCGTGTCCTGTTGCTTCGCCCCTGCTGATAAAACTGTTGTCTTTGTCAGTTGATGAGTATAAGTGGGCTAGACAACAGTTTAAACAGGTCGGGGAGGACATGATCTATTTACTTACTACAATATCTTGCTCTGATCCTTGGAAAACTATAATACAGGTATTGGTTTTAGCTAGAGACCCGAACTTTAAGGACAGTTTGACAACTAAATTAACCATGTCAAGTTTATTTGAATAGCCAAATATTACATACAACAGGTTCTGACCCAGATTGAGCTCTATAAAGCCCCCCAAAATAAAACAAAATCTTAGAATGTAAGGGGATAAAAATGAGAGAAACATTTTAAGGGGTTACTCAAATGGCTAAAGGGAGCCGTCTACTATCTGCTAGTCCCTAAAATCTATGGGCCAAGAGGATGAAGCACAATGTCCACTCCATGCGTCATGTAAATGCTGATGCTGGATGACAATTATTCAAACCGAACTAGCAAAGAATATGCATGGCTGTCTTTTACCCTTGTCTGACCAAGCAGGAGGCGCAAGCACAAATCCCAGTAATCCTTACAGAAATATTACCCACTCCTCACACTTAGGGACAGTCAAGTGCATGATGAGTGACTGGCAGGAAAAAAAAAACTTGTGCAAATGACAGAAATGCCACTTTACTGACACCTAACGCATGGCACATGGTTTTAGGTTTGCATTCATGAAGTAGCCTTTTTTTCCAGGTGCTTCACACATATTTTCCTCCAAGACGCCTGGCTGGTATGGGCAAAAAAATATAACATAAGATTAAATAAAACAGGTTATAATGTATTTTGTGCAAAGTATGAATACTGAAAAAGTAAATGTAAGAGTTCAGAATTGTTCATAATAGCACTTCCAATGGAAACAGTTCTTCATAAATGTCACACATCCATTAAAATATTATTACATTGCTTCATTAAGTGTACAACCTCTTGAACTCCTTATGCCAAACATTTATCTAGCATATAATATTTCAGTTAAGCCAAACTTATTTGCAGTCTGGTGCTATTCTAGGAAACAGTTAACAAACTGTCCATTAGGGGGCATCGATTCTTGTCCATTTAACAGAAGAGCCCTCACCTGTAGCATGCAAACAGCGCCTAAAGCTGAGGCTAAAAGCTTAACTTAACTCTCCTCCACCTCCATTGCCCTCCTTGTTTATGATCCTCCATCGCGCAGGATCAATGTTGGAGGCAAGATGGGGGTCTTAGCCTTTCTAGCCCCATGGGTGGTAAGGCCATTTCAGATTAGTGAGGTCATGAATAGGCAGTAAATCTCAGTCCTCAGCCTCATGGAGATGCTGCCTTCCACTGGGCCGATAGAGAATCTCATCATCCGACTCCTCTGGTTGGGGATGGAAGCAACTGTCGAACTTGCGCCTCAGACGCTTCTGGAGCTGGAAGGTGCGTTCGACGTTGGAAAAGGTGTACTCCTGTTGCTTCAGCTTGGAATAGTAGTCAGAAAACTTGTTGAATAGAATGGAGATAGGCATGCCATTGAGGATGATGCCAAAAGATATGCATCCAAATGCCACACAGCGGCCAAGATAGGAGATAGGGACAACATCTCCATAGCCCACGGTAGAGATGCTCACCTGCAGGGAGAAAAGAGTGAAAAGTGCTGGTTTACATGCATTACCTACAGTCTGTTTCTGTTTTAATAAGCATAGACAAAGAGGAAGGTGACTCAGTGTGTCATCTTCCCTCAAGACACTTCATAACCAATCTGTACAAACCTGCAGCCACATTTTTGTTTGGCTTTTATATATTTTGCATTAAAAAGTCACTTGTTGCAAGTTTTTAAAAAATTGGGAAAAAATTTCCAGGACCATACTACACCATTTTTAATCTCAGTGTGTCAGAGACGTTACATTGCATTAGACAAGTTTAGTTAACAGTTGCCAGTAGGTAAATAAAAACCAAAGATCCTTGAGTCACAGTAAACCAGGCTGCTGATGTTATGTTAGGACATAACATTGACATTTTTTTTTGCTGAACAACACATCAAAAATTAGAGGAAAACAAATGTTGATCATCTTACTTACATTTTTACTTTTAAAATGTAGTTATGTCATCATTATATTGAATTAATATAGTTATGATAGTGGCATAAATGTTCTTTATGCATAATTCAAAGTTATTCAACTTTCTTATTAGCAAAATAAATTGCATATTTCTTTGTAGCACCCCAGTTTATTGGTGCCATAAGAAGGGAGGGGTAGGACAATTCCAAGGGCCCAACTTGGAACATATGACGTTAAGCACCACCATCTAAATATTGTTTGACCCCCTCAAACAACATTGGGATGTGGCGCTCAAAGTCATATGATAAAAAGTGAAATGACATTGACAGTGACTAGAATGGGCTGCAATACAATTTTCTAGATTAAAATCACAATGAACACCGATACTGTATTTTGTGCACTTATGCTAAAGAAGAAAATAATTAAATGCTTTATTTTTATGAATTAGTGGCGCAATTCACAATCTGCTGTATGTGAGAGGGGCACAGAACTGTGGCCAGAGTTAAAAACATGATGGAATCTGGAAGGGCATATCATATCATATCATCATGAGTCGTGGTAATACCTGGCCAAACTTGTGACCAATCAAATCACATTTTTATTCCCTTTCAAAGTCTGGCTTGGTTCTGCCACTCAAGCCACTCACGAGTGAAAATGCTCCATTACAGGAGATTACAAATGTGAAAACACTAAATTAAATTAGCTGGGAAGGAGATGGCACATTTGGTTAACATGTTGCTCTGGGTTAGAAGCTATGCCCAATGTAGAAAACATCAAATGGTTTTAGCAACAAACCAAACAAACGTTTGTGCTGAACCACAGGAAGGTTTCGTGGCCATCGCATATTAACAACATAATTATCCCATATCTACCTGCTTAAGCTGTTGGCACAAATCCCAGTAGGCCTAACCTTTGACACCAAAATTGACTGCTGAGCCTCTTTTCTCTCTCCCTGATCACCATCAGAAGAGTTCAGCTTAGGGAGGTCAGTGACTGAATTAAATGTTCCAGAAGAATCAAAATCACAAACATGATAAGAGATAAATGCTAAGCAAAAGGGCTTTCACTGCTTCTTTTCCTATATTCTTTAGCCAAGGATTCAGGACTAAAGAAACATACAAACACACAGATGACTAACAAGCTAGTTAGCAAATCACAGCCAACATCATATGATGATGTAGCCTCGTGCTGGTATTTAATTCTTGGTGCTTGTGGGTGGTTCTAACTTCATATCCATCACAAATTTCCTTGATCCATAATGTTTTCTATCGGGGCCAAGGAAACTTTGAAGCTACTGAGTTCCAGCCAACATCGTGTCAATGTCACCAAAATACCAGAGAGAGAAGAGAGAGAGAGAGAGAGAGAGAGAGAGAGAGAGAGAGAGAGAGAGATTTTTTTTATTAAAAAATAAAGCACAGCGATTCAGTCACTCTGGTATTCCTGCCATTTTGTATTAGGTTAAAAGCTCAGATTGCAGAAATGGAGGTTGAAATGTATCCTACTTACCGCAGCCCACCACCAGGCATCTGGTATGCTGCTGAATGGTGTGCCAGGCTGATCCACCTCCACAGAGTGCATGAGAGCAGAGAAAGTGAAGATGCCCATGGCAATGAACAGAAACAGACAGCACACCTACGAGATAACAGGACAGTGGATTTCAACAGCAATGCCCATAATTATCTGGAAATCAGTATAATAATAATAATAATAATAATAATAATAATAATAATAATAAAAATAAAAGTGTCACCCATCAGGTTACAACAAAAGTTTTACTGTGTGCCTCCTACGATGCTTCATGTAATGTACATATATGATTCTAAAAGATGGTAGATGCTTCAACAAAGGCTGTTGTGTGTGTGTGTGTGTGTGTGTGTGTGTGTGTGTGTGTGTGCTCAGTATACTTTGGCAGTTGGATTACATAATACTGCATGGTTTGTTTATTTGAACAAGGTCATGGATTTCATTATAATTTTCTATACTGAAAATTTTTGACAACCTTAGTGCATAGATTGCACATTTTTTGAGCACTGGTGGCAGCATGGGGAAGTGATGCATTGGAAAATAATAATGCCACTGAAGAAGAACATTTTCACAAGCGCTAAGTTGGATTTTAAAAGCTGTTCTGCTGCTGAATTTGTGCATGCTGTTTTCTTCCCATGGGAGTAATCGTGAAAGACGGCTGGACCTGCTTTCGCAGGAAATTAACCCTGGCTCCTCTTTTGTTAAGGTGGATGTTGATGCATAACTTGGTCTGTTTGTAATTCTGTTACCTGCTCAGAGCACTGACGGATGGTGAAACCAAACGCCCTCATGCCTGTGGAGTGTCGAGCAAGTTTGAGGATACGGAAGATACGCATCAACTTGATGACCTTGAGCACTTTGCTGACTTTGCTGACCCTGGACATGGCCTTCAAATCTTCCTTTACACTCATATCTTCAGCATCGATAAAAAATGTCTCAAAAATTATTTGGATGAAATACGGCATAACGGCCGCCAGGTCGACAAAGTTGAGCGCGCTCTTCACAAAGTGCTCGATGTTGGCTGTGGTGACTAAGCGCAAAAAGTACTCCAAGGTGAAGAAGAGGATGGAACCAACCTCAAGCCACTCCATGTAGGTTTTGCCAGAGACTTTGTGCTGCCTGAGTTCTGGCACCGTATTCAAGGTCATGGCAACAATAGAGATAACCACAAATAGACTTGAAAATACAGCAAAGGCTTTAGCTGGCAAAGAGGAGTAGGGATTCTCCATCAGGTGCCAGAGGGCCTTCCGAAAGTCTCCGAGGAACATGGTGTTGTAGCATTCGTCATCCTGATGGGGTTTAATCTAATCTAGCAGCTCCTGGTTCACCTTCAGGTGGTCTCTGATGTCATCCAGTTTCTCCTCAAACAGAATACGGCAGCACCTAAGAAGGAGAAGAGAGTTTTTGCTCCTTTTTTCCACATTCCCCTTTGCTAGGACAAACAAACACATATTGACAACAGCCACTTCTAAAAACATAAAATTGTAATATTAATATATGTTGTAAGTATCACATATTTACCTTTGAGTGTCCTTCAGTCTCAGTCCCCAGAACTTCATCTCTTCCTCAAAATTGACAGGACAGAGGCTGTCCATCACCCACAGGATATTGCTGTGGTAGAAGTGGAAGATGTAGTGGAAAAACATGGGGTCCCTGTCAAAGAAAAACTCGTTGTTCTGAACATTATAATCATCGCAGAGTGTCAGCCGCTTGACTGGATCTTGACAGAGAGCGAGGATTCCAATCCTGGTTTTTGGATATTTTAGGACCAAATGCTTTGGGATGTGAAACACTTTTCCACCCACATTCAGGATGACAATGTTTGATTGCCTTGGTTTTGGTGGGTCTTTGCTGGGATCTTGTGTTTCACCTTTTTTGCCATCAGGAGTGGCAAGATTGTCCATAGATGTCCATGGTTTCACAGAGCAGTCCTGTGAAAAGGGAAATTCCCTCTCCTGTTCTTCAGTTCTTTGTGAAAAACTTATTTCCCGTTTTATGGTAGCAAAAAGACTCGAGCGGCGCTTTTTCAGCACTTTCAAATTGGGTCTTACATTTTCCATGATGACTAACAGCGTTATCTTGCCAAGTTCAGATCAAGTCAGTGAATGGCAATGATAACAGTACTCTCCATTTAAAGATATCCATTTAAACAGGTTGTTGTCCTCTGAAAAATCCTGCTATCAGTTTCAAATAAAGAAAAGGACAGAGCTCCTGTCTCTCCATGTCCAAGAAGATCAACTGCATGAGTTAGGGATTCATCCTCGTCACTGATTCTCTAATCCTATTGCTGTTCTTTCTGTCTAAATGCAAGTTAAAAATACTTTCTGCAAGGATTACACTTGTGATTTAAAGCTTAGAGCCCTTGGATAGCAGCAAAGGCTGAGAGAGTGATGTGATGGCAGTCTTGCATTTCTAATGAGGCTTTAGAGAGCTTAAGTACAGGAAGTTCATACAAAACCTACAGGTAGACCACACTGGCCTGCCCCAGAAAAGATCTATATGAACCTGAATGTTGAAAACAAGCATACCTTGATTTCATAATGTTTCTATAAAGCTTGTGATTTTGTATTCAATCTCCAAAATTTAATAATTATTACAAAAGTTATATTTTCTTTCCATTCATACTACAATCCTGAATTCCTTTTATTTGAAGATAATAAAGAAGACAGATGGAGTGAGAAAACAGGTCAGAGAACATGACATTACATTACTACCACATTAAGAAGGCTCACAAAGTCACACTTACAGGCTTAATACAAACAGACAAACTAAAACACTGTCTGTATGGTTTATACTGAAATATGATACTACAAATACGTGATAAAGTGTAAAGATGAAAAGAGGGAGAGAGAATAAAAATATATGGGAAAATATATACATTAGAGAGTGAACAGATGGAGCAGTCAGCAACTGTATAAATAAAGAATATGAATTCTTAAATTTGCCTATTAAGGGTCTATGTATTCTCATATTACACACACACACTCCTGTACAGATTTTATTAGTACAGATCGGCCACCATCTGGGGCCAACATATTTTGAGAGGCCAAAAGTCCACGTGATAGGCTTCATCACAATGTCTTTAAAGTGATTTGCAATTATCTATGCAGACTTTTGCTACATGGATCATTGTGGTTAACATATTAAAGTCCTCAGAGGTAACAGGGCAAAGATGTTCGGTCTTACAAAGGCCACTGTGGTGCATGAGGGAAAAATGAAGCTAGCAGAACTTAAAGTAATAGTTTTAACTTAAGACAACAATTGCATGCATATATGTACAAAAATAGCTGAATAACAGCGGCTTTGAAAATAAAACAAACAGGGGACATTAATTAGCTGCATCACTCCATATTATAACGTTAAAATTACTGACGATATGCGATAACAACGCGTAATGGTATGGTCCTTGTTCCCCCATTGAAACTTGTATGAATGGTATTGCCCGTTTAGCAGAGATTGCAAACCTAAAATTTTAACGTTTTTACTTTGAACTATTTTCTATTTTTTCCTACAATTGGTGTATATTTGACTCATTAAATATTTAAATAAAATTATCGAAATTTTTTATAAAATTTAAGGGTTTACCGCAGATATATATTCCATCAGCGCACCACGTGACTTCCTTCCCGGTCTAACCTGACAACATGGACGCCAGCCGCGTGCAGCCGATCAAGCTCGCCAGAGTAAGAAAATAAATTAATTCGATGAAAATGCACATATTTAGATGGATTTACAGATACATTACGACCTTATGTCGTACATGAACCCAAAAAGCTGAAGTTAAATGTCCACTGAAGATGTGATTAGTCAATTGCTCTTCGGCTGTCGTGCTCCTATCATGGAGGCCTGTCCATGCTACAGCTATCATCGTTAGCCTGATGGAGAGAAGACGCATGGTATTCACTTATAAATTCTAAATATTCCTTTCCGGTCCGATTCAATTTAACTTTTATTTTCAGGTCACTAAGGTGCTCGGAAGAACTGGTTCCCAGGGACAGTGCACACAGGTATGCTACTTTGCTACAGAAGCTAACTGTTGAAATCATTTCATTGCCCCAATTTATAGTTAAATCCTGAAGGAATTACGTTAATGGAAGTACAGCATGCCATTATTTCTAGTGTAAAACTAAATGAAATGATCAGGAACGCATTTTCCCTACTATGGTGAAGTTAAACCCGATGAAGTGTCAGAACTGCAGTTAACCAACACGTTACCTTTTGTTTATCATGAATCATAACCGAGTCAGTGCTCATGTTAATATTGAGCTACAGAACGGTGTACATTTTGTGCAGTTCATTAATTGATTAGCTTACCATAATAATAGATTATTTGAAATGCAAAATCCACGTTTTTCCTCGGTGAAAACCTTTGTTCTTCAAGTTTGCAATGGACTGTTTTCTCAGCATGACTAGTTAAATCGTGTAGTGGAAATGAATTAAGACAGAGCCTGTGCAAATATTAAATAAGGGCAACATATTTCATTATATAATTCAGCAATGAGATTCAAAACTGACAATCTGTAAAATAATGAAATGAGGGTAAATTTTGTGATCACTGCATGATGTGCTGTTACAGCTGGGTGTTATGACCTGCAGTTAAAATATTTTTAAATTTGGACACCAATATGGTATAATTTTCCCTTTGCACTAATTATAGAAGTGATTTTTTTATGCTATAACAAAGCTAGCTTAAATTGGAAGTTGGGAAAAGTGAGACAAACCATGCCACAAATGGTGATCATCCATACAGAATTAAGTCCTGCAGACTATGCAAGATGACAGTTGATGAAAAAAAAGTGGTAATTTCAGCAACCTTATCACCTAAAACCAAAAATGTCTTGGACAGAATTCACTGAAGGGATACAGCAAGCTGCCAGTGTGTATATTCAAACACAATAATGCAGACAAGGGTTGAATAAAGATAAATATCCACAAATTTAAGCACAAGAAAAGACTGAGAGCTCTGACATCAGTGCAAGTTACTGTCAGAGCCAGAGCGCATTTTAAAAACAAAATCAAATATCACTGGTGCTAAGTTGTTGTAGCTCTGCAAACACAGAGTGCAAACACAGAACTAAATATCATAAATCAAAAAATACCTGCCACTATGAGTATTGAAAGGATGATTTGCAAAGATGCATTTGCTTTCTTGTAAATGGGCAATCACACATTTTCAGTTGGCCTATCTGTGGCATTGCCTAAGTTAACAGCTGCACTGGATAACACACAAGGAGACATAAAAAATGGACAACTTCATGTGGTATAAATCTCTATCAGTGTTTCATTTATGTCAGCAACACAGTCCAGTTCAAGGCTACAGCATAGATAACTATAACTTACGTCAGACTTTGCGTAGCAGAAGGCACCAACTTGCTTAAGTTGTGTTTGGAAACCCTCATCCTCACATTGCTTCTTCCTGTAGGTCCGCGTCGAGTTCATGGATGACAGCAACCGCTCCATTATCAGGAACGTGAAGGGCCCAGTCAGAGAAGGAGATGTGCTGACACTTCTGGAGTCTGAAAGAGAAGCCAGGAGGCTGCGATAGGTGAGGGAACCTAAACTCGACCATATCTGTGAACATAAAGGGTTGTGATGCTTGTTAGCAGCCAGAAGTCTGGTTGACAATGTGTAAATTGGTGAATGTTTTGGAGCAGAAAATCTGCAGAACCTGCTTAGAACATGAAGAAGCCACAAAGTACATCTAACCAAAATTACTAGAATTGAAGGAAAACTTCTTACAGTGTAAACAAAACCTGAACATGGGGGGGAGAGGCTCGTGTTTTTCTTGCCACTGACTATTTGTTCCTCTCATTCTCAAATGTTAAATTTTAATTAAATCTACTGCTATAAAACCATTAGCTGAATTAAATCTTCATGTACTAGTATCCAAAGTTTACACACACACTGAATGTGATTGGTTTAAAAGGATTTTTTTTTTTTTTTCCTTCATTNGGGGGGGGGGGGGGTTTCCTCATCTTCTTAGAGAGCTTGGGCTGGGTCGGGAACAGCTAATGTGTGGGTCTGTAAAACCCTTTGAAACATTGTATGTGATCCTGGGCTACACAAATAAATTTGACTTGATACTTCCTGTTTACAGAGATACATTTGCAGTACAGCTGTGTTGTCTTCCATATCAGTTTTTTGTTTGTTTTTTTTACTCTGAATTAAGTTTGCTTTTTTTTTGTTTTTAGACTGTGTGTGTGAGACAAATCTCCTGTGTCTTTTCCAGTTTCCATACAGCTGTGAGGTGCCAATCCAATGCTTGTGGAGCAGCAGATGTCAAGTTCCCCTCGCAATGGCCTACATCTCAAGTGTTGATGTTTTCAAATAAATTTGGTTATTGAGATGGAATATAGAAGGCTTGTGTTTATTATACGTTTGTTGAGAGAATGTGTGCTCTATCCTCCTGGAGACCAACAGCACTACACACTGTGCACTGCTCCACTCCACCCACACAAGCAAGCTTTAGGTGGGTTCATTGATCAAAGAGTTGGTGCCTAAGCTTTAAGTGTAGCTAATCAGAGGTGTAATTATCTGGTCGGTTTAATGACGTGGGTGGAGATGGTGAACATGCACCACTGTGGAGCCCCAGGAGCAAGATTTAGAAACACAGCTAGAGTATTTCACTGTGATTGGGAAATTTGGTTTCTACTGATTTACTGTTAAGAATTGGCATCTCTTGCACCATCAGCTCAAACATCTACCACACTGAATCTAGATTAATTTTCAATTGATCAAAAGTCATAAAGGCAGAGTCAAAAGTGGTAAAACACTAATTTCAATGGTGTGAATGAAAGTAAGATTGCCTATTAGCAATATTATCTGATCCTTGAAGCTTTATCTTCACTCAGTTGTGGTGGTTCACTGTCTTCAACATTTCCAGGCTCAGAATGTAGTTTCTATTTTACCCAGCAGAGGGCAGCATTGCTTTAAGATGAGCTTGTTTATGCCAAAATGTTTTACTCTGAAAATGGCTCTATGAACATAACTGGCCTGTGACATCTTCAAGAAAATTAAACCTTTAAACTCTTATAGCCAGTTGGAGGATTAATAATAGCCATACAAGCATTTATTTACAGAAAATATACAGCATTCGCAGGAAAATCACCAAGGCTTCTCTAACTAGCTGCTACAATTTGAAATAATCACAACTTTCCGTTAGTTGTAAGTCTTTGTGCCATGTTTTTAGCTCAGAGGATCCCACCCAAAAAACAAAAACAGCAATGACCTATGTCAGGGTGGACTTTCTTTTCCGTAAATAAATATTTCACACCAATCAACAGAATGAGCCCACAATGCCAGGCAGTGTCCAGGTTTCAGAGTCTCCAGGTCAGACTCCATGTTTTCTGCTCCACGCACTGACCTGGCCCACTTTCAAATGAAAGCTTATCAACTGAAGAACCATTTCAAAGCTTATTTTCCCCAACCTATCTCATTAACTTTTTCTAAAATAATGTCAAATTTTAGTTTTTTGTTTTTTTTTTAAATTTCACTTTACTGTCATAAGCAAGCTTTAACAAAACTGCTCACAGGTGCAGCCCTGTAGCTGCAGATCAACTGTCCTCATGGTGGCGCCACAGCAGACAATATGATGAAAAACTTCAGCTGAAATTACTGTTAAGTTTTTTTTTTGTTGTTTTGTTACAAAGCTCTTCTGTTCCCAGTAGTATCTGTCATGGATTTTAGTCACTGTTATTCTTATTAAACTATAAATTTTTAGTCTGCTCAGCTGTATGAGAACTCTGTTCAGCATGAAAAATCACCTCAGGGATCCAGAACTCTTAACTCATTATGTGCAGATTGAGAACATTTATTTACATGGATGTAAAATGCATTCAGCAGATCTATAAGTGACATGTTTTCCACTGACTGCTTTTTTTTTTTTCCCCACACTGAGGTTATTGGCTGAATTCCAGTTTGAGGTTAAAAAGCAGCTCTGTTTGAATAGGCAAGCAAGTCAATGCATTGAGAGTCTGAGATGTGTGTTTGTGGCTCTTAGGCTGACGTATAAACTTTACGTTTAATGACCTCATATTTTCCAACTTACATTGACCTACTTTATACTAGGACCTGCTGGTTTTGACTGGTGAATTTATTTTGATTATGGAAATCACTATTCAGTGCAAGTATGGCAGATGCACTGTAGTATAACAGTATTGATTTTGGGATTAACAGTGATTCTTAAGCATTTTTCGTCACGCACCCCTTTGGAAGCAGAACTTTCATGCTGAGCCTCCAGAATCTCCCTCTTGATCATTTCATCTTTCAAATTAACTTGTTTTCTGTAAGCCAAATGTTGCAGATCCAGGTTTATTCACACATTTCTGGCTGTATCAGCAAAATGAGAAAATCAATAATGTTGCTTTTAATTCAGATAGTCTGTTATTGCGTATCAAGTGCCAGCATGCTCTTTTTAGTCTTGCATTTCTCACTGCAAGTTAATAACTAACTGCCAAAATTAAATCCATGGCTCAGTGTCAGTTTTCCACTTTAGGTTTCAGATGACTTGTTGATACTTTCTCAGTTCCAGCCATCATAATTCTGCAGAATTAAAAGCCTCGGGAGCTGCAGCTGCAAAACTCAGTGATGGTAAATAATCTGCACAGTCATGGAAAAACAGTTGTTGCTTTTGGCAAAGGGGTAGAGAATTATTGACTGTAAAAGCCATGAGTAAATGAGTCCTGTGCAATGATTTGGCTGCAAAAAAAAAAAAAAAAAAAAAAAAATCTACACTTGGCTGAACAGTTTTCACCTTTATTTTTCACCAAAGATTTATAGTTATGTGTTATGTATAGCTGTATGTGTGTATATATTAGTTATCTATAGTTATATTTTTCAATTAATCAGAAATTATTTCAACTTGTTTCCAAAATAAATCAACTTGTGTCAGAGAGTCTGACTTACAGACTCTCAACCTGACTTTGACCTGAGTCAGGAACCAGGATCTGGAAACAAGACAAAATAAGTCACTTCACTAAGAATCAAGAAAAATGCAGTTGATTCAAGAAAATTCTTCCACCTTTCATTGTCTTTTGATTATGTCCCTCATGCTCACTCTGTATATAACAAATGCTGCCTCAAAATCAGTGAGATGGGAAGGTCAGGAACATCTAAGAAGCCAAAATATGTTTTCCTGTTTAAGACATTAACTCCTAAAATAAGCTGATGTAAAAGACAAATGACCTTTGACTTATATCAGGGTTTTTTTCAAGTCAACATCTCTATCCAAAGCTTAATAACAACCCGCTGTCACATCACTCCCTGTCATCTCACTTCTACCTCTTTACCTCACCCACAAATCCAGGCATGCGTTTACCATCTTTCCCCCTCTCTCTGACACACACACACACACACACACCATGTTAAAAACAAATCTATTCCAAGGCCGCTCCCTGTTTGTCTGCATGCCACCAAGGTCTGCCTCAGCCAGGAGAAAACATTAGCAGCGGTGAACGGCAGCGCGCATGTCTGTCTACAGGAAGTATCAGGAATCTACAACACTCAACCGTGCAAAACACGAGCGCAAGGACATGTTCTCACAGCTGATATTAGGACAGTGTTGATGTGAAAATACTGTAGTTTTCTTACCAGAATTAGACAACAATTGTTTTGATGGTGTGTGTGTTTTATTTATTTATTTATTTTTTAATGGGGAGATATACAGATTTCCATGTTCTTATTTTCATTTTGGGGTCTGTTTTGAAACCTTTGCAATGCTTTAATGTGCAAAAAATCCCACATTGATCCACTTCTACTCCTCGTTGCTGCAAGACCACTATGCACACTGAGTGAAAACAGGCCATTTTATGTACTGTCTCTTTAAGGCCCCAACCCAATACTTTGTGTGTCTACTTCCATTACATGTTAACATCAACATGTTACAGAAGGACTAAAAATGAAGCTTTCATTTCAGGGCAGTTTGGGTTCTGTTTTCTTATAAGCGTGATCAAACTGTATACTCGCTTCCATGTTTTACTCTACACACCATGAGGAAAATATCAAAAAGCATAATATGAGGCCTTTAACTACATCATTGACTGGAGGAATGATGCATCTACATAGCTACCGTGTTCATGAGTTAAACTGATGGTTGGAATTGGAAGAACTTGGCAGGAGGTTGTAGGTTTTGTCCCTCCCTTGCTGTAACAGGATGTGCAGCAGGGAGGTCAGTGAGCCTCCGGGGAGGGGGGGGCTCTGACTTACAGACTCTCAACCTGACTTTGACCTGAGTCATGCCCTCAGATTTAAGAATGGGACCCACAGGAGAAAGTGGGGGTGCAAGTGGATAATCACCCCAGGGGTAACTAGAAGACATCCGCTGCTCCTCCTCCCTCTCCTCTGCTGGTTTCTCTTTCTCAGTGGCTGCCCCCCCTCCCCCCACCATCCCACCCCACACACACCCCTGATCATTGAACTTTAGTACACCCTGCCTCTCTGCAGATTTTCTATATATAAATAGAATGTATGTGTGTGAGAGTGAGGGAGATTGAAGAGTTTTCTAAAAAAAAAAAATGTCCTTCTGAAATTTTATTTATATTATTTTTGTTTGTGTTTTCTAGAAATCCCTCCCTCATTAATAGTCTTTTAAATTGAGATTTTTTTTCTTTTTTTAATCAATAATGTTGTTAAATGGAATGTGGAAGAACTGTCAAGAAACGAGCATCATTCTTTGATTATCTGCGACGTCAGAGTTTAGATGAAAAGACAGATGACAGCTTGAGGTAGGAAAAACAGCAATCCAAACACGACCTGGCAGTTTTTCTGCACTTTGATTCAGTTTAATGAAAGCAAATGTGCAAATGACACTACACGAAGGTCAGAAAAACAAGCCGGCCATTTATTTATTAAAGGCTCCATCCCCTGCAATGCTTCTGGCTCGTGAGATCTCTTTTCCCACAAATCCCTGCACAACAATGTCGCAGCATAAACAGCAGGTGCTCAGACGGATGGGAAGGTGGCGGGCCGCTGCGCAGGGTTGGACATGTGGCTGTTGATACAAGTGGACGTGATGTAGAATAGAAAGAGCTGTTCTCAAGCTGTGTGCCCACACACCTTTAGTACACACAGAGGAAACAAAAATCTTTGTGGACTTTGCCACCTGGATTGAAATTAATATTGGAATCAGCACTAATACAGTCATACTGTTCAACATGCTACTTTGTGTGGCACTGAGGCTCTTGTGATCGTGTTTTATGACTATGATAAATGAAACAGTTTTGAGATTATAGATAGCTTCAGGCTGCATTGCTGTTACCTGTCACTTATGAGGGAAAAAGTCTCAGCAATGCTCTCATTTTCTTCACTAAAGTGCCTTCACTATGTAAAAAAAAAAAAAATTTTCAAGAACCTATTGTAGAAATTTTCCTTCATTTCAAACCAGGAACCATTTTGGTACTGGAACCGAAACCATTTTTAGCTCCTACTCCAACCTACTCTGTCCAGTGATTCAGGACCTGATGAGTGGAATTTGAAAGAACAATGTAAGATGGATATATGTACGAAATAGTAGGATTCAGATGCTGGTTTACCAATCCGTGGTAAACCAGCATCGGTGAATATACTTATGCTGGGTTACCCTTTGTACCCACACAGTTAATAACAGGACTTTCCCAGTTAATTTCTAGTCTCTCTCTGAAATTGCTAGGACCTGCTTCCATACTGGGCTCCTGGGTGTCACAACACCCGTCATGGTTACAGCTTCATTCTCTTGTATGGAAGTGAAGTTTGGGGGTTTCATAAATTGGACCAAATTGAAATGTTTCATAGGAACATTTTTGAAACGATTGTTACATGTGAACAAACGTACTGCAAACTGTATTGTTTATGGTGAGCTAGGCAGATATAAGCTATACAGAAAAGTAAATATGCGAATGATAAATTTCTAGGTGCACTGAGTAAGTGGCAGTAGGATCTCATATATTATGTTTAACTTACTTAAGAAATTGTATGACAATGGTATTTATGAGTCTCAATGGGTTCTTAAAGTTAAGAATATTCTTGATGAATGTGGGCTATCTTATTTATGAAGCATATGATTGATCTCAGACTAAAAGATATGGATTTACAGAGACGGCATGATGAATTATACAGTAACCTTTGTGTGACACAGATTGTTTATAGTTGATTTTGGTATTGATATCTTATTGTGTTGAGCCCAGCTGAAAGAATTTATATGTCTAAATATTGGTGTGGCAGTCATAATTTGACTGTTTCGGAGTGTAGATATGTACGTGAAAATACACTCAAACCATGTAATTTTTGTTTGACTGGTGACCAAGGTAATATGGTGCTATGTGCTTGTTTGTTCTTTTTCTGATGAGGATAGAAATAAATTGAGACAGAGTTAACCCCACAATTTATAAATTTAAGGAGCTGATGGGCACAAGAAATGTCAAAGTCTTGTTTAATTTGGTTAAGTTTATTAAGAAAATATTGTGCATTTTTTGATTGTGCAGAGTTTTGGTTTCTATGTTTTGTTTGCTAGTTGTCTGTGTATTTTTTGTTCCTTATACCCTGGTGAGGGGTCAATAGGAAAATAAAAAGAATAAAGAATAAAGGTTAAAAGCAGTGAGTCAGCGTGTTGTGATCGACTAATTGTTAGTTGTGAAATCGTCTCATCACAGCCAAGTATGACCCTGTCAGTACTTGTGAACTGTTGCATAACTAATTGTCTCCTTACAGTCTAATGTAAAGTACATATGAGTCAGCTTACAGAAACAACTCCAGTCTTCTGTGCTAAAGGTCATATTTTTAGCTTTTGCCTGTTTCTGATTGTGGTTTTAGTCCTGGAAGACATTTGTTCTTTTTTTTTTAACATTGAAAAATGTACATTGTACATTTTCATTGCCGTTTCACAGCCATTAATAAATAAATAAATAAATAAATAAAAGACAGCAATAAAACTCCTGCTGTTGAAAGACTTAATGAGAGATCTGGGCAATCTGCACAGCTGAGTCAACATTTAGCTGGAACAAAGTTTATTGGAATTCAACAAGTTACAATCCAAGTGTTTAGGTATCAAATCGTGTCCCCTGCAGGCCGCTCTGCTCTTCCACCAGTGAAGGTTTGTTATTTATGCTGATGTTCGTATCGACCCAGAGGCCCAGGAGGATAAATTCAAACAACCTCCTCCATTCCAACGCCTTCGTCTACTTTTAACATTCACATTGTTAAGCCTTTCATTAAAGTTCCACAGGAGAACACTTTGTAACCCGCGTCTCCCTTTCTTTCCATTTATCTTTGTAAAGCACCTGCTGCTTAGCGCTTACAGTAAGAGGCAGACTGCCACTTACCCACATTTTTTCCCAGACTGGGCTTCATTCACAGTTCAGTGCCTCTTCAGTCTGAAGCATCTCATTCATCTCACCTGCTTCTACCTCCACTCCTGATGATTAAAATGAACGAGTAAAGAATAAGAATCATTATGATCAGTAACTTACACCTACCACAAGTGCTCCTTACTCTGCAGTAAACACAGCGTGATGCTTGAATGTGCCTCAGGAGGCCAATTAGTTCATGGGAATAAGAAACAGCCTGATAACGAGGGCACAAATCAAGGGACTAGTTTCTGGAAAAAACAGTGGACAAAGCTCATCCTCTCAAGCTCTGGGGAAGACTAAACAACTCCCCTTTATCAAGTGTAAGGATTTGGATCTAAAAATGTGAAGGTGGTCTAAAGAGGTCATTGAACATCTGCAGCTAATCCCTTTTTAGCAGAATCCCAAGACAACTGTAAACTGCATTCAAGTTATTTACTGCTAATTATTTTAGCATGGGATTAATCCTTGACCTTGGCAGCTTGGTTTGGCCTGCAGAGTGATTTCCTGGGTAAACGGTGTATTTGGCACTGCGGGATTCCTCATCATTTACATAAAAACCCTTGGCCTTGATATTGTGGAGCTATAAATTTCCCTGTTTTTCAGTGTATCAACATTGAACTTCCACACAGTGACTGTTGAGGCTTCATTTGTTGTTTACAGGCTTGGCAGAAATGACAAGAACCAAGACCAAAAACCAAAACAAAACTGTAGTTATTTTAAAGACCTTATGAAGAACTGAAACATAAATAATCAAATTCTAAGCATCAAAAGATTTTTTTTTTACTTGACACTGGAATATTTCACTAGATAACAAATTAGTTTGCAAAGCAGACATTATGCTCTTTGTTATTTTATCGTGTGATAGAGTAGGGAGTTTGTATTGAATATTGTCAAAGTAGCAAAAGTTGAGGTTTGTGCCTATAAAAATGTATCCAGTAAGACAAACCCATAGATCCGGAACTGCCCTGAATACTTTGTTTCTGATTTTGCTCTTAGGCGTTGTTATTGTTAACACAGACGTGATGCGTATGTGGATGCGGACGGCTCAGAAATTATTCTCGTGCTTTCATGACAACCACGTATAACGAATGTACATTTCAACTCTGGGACTTCTGGTGTAGGATAAAGACATTCTTAACCACCCCTAAACACAGAAAAAAAGCAGAAGCAAGCAGAAAAGAAGTACTTTCCAGTTTAGTCACCCACAAGAAAACATGGAGGCTCTCACTCCCTCCCTGCATACCTACTTAACCCTTCCTTTGCACCTTTTCACTTGGCCATTCATCAATGAAGGTGCATTTGCATCACACAAACACCTTCTGCATTGTCTGTTTTGGCTACAATTACATGGCATTTTCTTCTCACTGTCACATCCGCATCCACACAAACCAGGCCTTACTTCCATAACACACATACATCAACATCTAACACAGTTTACCTGATGGTTAGACACACCCACAAAGTACAAGGCTAGACACCCGAAGCTTTTGACCAGCATTGTTGTGAGCTAAGGCTTGGCTTGATGCAGCTGGCCAATCAGAATGGAGCAGGCTTTTTGAGAGGGCCTGAAACATAAAATGGCCTGTTTTCACTCAATAGCGTTGCTGCAGCAAAGGAGAGTAGATGTGCAGCAGTGTATTTTTTGCAAACTGAAGCACTGCAAAGTTTTCAATACAAGTCAATAAACTCTTAACAGAGGTGGACCTAGTTTCTGTGGAGGTTGCAGGCAAGAAAATACTTTGGGTCCTTAAGACTTTTTTTTCCCTACAGATGACATTCATAACATTACCTTACTTTGAAGTTTGTGATGTGATGAAGATCTTCTGTTCTGGTGGTTGAATAGTAAATGGTGTGTAGTCTTCATCATCATGAGCAGGTGATGGTGTGTGTGGACACTGAGCTGAGGGTGGTGGACGTTGATGGAACTGCTTGCAAAAAGAAAAAAAATATATAAAAACAGAGAGAGATTATAAAAGGTGTGCTGTATCATTATTAATACCATTAGGATGACCTGAACTCACAGCAAACTTAATAGCAAATAACATGAAGGAGGATATATTGGCACATAGATTTAGACAACACCAGCTCAAACAACCACTGTCCTTAGCTAGCTTGCTAAAACAAAAGTCCAGCAACTAGCAAATTTAAGTAACTGGTAAAATGAGTCCTCTGAAATGATGTTCACACTGTTAGCTTAGATGGCTAGCCTAGCTATCTCACTGTTGCTAATGTTGCTCTAAAACCATTTAATGAATGTTCTGTGTGCCGAAAATAAAGCTGAAAACTCGCTTGCTACAGTGGACTGGACTCCATTCTTCATTTGTTTGTCATAGTTATCACTCACCTCTGTCATGCTTCCTCTTTTCTTCTTCTTTTGTTTCCTTTTTTCTTTTTGGAACCTGAGAAATAACTCCTCTTCATTTTGTTTTTGTCACTGTTGTCAAGTTCGTCACGACTGACTGTTCAATCTAGCTCACGCGCTCCCGGTCAACTCAATAAAGTTTTGAGTTAAAAAAAAACAAACAAAAAAAAAAAAAA